>JBBDGP010000269.1:805000-1283417 GCA_037952835.1 Lithobates septentrionalis | reverse complement strand
AGCACAAGGATCTCTATCCCCCCAACCATAGGAGCAGTATGGTTCATGAATAGCCCCTCCTGAGGTCAGGCTCTGCACCCCAAAACTGAAGAGCCTGTAAAGTCATGTACCACCATGGAGGTCCCCAGGAATTCACACCCCCCCAAATCCGAGAGTCAGGAAAGTCATGTACCACCACGGAGGTCCCCAGGAATTCCCCCCCCCCCCAAATCCAAGAGCCAGGAAAGTCATGTACCACCAGGAGGTCCCCAGGAATTCTCCACCCCCCCCCCCAATCCAAAAGCCAGGAAAGTCATGTACCACCATGGAGGTCCCCAGGAATTCTCGACCCCCCCCCCCAAATCCAAAAGCCAGGAAAGTCATGTACCACCATGGAGGTCCCCAGGAATTCTCCACACCCCCCAAACCTGAGCGCCAGAAAGTCATGTACCACCATGGAGGTCCCCAGGAATTCTCCACCCCCCCCCCCCCCAAATCCAAAAGCCAGGAAAGTCATGTACCACCATGGAGGTCCCCAGGAATTCTCCACACCCCCCAAACCTGAGCGCCAGGAAAGTCATGTACCACCATGGAGGGCTCTGGGATTTATCTGCAACCCCAAACCCGAGAGCCAGTAAAGTCATGTACACCATGGAGGGCTCTGGATTTATCTGCACCCCCAAACCCGAGAGCCAGGAAAGTCATGTACCACCATGGGGGTCCCAGGAATTCTCCACACCCCCCAAATATGAGAGCCAGGAAAGTCAAGTACCACCATGGAGGTCACTGGGAATTCCCTGCACCCCAACCCTGAGAGGCAACTCAAACATTAATGGGGCCCTTAGGTCACCAGGCTCCATCTCTGTGCCCCCTCCCATAGTACCAGTCTGGTCATACATGACACCTTCCAGAGGAGGAGATCACCGGCGCCATCTGCCCCCAAAGAGCCAATATGTCCATCTACAGCCCCTTAAAGGGGTCACCAAGCTCCATAATTGCCCCCCCACAGTCAGGCCATGTGTAGCCCCCTCATCAGGTCCCCTGTGTACACGACACCCCCAGTCTGAGGTCACCATGTCCATGGATGGTCCCCCCAGGTGGTCAGCTGTCCGATCATGTATGGTCCCCAGGTGGTCTCCATGCCCCCCTCCCCCATACACAGAGCCCTCTGCTCTCCATAGAAGACGGTGATCACCCGGCACACACATAGCGGACCCCAGACACCTCTCCATCCCCCCGCATAGCGGCTACTCACCGGGGCCTCCCCGTATCTCTATGCGGACAGTAGCGGCCGCCCTGAGCGGCTACACCGGCGGCCCTGGCTCGGAAGGACACCGCTGCAGGGCTGAGGCCAGCCAGCTCCCGCCCTCCTCCTCCCCGCTCAGTCCGCCCGTCTCCCCTCACTGGCAGCGGCTCACTCACCCCGAGGCGCCGACCGAGGAGGCGGAGTGCAGCTAGAACACGCTCGCGAGAACACCAGTTACCTCAGAGCCACGCCCTCTCGCCGAAAGCTCCGCCTTCCAACTTGCTGTATAGAGGAGACATACGCCCAGCTTCTACTAATAGCCGGCCGAAGTCACGCCCATCCAGCTGTTCTCCCGCCCAAAAGCTCCCATGCCCCGCCCATCTACCGTAGACCACGTGTAGTGCTGCTAAGCAGTTGTGTTATTAACTCCGTGCTGCTCCGGATTGGCCGGAGGAGGGGAGAGCGGACAGTGCGGACCTATGACGGCTTGTCCCTGGAGAGACTTCGTGCCTGATCCACCGGACACCCCTACACCGGTCATCAGTGTACCTTGGAGCCGGAGATCTCAGGGGAAGGGGGGCAAATAATCAGGATACCCCCTCCCCCTGTACAATGGTGATCAGTAGAGGATGACACCAGACATTTCATGGTGTCATGTGTAGGCATAGCTCCCAACTGTCCCTGATTTCAAGGGACTGTCCCTGATTTGGAGCAATGTCCCTCATTCTGGTCTGATCTATATAGTTGTATATAAAATGCACTTTTTATCTATCAAAAAGTGTTTTCCAGTGCCAAACCTTTCATTCAATTTCTTAGTTGCTGCATTTGTACATTTTAAAAGCCAATATAAAGGAATAGTAGCGGTAAAAAAAGTCCTTGTGGATATAATTAACCTTTTTCTTGGTTAATTCTCCTTTCAGGGGGTGTGGCAGGGGGCGTGTCCTATGCCTACATACATTTGTTAGTAGGTGTCCCTCATTCCCATCTCTAAATGTTATGCGGTGTGTGTGTGGGGTCCCCGATGTTCATACGTGTGTATGTGGGGGGGCTCAATATATTTCTGGGGGGATTTTATGTGCCGCATGTTCCTTTACATTTTTACAATTTAACCATTTCAAGACTGAGCTATAACCGAACACCGGCTACAGCACAGCCCTCTAGTTCTGGGGGAGGGTGAATGCACTTCCTCCCACCGCCATCAGGGGCGCACTGTGAGCATAGCTGCTCACTGATCGTGGTAAAGGGCCAATCACAGCGGCCCTTTACTATGTGATCAGCTGTGTCCAATCACTCCTGATCACATGTAAACAGACTTTCCAGTTATTGGAATTTCCTTGTGCGCTGTGTCTGTGTGAGGAAAGGAGAGCCGATAACCAGCAAGGCTGTCATCACTCTGTTTACACTGACCAATCAGAGCACAGGTCAGTGTCCTGATTATCAGTGGCCATTATTGCAGCTCTATCAGCACACATCAGTGAAGAAGAAAAATTACTTGCAAAATTTTATCCACTTGACCCCACTTCATGACCAGGCCATTTTTTGCAATACAGCACTGCATTACTTTAACTGCTTGCCGACCAGCCGCTGTCATTATACTGCGGCAGGTCGGCTCAAACCCGCAAATCACCGTAGCTGTACTTGGGTCCCTTTAATAGCTATAGCAGGCGCGCGCCGCACGGCGAGGGAGCTGATGCGTGTGGCCGGTGGCCGCGATGTCTGCTGTCCACCCGCGATCGCTCCACAGAGAGCCAGAACGGGAAACTGGCAATGTAAACAAACAGATCCCTGTTCTGTCAGGGGAGTACAGAGTGATTATCTGTTCCTAGTGATCAGGAACAGCGATTTCTCTGTACTTCCAGTCAGTCCCCTCCCCCCACAGTTAGAAACACCTCCTAGGGAACACATTTAACCCCTTGATCACCCCCTAGCATTAACCTCTTCCCTGCCAGTGACATTTATACAGTGATCAGTGGCTATTTTTAGCTCTGATCACTCTAATAATGTCACTGGTCCCAAAAAAGTGTCCGACCTTTTTATTTGGGCACAGCGCCGCACGGCCGCGCAATTGTCAGTTAAAGCGACGCAGTGCCATATTGCAAAAAATGGCCTGGTCATTAAGGGGGTAAATCTTCTGGGACTGAAGTGGTTAACCACCTAGCAACTGCTCTATAGCAGTTTTACTGCTACAGGGTGGCCACTGTGTGCAGGATCACATATATATATATATATACACGATCCTGCACTTCCGGGTAGCAGGCGCGAGTGCACGCCGCGGACAGCTTGCTTAATCACAGCGGGAGCCAAGGGGCGGGTCCTGCGGACTCAATGTCCGCCGGCACCCGCCGATCCTTTCAATACATAGGCAGAATGGCAGTCTGCCTATGTAAACAAGGCAGGTCGCTGTTCGGTCAGGACGGAAGATATGGTTCCAATGTCTCTGCAAAGCAGGAACATAGATCCATGTCTTCCCCTAGTACAAGCACCTCCCCGCAGTAAAAAAAAAGCACCAGCTAGGCACACATTTAACCCTTTGATCGCCCCTGATGTTTAACCCCTTCCCAGCCAATGTCATTAGTACAGTGAAAGTGCATATTTTTAGCACTGATCACTGTATTAGTGTCACTGGTCCCCAAAGAAGTGTCAGTTAGTGTCCGATTTGTCCGCCACAATATCGCAGTCCCACTATAAGTCGCTGATCGCATTACTAGTTACATTTTTTATAAAAATAAATAAATAAAAATATCCCATAGTTTGTAGACGCTCTAACATTTGTGAAAACCAGGGTGAAAAAAAAAATGATTTAAAAAAAAATCTGATTTTTTTAATTTAAATCTAATTTCTTTTATTTTTAGCAAATTTATTTTGATAAAATGCTTTTAGAGTAAAAATGTATCTAAAGATAGTTTTCTATTTAAGGTACATAAATAATTTAGCTTATTCAGCATGAAATGGAGCTTAGTTATGTAGCAGGAGGCTGTATATTCTGCAATATTTACATTTTTGGTGAACTCATTCAATGAATCCAAGCTCTGCAAGCTGAGATAACATGCACTGCATTGATGCATTCACACAATTTCACAGTAACTATGAGATAAAACAAAGTTCAGGAATATTCCTTTATCCCATTGTTTTGTAAATCTATGTACACTACAAACTGTATGATTGAATTGGTTCTGATATCGCTGTTTTACTAACCTGACAGCTTATTATTCTAAATAGGAAACCTTAATTTTGTTTGCAAATATTAAAGATTCTACCAGCAAGAATAAGTCCTTACATTTAAAGAGCACCTGTAATTTCAGATCCATCATGGCAGTGCCCGTTAGTGGGCATCCACTCATCTGCTGCTCTCCCTCACCTTGTTGTATCACTGCCACATCACCAGCCGCCCCATTAAAGTGAATGGGACTGTCGGTGAGTCCACAGAGGGTCAGAGGAGGAGCCGGTGCAGGACAGAGATTATTGAATCAAGTTGATTTGAATCAAGCCTTTTGACTAATGATTTAAATCGTGATTTAAATCGACTGAATTTAAATCAAATCCACCCTGGTGCAAACCAATCAATATATGCTTATTGGGATTTTTTTTTACTAAAAATATGTAGCAGAATACATATTCACCTAAATTTGTGAAGAAATTCATTTTTTTTTACTTTTTTTATTGGATATGTTTTATAGCAGAAAGTAAAAAAAAAAAAAATTTTTTTTTTTTCAAAATTGTCATTTTTTGTTTATAGTGAAAAAAAATAAAAACCGCAGAAGTGATCAAATACCACGAAAAGAAAATCAGATTTTTTTAAATTTAAATCTGATTTCTTTTATTTTTAGCAAATTTATTTTAATAAAATGCTTTTAGAGTAAAAGTCTATCTAAAGATAGTTTTACTTTTTTTTTTTATCGGATGTTTTATAGCAGAAAGTAAAAAAAAAAAAAATATATGTATATATATATATATATATATATATATATATATATATATATATATATATATATATATATATATATCTTTTTTTTTTTTTTTCAAAATTGTCAGTCTTTTTTTGTTTATAGTGCAAAAAAAAAAACAAAAACAAAAACGCAGAAGTGATCAAATACCACGAAAAGAAAGCTCTATTTGTGGGGAAAAAAAGGACATACATTTTTTTTGGGTACAATGTCGTGTGACCGCGCAGTGCCGTGTTAAAGTAACGCAGTGCCGTGTCATAAAGAATAGCCTTGTCAGAAAGGGGGGTAAATCTTCCGGAGCTCAAGGGGTTAACTGACAATTGCCCCGTTAATTAATCAAGGGGTTCATTAACAACATGCAACGCTGTACCAAAATCTAATTTGTGCCCTTTCCCCCACCACAAATAGTGTTTTCTTTTGGTGGTATTTGAGCATCACTGCGTTTTTTATTTTTTGCGCTATAAACAAAACAAAAGACCAACAATTTTGAGAGGAAAAAAAAAACAATATTTTTTACTTTCTGCTATAAAACATTTGCAGTGAAAGAAAATCCATCACATCCCTGCTGACAGTTCTGCTGGTGCCTCATTCGCCCATTGTGGCTCTGAGGCCCTTTTCACACTGGGGTGGTGGGTGCGTCGGCGGTAAAGCGCTGCTATTTTTAGCAGCGCTTTACCGTCAATTTCGCGGCGCTATTCGGCCGCTAGTGGGGCGCTTTTACCCCCCCCCCGCGCTAGCGGCCGAGAATGGGTTAGAACCACCTCAAAGCACTGCTGCAGCAGCGCTATGCCCGCGGTATAGCCGCGCTGCCCCATTGATTTCCATGGGCAGGAGCGGTGTATACACCGCTTCAAAGATGCTGCTAGCAGGACTTTTTTTACTGTCCTGCCAGCGCACCGCTCCAGTGTGAAAGCCCTCGGGGCTTTCACATTGGAGAGACAGCAGTGGCTCTTTCAGGGCGCTTTGCAGGTGCTATTTTTAGCGTTATAGCGCCTGCAAAGCGCCCCAGTGTGAAAGGGGTCTAAGGTGGAGCACCACACTAGGTGCAACAAGTGTTACCTCTGTTTTCTGGTGGGGTGGTTCAGGTTCCCTTGGTGTGGGGGGGGGGGGTTTGTTTAGGGAAGGGTGGGCTCAGCTCTGCTTTGGGACTGTATCCTTTCGTTTTTGTAAGGTGGTCCATGGTTTCAGTCTGGGATGTGTTAACTCAGGTGGTTGTTAGGATTATAAGAGGATAGTTAGGGCATTTATGTTGTTGATCTTGAGCCCATTGCTCAATAAATTTGTAGTTCACTCCTTTTGGTGTGTAGTGCCTTTTTTTTCTATTTTTCATATTCCATAGCAGTTATCTTTAGACAACACCCCCCTCATTTATAGGGTGAGTACTATCTTATTGTATTAGTTGGATTCCCATTTTTTCTTCTTTGGTACACTGTATTAATGACACCGGCTGGGAAGGGGTTAACATCAGGGGCGATCAAAGGGTTAAATGTATGCCTAGGTTATGCTTACTCACTGTGGGGGAGGTACTTTGACTAGGGGAAGGTAAAGATCTGTGTTCCTGCTTTGCAGAAACACAGGAGCAATGCCTTCCCCACTGACAGAACAGCGCTCTGCTTTGTTTACATAGGCAGATCACTGTTCTGCCTGTGTCCTCTGTAATCGGCAGGCGCTGGCGGACATCGAGCCCGCATTATCCGCAGCTGTATATTCACAGCGGAAGGGAGTCGCTGGTGGCGCACGCACGTGCCCCAGATCCAGAAGTGTCAGATCACATAACGCCCTGCCGCAGTAAATGTACGGTGGGAGGTCTGCAATCGGTTAAAGAAGAACTCCAGGTATGAATATTTTATATACATTGGTCCAGCTTGGACCAATGTAACTATGCATATACCATACGTGGCCAATGCTCCTGGATACCCCTAATAGTTGGAAATCACTGAAGTAGACACCACTACTCCAATGATTTGCATTTGCTGGCCTGATGCACTGTGAACACAGGTCCTTGGTTGCTCAGCACAGGTGCCATTCACAGTATGCTATGCATTTCCTGAATGCAAAGTGTTCTCTGTGTGGAAGAGGTGGGGCAGTGATTTAACAATCTCCACCTTATCCAGTCAGAGAATGCTTTGTATTCATTCAGAAAAGGTAAAGCATCAGCCAAGGGTGATATATCCATAGTTACATTGGTCTAAGCTGTAACCATGTATAAATTATACTATTAAAGAGAAAAAAAAACGCGCTTAACTTAATACATGTGAATACCACTAAGGTATAATAGGGATATTAAACAGTCCAATATATTGCATAAAAGTCCACAAATGAATTCAAATCTTCAGTGACGAAAAAATTGATGAATCCCAAAAGGATCAAATAGAACGGCAAATAGTAAGTAGAATGCTTACCAGATGGCAAGCCAATTCAAACAGGTGGCTTAAACCCAGCCTGGGCCTTTAAGGAACCAGTCCTGGTGTAATGGGTAAACCTTCCACTCGTGAAGGGTGAACGTGGATTCATGCGAATGCAGATGTTTAGTGAATAAAAGTGAATATAGAACAAACACCGGATAGTTGGATGGCAGGAATAACACAACGTGCCGCAAAACACACCAATTTCCTGCTTACCAGATGGAAGCCTTAGATAGACACACTGACACAGCTTGGGAATCAGCCTCCTTCCACCGGACAATGTACGCCAATCACGTCCGTCTTACCAAAGCTGATTCACTTCCGATCAGAGGTTGGTTTGCAAAATGTTGAATAAATTCTTTTATAGATGAGAAATCATTGAATCCAAACTTAAGACTTGTTCCACATTGGTAGACTTGAAAGTGTTTCACTGAGTCCTTGGCCCTTACTGACAATGAGTACACGTTGGCCTTGGAGTCACTTTTCCTCAACAGATAACTGCCATCTTGTCTATTGGTAAGCAAAAGAGCTTCTGCTGAATGTCGGGTCAGATTCTCATGAAACCACCAAATCCTCCGCACTAGGACCTGGAATTCATCAACATTCCTAGCACATGGAAAAGTAGGAGACCATCCACAGGGTGAGAGGGAACAAAAAAAAGGGAAGGGAGGGTAAGGGAAAAAGGTTGGAGAGGGTAGAGAATAAGGGGAAGGGAAAAGGAAGAAGAGCTAGAGAGGGAGGCAGAGAGAGGAACAGACAATGGAGAGGAGGAGAAGAAAAGCAGAAAGATGGTCTGAAAATGGTCTAAAAACACCCCCAGTTTGTTAACAGAGCAAGCTCTCTTGCAGATGTAGCAGTTAGAAGGTTGAAACAAATGATTTACCACTGACAGGGGTGCTTACAATAATCAGTTTTATTTATTTATGTAAAACCTTTACCCCAAAAGAAAACTGTTTAACCTCTTGTCGACCAGCCGCAGTTATACTGGCAGGTTGGCTCGACTGTGCGAATCACAGTAGGTGTAGATCGGTTTGTGGACGAGGTTATGTGTGCCCGCACCTATTGGCCAGCGGGAGAGCCAATCAGTGGGTCCGGCGGACTCGATGTCTGCCAGCCACCCGCGATCGTTCCCCGCAGTGACAGAACGGGGATCTGCCATAGTAAACAAGGCAGATCTCCGTTCTGACAGGGAATTACACAGAGATCCTGTCTTTCTGCTATGCAGGAAGACGGATCTATGTGTTGTGCCAGGCAGCCCACCCCCCCATACAGTTAGAAACACACTGAGGAAACACATTTAACCCCTTGATCACCCCTGATGTTAACCGCTTCCCTGCCAGTGTCATTAGTAAAATGTCAGTGCATATTTTTAGCACTGATCACTGGTTCCCAAAAAAAGTGTCAAAAATGTCAGTTAGGTGTCCGATCTGTCCACTGTAATGTCGCAGTCCCGCTAAAAATCACTGATCACCGCCATTACTAGTAAAAAAATAAATAAAAATGCCATAAATCTTTCCCCTTTATAGACGCTATAACTTTTGCGCAAACCAATCAATATGCGCTTATTGTTTTTTATTATTGGTCTAAATTCATGAAGAAATTCGATTTTAAAAAAATAATTATTGGGTATGTGTTATAGCAGAAAGTAAAAAATATTGTTGTTTTTTTTTCAAAAGTGTCGGTCTTTTTTCATTTATAGCGAAAAAAATAAAAACCGCAGAGGTGATCAAACACCACCAAAATAAAGCTCTATTTGTGGAAAAAAAAAAGGACATCAGTTTTATTTGGGTACAGCGTCGCACGCCTGCGCAATTGTCAGTTAAAATAACGCAGTGCCGTATTGCAAAAAATGGCCTGGTCAGGAAGAGTGGTAAATCCTTCCGGGGCTGAAGCAGTTAAGTTGTAGGTGCTAAAAGTGGAGCGCTCACTTGTGACTGAACCTCTGTTCTAGGAGTTTTTTTGTTTGCAGCATGTTATTGCATTGAGTGAAAAAATACAAAGTTAAGTGTAAGAACAGGGTACACCTAAACCACCTTACATTATATCACTCACATTCACTGCACCCTACATCCACATTAATAACATAAAATTTAGGCATACTGCGGTTAGGCCTATTCTCCCTGTCCTGCTGCTGGAGAATTTTACACTGCTGTATTCTCTGTGGTCTCTGAATTCATGCAATAAAGCCCAAGCCTGTGCTCTTTGTCTCTAGTACATTTCAGCCAATTTTCCTAATTTTACACTGCTATATTATGTGCAGTCTCCTAGTTCTTAACGATTCTTACATATTTTCACTATTCTTTTCCTACAGCAGCTTCTAATTTATTGACCTCATGACTCCTCTGTCACTTCCTCTTATAGTGAGGGTGCTGGCTTAACCAAAAGCCCACTTATTGGCCCTTCTAAGCCTTCTAGCCATAGTTCAAAGGTCATGCAGTGCATTATGGTTTTAAAAATCTGCCCAAGCAAATCTGCAAATAAATTCACGGGGCCTGCAAATCTCAAACTGGCAATATTCTCCTTAAAACCATAGTAGGGGGTAAATCTGAACTTAATTTCATAGTGATCAATGTAAATTGCTCCTTGCGTAAGTTGGTGGTCAGTGTAAAATGCCCTCTGTGTGAATTTGTGGTCTGGGTAAAATGCTCCCTTGTGTACATTGGTGGTAGGGTAAAATGCCTCCTGTGTATATTTGTGGTCTGGGAAAGATGCCCCCTGTATACATTGGTAAATAGTGGTAAAATTCCCCCTATATACTTGGTAGTCTGTGGAAAATGTCCCCTGTGTACATGGCTCTAGTTAACACCATGCAGTCAGATTCCGGTGCAAAAACTGACTGCATGGTGTGAACTAAAGCCATTGGAATACATGGAAAACACTGTGCATGCATTTTGTGCAAAAGAAAAGTGCACAGGACTGAATCTGGTGTGAACTGGCCCTTAATAGTTTTTTGTAATCCATGATACAGCAGCACTCAATCTGGGTCGGGGAGGGGCAGGGCTGGGAGCCAAACAGTTGTGCTGAAAGCATACAAGGAACATGTTGATAGGAGGGAAGAGCAGGGGCTACCTCACTAGTCTGCTGCTACTCCTTCAATGCCAATCAGAAGGCTGGGGGTGGAGGGAGGACAGCAGTGTAAGCCAGTAAAACGGCTCCTTTATATGTATTACCCTTGTGTGTTTAGCAGTTTGTCTGAAGTTTAGCTTTAAAAGATAGGTTCACCTTTAGAACAGGTTACATGTTACACTTCTATTTTGGGAGTAGCATAACATATTCTACCATCTCCCTCACCATCTGAGATCCTCCCATGTGTCAGCGGTTGGGGGTTCCTTTCCCCTGCAACTGCTGTCACGTTTAAAACAAGCACAGCTGTGTGGGGCTCTGCCTGCACAGCTATGTAATTCATTTACAGGAATCTGTGAAGGAATAGACTACAAACCCCATCTTCCACCACAGCTGGTCAGCACACTCGTGGTCCACTGACGCTACCTGCAGCTTTCTAACTAAAAGCCTGTACAGAGGTGAGGGCAGAAAGCTGAAGGATGTGTCTGCAGGAGCCTGATATTGCACCTGCGATGCATTTACATTAAATGTGTGCATTTTTTTTAATTTTTTCCAAAGATGAGCCTTTAAATCAAACCTGTTACTTGAAGCCTGAATGGACTTGGCCCCCTGCCCCTGGACCCGCCCCCACTGCAGTCATATAAGCCGCTATGGCAGTAGTTATTTCAGTGTTTTCTAATGCATTCCTTCTATACTATACCGCGCTGTTTCAAAGTGGTCTCATAGAAAAAATCATGATTTTTTAAGGTATGAGGTTCAACAGTATCATGTGTTTACCAGAGTCAACACACTGCTATACACAAACAGCAATATATAGGCAGCAGTGGCAATATGCAGACAATAATGGCAATATTCTTATAGCAGTGGAAATTCAATTTTCCCACATCCAGGTTTGAAGTGGTGATAACACAATTGTTTTTAAGAAATAGAGGCTTGTAATGGTTAAATTAATATTTCATGCAGAAAAAAAATGATTGCAAAACGTGGAAATAATTATGTTTACTAATTAAACATTGTGATGAAAAAGGATTATTAAGGTAACATAGGAAACTCAATTAAAACAACACTTTCATGTTAGTAAATTGTATGCCTAGTACACATTAATAGTTTTTATTCGTTCAACCCAGCGGTTTGAGCAAAAAAAAATGAAAGCTCCGGTCGGAGCGGCTGTACTGAGCTGTTGTGTTCTGACATGGAGACGCCCCCACCAGAACATTCCAATCAGCATTCTCAGCCAATGGATCGGGAGGCGGTCGGCTGCTGGTTTTCCAGCATGTTTGCCGGCTGACATAAACACGGGCCGAATATTGGCCGTTTTTTATTGAACCAGTCGATGTCTCCCGACATTTGGCCCGTGTGTAATAGGCATTATGAGCTCTAAGTCAGTGTAATAGGCTTGCACTGTGTAAATGCAGGATTGTGCTGTTCTTGTACAATCAGACTGCAACATGTATGGCCATGTAATAGCCAAACTCAGACCCGCTTTGGAGCATTCCCTTGTTTAGCTCTACCCCTGCAGGAGCCACTGGTGAATGTTGGTATCTCCCACCCTGCACAGCCAGGGACACAGAATTTTCCACCACACGCTGGAGACCAGAATCAGTTCTTGCAGCTTTATTTTTTGTATTCTATTAGGGGAATTGAACGTGGATAGGGTTGAGGGTATTATGGGATGCCCACTTTTTGGGATGCCAACTCTTCAGGCACACAGACTATATACAGCCTGTATATACACATCTCCTTTTACCTCCAGTACAATCTTGCTTGTAGAACAACAACTCCCAGGACCAGCTGACACTGTAAGGAAGGTCTGACAAGAGTGCAATCAGACCATAGCAACGGCCCCTTACAGGCAGGGACTGCGGCCCCTTTGGTAGTGTAGCAAAAAAGAAATCCCAGTGCTCAGCTTCCCCTACTGATCCCAGCACCACCTCTTCAGGCACTTCCAGCCCGCCTGGCTGCAGCTGCCCCTTTCACTTGCCCTCCTAACTAAGACTCCTCGCAGACTGACTCTGCATCAGGGACGTGCGGTGAGGTCAGTGGCTGGTGAGGCACTGGCTAGTATCAGAGCCAGATACACATAGGTTACATACACCGTGAACGTTAGAGTGAGAGCAATAATTCTGGCAATAGACCTCCTCTGTAACTCAAAATATGTAACCTGTAAACATTTTTAAAGCATCACCTATGAAGATTTTTAAGTACTGAAGTTTGGCGCCATTCCACAAGTGTACGCAATTTTAAAGTGTGACATGTTAGGTATCTATTTACTCGAGAGTAACATCATCTTTCAGATTATACAAACAAATCAGGCTACCTTTATTTTTTTTATTCATAAAACAGTTTCTTTAAAAATAAACCGCGTTTGAAAAATTGCTGCGCAAATACCATGTGACATAAAAGTTGCAATGACCGCCATTTTATTCTCTAGGGGGTCTGCTAAAACAATATATATAATGTTTGGGGGTTCTGAATAATTTTCTAGCAAAAAATAGATGATTTTTACATGTAGGAGAGAAGTGTCAGAATTGGCCTGGGTGGCAAGGGGTTATTACCATAAGTAAGTAATATACAAATAATTATTATATATTGTTTTTAAGGTAATTTACTATATTTTCAAAAACTGTACTCAAGCAGTTGGCTTAATGGATAAATTACTGAAGTTTGAAGTTATAACTTAAAACCAGTGATTTCACAGTAAATAGATAAATAATAAATTATTATCCTATAACATATAGCATAGTAATATGTTATTTAGCTTGAGTAAAACAGTACCTATTCAACAGCAGCAGATCCTCCCTCTTAACTGTGTGAGAAAAACATTGGCTTATGGGTAAATCTTATACTCATAAACCCATGTTTTTTCCTTGTAGTTAAGAGGGCTGGGCTGGAAGGGAGCATGTGTCTTTTAGACACATGCCCCCTTCTATGACACTGCAATGAGAGAACAGTCTCCACTGCAGCATTTTTATTGGACAGCTTGTTACAATGGTGCTTTACCATTGGTCCAAAGCTCCAAGCTGTCCATTGAGCTCAGTGCCTCTGACAAGAAGTGAGAGGCACTGTGAGCTCATCATCTCAGTCTGCTGCAAATAGAGTGTGCTAGCTTGTATTTAAACATATTTTGACCAGTGGTGGGGTAGGACTTTGGCTACTTACCTCCCAAATTTGGGTTCTCTGTGACCGTCGATTATTTTTTTTTTATTATGATTATGGCTCTGCCTCACCTGCCTCCCCTGACTGCATGTCCCTGCTCTGCATCCACCCCAGACTGCTTGTACCCAGTCCTCTCAGGTATGCATCTCAGACCTCTGACTGCACACTCACCAGCCCTCCTGGCTATCTTCCTTTCTTCCAGTGTTCTCCTGCTGTCCTCAACCTTGCTCCTGTGCCTCCCGGTCAGGACACCTCTTTGTGTCATGAAGTTGGTCCCTTCCGCACCCAAGCCCAGGCCCGAGGTTACCTGCCACCGACAGCCTAACACTCTATCTCCATCTTCCACCCGAACTCCACACTGACCCAGCTGGGCTGAGCCTGAGTATTTGAGGGGGCCTGCCCAACCCATCTATTGGGGATCGTTCAGGGCTCTCATGAATACTCCAGGCAGCCCCTCCTCACCTCCACTCCCATTCTACTAGAATCTTCTACCAGTTTCTAGAAGTAGGGGGAGGTCTTAGAGATGTTGCCTGTGAGTCATCCAGCCCCCCCGAGTGACTCCCCTGACCCAGATAAAACAACACAGGCTTGGCTGCCAGCCAAGCCTGACAATTTACCTACTCTGTACAAAAAACTATTTACACTTTTAGCACACTAGAGAGTGCTACACTTGCATTCCCTTGCAATAAATAAATGTGTACATACCTCTTTTGGCGAGGTCTGAGGTCTACACCTCACTCCAAACAGTGCCTGGCATTGGCGGGGATCCAAGTCGGATCCATGTTCAATACGAGTCAGTACCCTGTCGGGTTGCTATGGAAAACCACAGCTAAACGCAACCGCAGCTAATCGCACTGTACAAATGCAGCTGATCGCAGTGCCTGGAGTCCTAAATTTTACAGAAAAAAAAACATGCTGTTAACCGCGGCAGAATAGCCGTCCGTGTGAAAGGCGCCTTATAACTGCATTTTCTGAAAGCTCACTGAAATTCCTACATGCTACATCTTATCTTTGGCGCACTGTCAGAAAATGCAGCAAAAACCTGCAATCTAATATATCAATAGGACTGCAAGCTAAAACTGCAGATACACAAGTAGTGCGGCCGACTGCAGCACACCAGTGTGAGCCCAAATGCTTGCACACACAACCCCCCTGTAGAATTTGGTCTGATCAATACTCCTGGCATACACACACACGGCCATACCATCAGGAGGGGTGGGGGCTCCAGGGATTTGATTGACTATGCAGGCCCTGTCCCTTCTATCTATCCGGGCAGAGGCCTGGAGCCAGTGGCAGGCTGCTGGTGGCATCTGGTTGCATGCTGCTGGTGGCAAGTGGCATACTGTGTCTGGTGGCAAGTGTCACACCGTATCTGGTGGCATGCTGCTGATGGCAAGTGGCACACTGTATCTGGTGGCAGGCTATGGGTGGCATCTGGCATGCTGCATCTGGCGGCAGGCGATGTTGGCAAGTGACATGCTGCATCTGGTGGCAAGTGACAAGCTCAGGTTCCCACTGATTCTGCATCATGGTGAGTTGAACTATTTCACTATATATTACAATGTAGTAATAGAAATAATGGAATTTGATCATCCTGACGCCATATCAAGCAGAGTGTCAGGGTGATTTTAAGTGCTAACACCAGCCACTTGCCCGAAAAATCACCCCCGCCACCTACTTCCCCATCAACCCCAAGACTACATCCCCCCTCATCTTTTTGGGGGAAAGGGGGATGTCCCTGAATGGTAGTTTGGAAATGTGGTCATCCTATGTTGCTGTTAGTGAGAGGCCGCATAGCAGGTGGTATTGGTGGTGTTGCTGCTGCTCAGAGGCTGCACGGCTGATATTTCTGGTGAGAGTATTTTTAATTTGTTTTAGCAAAAAGATGTTTGCATTTTCATTTTGTTTCCATAAAAAGGGCCACCAAAATCCTCAGCACCAGGCCCATGATGCTCTTTATCAGGCCCTGCAGAAGAGGATGTAAAGTGCATCAAAGCATGGAGAGGTACTACTTAGTTTGGGAACTTAGTGTATCTAAATCTGCTAGTCCATCTAACACTCCCCTCCCCCGAGACTAACAATGCTGCTGTCTGCTGTGTCCCCTGTACTCTTTTATCCAGAGTGGTGGCATGCTAATACAGGAGTTGTGTTACTGGCCAGATCACCAGGTCAAAACAGAAGGAAAAAAGCCTTTTAAAAAAAAGAAAACTAATGCATCCACCACATCTAATGGTTGGTAAGCTGCAATATATTACATTTTTGGTTTTGCGTTTAATACCTCTTTAACCACTTCCTGCCAGCTATATAACAGAATGACGTGCGCAAAGTGGTTAAGTTATCCTGACTGGACTGGACGCAGCACGGCGATCAATCGTGTGGTATGTCAGTCTGACACACCGCAACTCCAATCGTGGTAAAGAGCCTATGAAGTAGGCTCTTTACCATGTGATCAGCTGCGACCAATCACAGCTGATCACAGCGTGTAACCAGGAAGTGCCGGTATACGGCTTTCCTCGGTTCGCACTGACAGGAGAGAGGATCGGCGGCTCTCCTGTCAGAGGGGGGTCTGCGCTGATAATCAGCGCATTGAGCAGTAGCTCAGCCCCCATCAGAGGTGCCCACCACATCTGCCAATCACTGCCCATCAGCTGCCAGTCAGTGCCCACCAAAGTGCCAGTCAGAGCCCATAAAAGTGCCATTCAGTGCCCATCAGTAACGCCTGCCAGTGCCCTTCACAGATGCCAATCAGTGCCCATCAGTAATGACAATCAGTACCTCATCATCAGTGCTGCTCATCAGTGCCATCCGTTAGTGCCCATCAGTGCCGCCTGTCACTGCCCATCAGTGCCGCCTATTAGTGCCCATCAGTGCCGCCTTTTAGTGCCCATCACTGCCACCTATCAGTGCCGCCTATCAGTGCTGCATATCAGTGCCACCTATCAGTGCCCATCAGTGCTGCATATCAGTGCCGCCTATCAGTGCCCATCAATTCTACATATTAATGCCTCCTCATCAGTGCCCATCAGTGCTGCCTCATCAGTGCCCGTCAGCAAAGGAGAAAACAAAATTTTATAACATAAACTAAGAAAAACAAATTTTTTTTCTGAAAATGTTGGTCTTTTTTAGTTTGAACAAAAAATAAAAACCCCAGTGGTGATCAAATGCCACCAAAAGAAAGCTCTATTTGTGGGAACAAAATTATAAAAATTTAGCTTGAGCACAGAGTTGCATGACAGCGCAATTGTCATTTAAAGTGTGACAGCGCTGAAAGCTGAAAATTGTCCTGGACAGGAAGGGGGGAAAGTGACCGGTATTGAAGTGGTTAAATAAAGGTGGGGGGGGGGGGGGGGTGGTAAACAACATTATTTTTTTATGGTATGTCTGGTTTGGGTTTAATTGGTTCCCACATGCAGAAAACTTTTTTCCTTTGGATCACTTTGATAAGCATTGCTACACTCTTGATCATTGGATGAAATGTTGTAATTCTGAGGCTGAACCACCTTACTGAAAGAATGTTAATTTTTTTGACTCCAGCAATAAATGTTGGATTCAGTAACAGCCGAGACAATCTTCACTCACAGAAAGATTTATTATTCTGCTGACATATTGAAATCCTGTCACCTTTCATCCAGCTTCTTCACTTTTGTTGCATTCCTATTCCTGCCATGATTTTCTCCTGAGAGGTATGTAAAGCATCTAGAATATGAGACTGTACGTTACATTGACGTAGAGGAGCTCTCAGAAGTCAATCAAAACACACAAGAAGGCGGTGAAGCCATGCTTATAATAATACATCTGTTAGTTCCGATGAACAGAGACAACCAGAAATTTTCATTGTCAGACAGTTGCGCAAAAGGAAATCTGTCACCAGAAAAATACAGAAATTACTGACCATCTTCCTAAAAATCACAATTCCTGTCTTTCCTTCTCATGCCGCGTACACACGGTCGGACTTTTCGTCTACAAAAGTCAGACGGACGCCGACGGACCAAAGCTGGCTGACAATCTGATCGTGTGTGGGCTTCCCCGGACTTTCAGCGGACTTTTTCAGCCGCAAATCTGACGGACTTTAGATTTGGAACATGCTTCAAATCTTTACGTCGTAACTACGCCGGACCCAGAAATCCGCTCGTCTGTATGCTAGTCCGACGGACAAAAACCCACGCTAGGGCAGCTATTGGCTACTGGCTATGAACTTCCTTATTTTAGTCCAGTGTACGTCATCACGTACGAATCTGTCTGACTTTTGTGTGATAGTATGTAGGCAAATCCGTTCATTAGAAAGTCTGCCATAAGTCCGCCACAAGTCCACCACAAGTCCGCCAAAAGTCCGTCGAAAGTCTGTCGGACGGGCTGTCGGACTTTTGTAGCCGAAAAGTCCGACCGTGTGTACGCGGCATAATTCTTTTGCTTCAGTACTTTCCCAGTCATTTTGGGATTTGCAGGTAGTGAAGTCAGAACTCTGAACAGATTGTATAGTGATGTTATTATTTATTTTCTTTCTTTTTTTAGTAGGGTCAGGGTTGAAAACTAAGATGTTAAACAATATTATTTTCTTTTTTCATTCCAGTACCTAAAAGAAAAGTTGAAATCTTACATATTTATATTATGCATTCTCTTTTTCTGCCAGCAGATGGAGCTGTACATTTCTTTTTCAAGTTTTACACAATCTCCTTTTCTACTTTGTTGTAAAAAGCTTTATAGAGTTCAATAGCACAAGGTGAGATGTACACACATAAATAAAATAGTCAGGTTAGTGACCCACCCCTCCTTAAAAAGCAAGGATTGCTATTGGTTGCTACATTTTCCTTTTATCACACATTTCGTACATCAGACACTGGGGATATATGTCAACAAAGAAACCACTACTTTTTTGTTAAAAAATCTTGCTATTTATAGAAGGTTGAATAACGATTGGGTGACAGTATAGTATCCGACACCTCACCACTATTTAGTATAAATGAGAGCAATAGGGATTATAATGGTGCCCATAATCAGAGAAAAACACACTTTATAAAATCAATCAAATTTATTCACATGGGATTAAAACCCTGAGGATATATGTCAGGCCCGGACTGGCCATAGGGCAAACCGGGTACTTGCCCGGTGGGCCGGGGCCGCCGGGCCGCAAGTCCTTGCTGGGCCCAAGGCAGCTGGGCTGCTCTTTGAGCCCGTGCCACTCACCCGGCCACCCGTCTCCTAGTTCAGCTCAGCCGTTGGCGCTGGGGAGACAGAAACATGAAGGGGGAGGAGCTCTCCGAGACTGCATGTATAGTGAAGCTGTCTGTGCCGGGGGTCGTGACCACGAAGGGGGAGGAGCTAGATAAGACACCTTCGCAGCCGCATGTATAGTTCAGCCGTCTGTGCCGGGGTGTGACCATGAAGGGGAGGAGCATAGAGGAGACACCTGATGCAGACACCTTGGAGACGGATCATAGAGAACGTGAGTGCAGCCCCCCCTGTAACCTGGATAGGAGGTAGGAGCAGTGGGGGCAGCTGCATATAGAAGAATCATTCTCTCCATCTTCCTCCTGCAGTCTTTGAATGCCTGCAAGAGGGAAAGGAGAAGCAGGCATTCAGAGACTGCAGGAGAAAGATGGAGAGAATGATTCTTTTGATAAGCAGCCACCCCACTGCTCCTCCTATCCTGCTTATTTCTGCTGCCCCTCCTGTGCTCTCTGCCCCACCTATACTCTTGCCCCCTCGTGCTCTCCACCTCCCCTTGGCTCTCGGGCTCTCAGCCTCCCCATGCTCTCCACCATACTCTTTGCCCCGTGCTCTCCATCTTCCCCATGCTCTCCGCTGCCCCATGTGCTCTCCACATCCCCCCCATGCTCTCCGCTGCCCCCCTGTGCTCTCCACCTCCCCCCATGCTCTCAGGTGCCCCCTGTGCTCTCCACATCCCCCCATGCTCTCCGCTGCCCCCTGTGCTCTCCACATCCCCCATGCTTTCTGGTGCCCCCCCTGTGCTCATCCACATTCCCCCAATGCTCTCCGCTGCCCCCTGTGCTCTCCACCTTTCCCCCATGCTCTCCGCTGCCCCCTGTGCTCTTCCCCTCCCCCCATGCTCTCCGCTGCCCCCCTGTGCTCTCCACCTCCCCTTGGCTCTCAGCCTCCCCCGTGTTCTCCACCATACTCTTTGTCCCCCGTGCTCTCCACCTCCCCCCATGCTCTCCGCTGCCCCATGTGCTCTCCACCTCCCCCCATGCTCTCCGCTGCCCCATGTGCTCTCCACACCCCCCATGCTCTTCAGTGCCCCCCTGTGCTCTCCACCTCCCCCTGGTTCTCAGCCTTTCCCGTGCTCACCACCTTCCCCCATGCTCTCCGCTGCTCCACTGTGCTCTCCACATCCGCCCATGCTCTCCACCTCCCCCATGCCCTCCACTGCCCCCCTGTGCTCTCTACATCCCCCACCCCATGCTCTCCACCTCCCGCCTGCTCTCCCCCAGTACTCTCTAGCCCCCCCAGTGCTCTCCAGCCCCCCCCCAGTGTTGTCCACCTCCCCCTAGTGCTTCCCAGCCCCCCTGTGCTCTCCAGCCCCCCACTGTTGGCCGCCTCCCCTCCAGTGCTCTTCACCCCCCAGTGCTCTCCAGTCCCCCCAGTGTTGTCCGCCTCCTCCCAGTGATCTCTGCCTCCCCCTGTGCTCTCTGCCCAACCCCTGTGCTCTCCTGCCCTCTCTGTGCTCTTCGCCGCCTCCCCCTTGTACTCTCCACCCTCCCTGTGCTCTCCTGCCCACCCTGTGCTCTCCACCCCACCCCATGTTTTTGCTTCCCCCTGTGCTCTCCAACCTCCCACCTCCTGTGCTCTCCAGCCCCCCTATACTCTCCTCTTCCTCCCTGTGTTCACTGCCTCTCCCCTGTGCTCTCGCCCCACCCCATGTCCTCAAGGTTCCTTCAGGTGCTATCCACCCACCCTTCATGCTCTTTCCCAGTCCCCCTCGCCCCCCCGCACCTCTGCCGATTACCGCCTCTTCCCGATCCGTCAGGGTGGAGAGTGGGGAAGGGGCTGGTTAACATGTCATGGGCTTCTCAGTCCAAAATGCCCGGGCCTTTTTTTTGTCCCAGTCCGGGCCTGGTATATGTCATCAAAAAACTACTACTTTGTTGTTAAAAAAAATTGTGTTTTTTTTTATAGAGTTCAATAGCACAAAGTGAGATGCTCACACACATGAATAAAATAGCCAGGTAAGTTAACCACCCCTCCCTAAAAAACAGGGATTGCTATTGATTTCTGCATTTTCCTTTTAGCACACGTTTCATACATTAGACCCTGGGGGGGTATATTTATTCAAAGAAAAGTTTAAACCCTCTCCACATTTTACATACCAGGATAAGAAAGTGATGATTTTAAACTTAAATTTCTCATGTCCCGGTTGTTCTGACAAATGTCAGCTTAAATGTTAAATTATCATTGTAGTGTTATTATAGGAAATCATAATCAGAGCAATACAGGTCAGGTTATAAATACGGCAAAATGGACAGTAGTATGGAAAAATGTGGTGAATGATTAGTGAATCGAAAAGAACAAAATGTGGTGGACTTTAAAGGCACGAGATCTTTTGAAAAGTATATTTCGAGTTTTAAATTATTTATTAACCACTTCAGCCCCGGAAGGATTTACCCCCTTCCTGACCAGAGCACTTTTTACAATTTGGCACTGCGTCGCTTTAACTACTAATTGCGTGGTCATGCAATGCTGTACCCAAACGAAATTTGCGTCCTTTTCTTCCCACAAATAGAGCTTTCTTTTGATGGTATTTGATCACCTCTGCCGTTTTTATTTTTTGCGCTATACACGGAAAAAGACCGAAAATTTTGAAAAAAAATGATATTTTCTACTTTTTGTTCAAAAAAAATCCAATAAACTCAATTTTAGTCATACATTTAGGCCAAAATGTATTCGGCCACATGTCTTTGGTAAAAAAAATGTCAATAAGTGTATATTTATTGGTTTGCGCAAAAGTTATAGCGCCTACAAACTAGGGTACATTTTCTGGAATTTACACAGCCTTTAATTTATGACTGCCTATGTCGTTTTTTGAGGTGCTAAAATGGCAGGGCAGTACAAAACCCCCACAAATGACCCCATTTTGGAAAGTAGACACCCCAAGGAAATTGCTGAGAGGCATGTTGAGCCCATTGAATATTCATTTTTTTTGTCCCAAGTGATTGAATAATGACAAAAAAAAAAAAAAAAAATTACAAAAAGTTATCACTAAATGATATATTGCTCACACAGGCCATGGGCATATGTGGAATTGCACCCCAAAATACATTTAGCTGCTTCTCCTGAGTATGGGGATACCACATGTGTGGGACTTTTTGGGAGCCTAGCCGCGTACGGGGCCCCGAAAACCAATCACTGCCTTCGGCATTTCTAAGGGCGTACATTTTTGATTTTACTCCTCACTACCTATCACAGTTTTGAAGGCCATAAAATGCCCCGATGGCATAAAACCCCCCCAAATGACCCCATTTTGGAAAGTAGACACCCCAAGCTATTTGCTGAGAGGCATGGTGAGTATTTTGCAGCTCTCATTTGTTTTTGAAAATAAAGAAAGACGAGAAAAAAAATTTTTTTTTTCTTTTTTCAATCTTCAAAACTTTGTGACAAAAAGTGAGGTCTGCAAAATACTCAATATACCTCTCAGCAAATAGCTTGGGGTGTCTACTTTCCAAAATGGGGTCATTTTTTTTTTTTTTTTGCCACCTGGGCATTCCATGGCCTCCGAAACTGTGATAGGCAGTGAAGAGTGAAATCAAAAATTTACGGCCTTAGAAAGCCTGAAGGCGGTGCTTGGATTTCGGGGTCCCGTACGCGGCTAGGCTCCCAAAAAGTCCCACACATGTGGTATCCCCGTACTCAGGAGAAGCAACAGAATGTATTTTGGGGTGTAATTTCACATATTCCCATGGCATGTTTGAGCAATATATCATTTAGTGACAACTTTGCGCAAAAAAAAATAAAAAAAATAAAAAATTGTCTCTTTCCCGCAACTTGTGTCACAATATAAAATATTCCATGGACTCGACATGCCTCTCAGCAAATAGCTTGGGGTGTCTACTTTCCAAAATGGGGTCATTTGGGGGGGTTTTGAACTGTCCTGGCATTTTATGCACAACATTTAGAAGCTTATGTCACACATCACCCACTCTTCTAACCACTTGAAGACAAAGCCCTTTCTGACACTTTTTGATTGCATAAAAAAATAAATGTTTTTTGCAAGAAAATTACTTTGAACCCCCAAACATTATATATTTTTTAAAGCAAATGCCCTACAGATTAAAATGGTGGGTGTTTCATTTTTTTTTTCACACACAATCGCGCAGCGATTTTTCAAACGCATTTTTTGGGGAAAAAACACACTTTTTTACATTTTAATGCACTAAAACACACTATATTGCCCAAATGTTTGATGAAATAAAAAAGATGATCTTAGGCCGAGTACATGGATACCAAACATGACATGCTTTAAAATTGCGCACAAACGTGCAGTGGCGACAAACTAAATACATTTTTAAAAGCCTTTAAAAGCCTTTACAGGTTACCACTTTAGATTTACAGAGGAAGTCTACTGCTAAAATTACTGCCCTCGATCTGACGTTCGCGGTGATACCTCACATGCATGGTGCAATTGCTGTTTACATTTGACGCCAGACCGACGCTTGCGTTCGCCTTAGCGCGAGAGCAGGGGGGACAGGGGTGCTTTTTTTTTTTTTTTTTCTTCTTTATTATTATTTTAATTTTTTATCTAATTTTTAAACTGTTCCTTTCATTTTTTTTTTTTTAAATCATTTTTATTGTTATCTCAGGGAATGTAAATATCCCCTATCATAGCAATAGGTAGTGACAGGTACTCTTTTTTGAAAAAATTGGGGTCTATTAGACCCTAGATTTCTCCTCTGCCCTCAAAGCATCTGACCACACCAAGATCGGTGTGATAAAATGCTTTCCCAATTTCCCAATGGCGCTGTTTACATCCGGCGAAATCTAAGTCATAAAATGCTCGTAGCTTCCGGTTTCTTAGGCCATAGAGATGTTTGGAGCCACTCTGGTCTCTGATCAGCTCTATGGTCAGCTGGCTGAATCACCGGCTGCATTTTCAGGTTCCCTGTTGAGACAGGAGAGCCAGAGAAAAACACAGAAGACGTTGGGGGGGGGGCATTCCCTCCCACGGCTTGTAAAAGCAGTCTAGAGGCTAATTAGCTGCTAGGATTGCTTTTACATGAAAGCCGACCGCTGGCTGAAAAGAATGATACCAAGATGATACCTAAACCTGCAGGTATCATTCTGGTATAACCACTCAAAGTCGTGAATGGCGTACCTGAAGACAAAAAAATGGTTAACAATAAAGCACAGTAAACGGTAAAGTATAAAAAATTGCATACCTGAAAAGCAAACATGATAAAACATAATAACAATAAAACATTGCAAAATAGAATACAGTAAAAAAGAGCAGAACAATAGAGAGAATAGAGAGAGAGAACAATAAAACGACAACTATTTTTTTTTATTTTATATTTTTGTATGTGTTTTTTTTTTTACATTTTTTTTTGTAACTGTAACTTTTATAACTGTAACCGGTTCCAGGTTCGGGTCTCTCAAAATGCGATGGCATCTTGGGAGACCCTGTGAAAGTGTGCCTAGTCTGTGGAATGCTGTACCCTACGCTAATACTCAACTAGTGTATGGTAGCGTTCAAAACATTCACCAATGCAAAGACCAGGATTGTCAGGACAGGAGGGAAAATAATAGTGGGTGTCACGCCTATATCCGCGCTTGCTGCAGACACGACATCTTTTTTGGGGGGGTTCGTTGGGTAGGGGTACTCGGGAGGACATAAAGAAAATGTCTCTCATGCAGCTGACTGCATTTGGTTGGGGATGTGATTGGGGGAAGTACGGGCGCTGCAGAAGCGGTGGGTTCCCAATTAGGATTGGCGAATGCAGTAGGAAGGGCACTATGGGCACGACGGGCCTGTGTTTGTCTTTTTGGTGGCAGTGGGACACTACTTGTGCTTGCCACCTCACCAGCTTGAACTGCACTTATGGGACTCGCCACGTCACCAAGTGTTACTGCACTGCTGGTTTGACTACGACCGGGGTGTACTAGGCCGCTGGTGCTTGCCAGTTCACCAAAACGCTACCAAAAAAACTAATAGCGATCGCAGGGATCAGGCCTGACTCTGTGAACGCTGCAGTTATGCATTTAGTGTTTTGTAAGTGACAGTGATCGATCGATACTGCACTTGGGTGGGCTGGGCTGGGCCGGGCGGAGGGGCAAAACGCAGGTGCTAGCAGGTATCTGGGCTGATCCCGCTAACACTGCGTTTTTGGGAACCCTAAACTGCTGGGGACGCCAGTATAGATCTGATCGGATCAGATATTGATCCGTTCAGATACTATACCACTAAGGGAGGTGTACGGTGCGTGCGTGGGTGTTAGCGGTACTGGCGCTAACTTGACGCTGCCTGGGGCTGGTGCTTGCCAGTTCACCAAAACGCTACAAAAAAAACTGTTAGCGATCGCAGGGATCAGGCCTGACTCTGTGAACGCTGCAGTTATGCGTTTAGTGTTTTGTAAGTGACAGTGATCGATCGATACTGCACTTGGGTGGGCTGGGCTGGGCCGGGCGGAGGGGAAAAACGCAGGTGCTAGCAGGTATCTGGGCTGATCCCGCTAACACTGCGTTTTTGGGAACCCTAAACTGCTGGGGACGCTAGTATAGATCTGATCGGATCAGATATTGATGCGTTCAGATACTATACCACTAAGGGAGGCATATGCTGCGTGCGTGTTAGCGGTACTGGCACTAATCTGACGCTGCCTGGGGCGACGCATATCACCGCTGGGCGATCGGGGGGCTAAACCTTTATTCGGTAATAAACGGCGGGTGCCCTGACACTATAAAAAATAAACGAACTAAGCAGCGTCACCCGTAACGGTTATACGGTGATCAGTGGTGAAAGGGTTAACTAGGGGGCAATCAAGGGGTTAAAACATTTATTAGATAGTATGTGGGGGTCCCTGTCGCTATAAAACGCTGACGGCGAACCTAAATATTTACGTCCCTAACTAGCGTCACCAGTGACACTAATACAGCGATCAGAAAAATGATCGCTTAGTGACACTGGTGACGGGGGGTGATCAAGGGGTTAAAACTTTATTAGGGGGGGTTAGGGAGGTATCCTAGACCTACAGGGGGCTAACACTCACTGCCCTAACACTGTAACTGTCACAAACTAACACCTAGCAGTAATCAGAAAAAAAAAAAAAAAAAAACCTGCTTGGTGTCAGTTTGTGACGGGGGGGGGGATTGGGGGGGATCGGGGGGCGATCGGGGGGGGATCGGGGTGTTTTGTGTGCCTGGCATGTTCTACTGTGTGTGTGTGTGTGTGTGTGTGTTGGTGCACTCACTCACATGTCTTCTCTCCTCGGCCCGGAACGGAAAATACCGAGCCGAGGAGAGATGACATCATTTCCTCTGCCTCTGTGTACAATACAGAGGCAGGGAAATGATCCCATTGGCTGGGAGCGATCGCGAGGGGGGGGCCACGAATGGATGGCCTCCCCCTCACCACCGATCGCCGGGGGAGATTTGCCGACCGCCGCAGGCACCGGGGGGGGGGGGGGTCCGATCGGACCCCCCACCCGCGGGCAGGCAGGGACGTACAGGTAAGCCCTTTTGCCTGCCCGTGCCGCTCTGCCGACGTACATCGGCGTGCGGCGGTCAGCAACTGGTTAAATATAGTATGTACAGAGCATATATAAAAAACACATAATATATTTGAACATGTTTACAAAGTTGTCACCATCATTGCATAGTAGTACAAACTGTAAAATAGTGATTCTTGTACCCAACGCGTTTCAGAGTATGTGTGTCTCCTTCAGGGGTATATTTAAGCAAGAATACTTTATGTTCTAGAATAGAATATTTAAGAGGAGTACATAAATATGCAGATATACAACATTCCAGCAATGTTCATAGACATACAAAGAGTCAGACAGGATTAATAAAATTTCACTTACATGTACTGAGATGGCAACCCTTTCAATATGTTCTAATTAAAAACATATGAGTGCAAGATGTGCTCTCGATTTCTTAAACCAGAAATCCGACAGAGGTAGCGTGCCTCCGGGAGAAGCGCCGGTGTCGGGTCTAGCCCAAAGTGCTGACCCAGCTCCCCGCAACACACACACACCCCGGGAGGGTCGAACCAGAAGACCCACTGAGACCAAAAAAGGAAAAAGATCCTGTAAATGTGAAATAGAGTCCATAAATATACGATCTTATATAATTTTTGAAAAATTATGCACGCTAAATGAATGTGTTTAAAAATAGAATTGTATATACAAGTTTTCATTATTTTTATTATATTCCACTTAAATTATTATTAAATACCTGTAGATGGCATGTGATATCACATGGATGTGTGGAGGTGTTTGTTGTGAAGAGCACACTCGCCACAACTACAAAAAATAATAAAATTAAATTTTTAATTTTAATTTTAAATTATTTAACCAAAAAAGCTCATATCATATTATGTGAGCATTAAATGAATTAGGGTTGTTAAATTCATTTTTATTGTATATATTTTTGTGTTTTTAAATATTTTATTTTATTATAACAGAATGTCTGTTTACTACTTACTCACAATCTATGACAGAAAGTTTTAAGAGGAATGTATATAGTTAGAAGAGAAACATATGTGATCCTAAATGCAGGGGGGTATGTGAGCAAAATACAGGTAGGCTGCATCTTGTCTATTAAGTATACAGAACCTAATATAAGTAAGCATAAGTAATCAAGATGCAGATTATCTATGAGGCAGAGAGCCAAAGTTCTTATCTGTTTGATTTTTGACCGTTCGCTCCAGCATCCAGCAATGAACTGACGTGGATGCCGGAGAGAGCGGCCATGGGAGTATATATGTCACTCCCATCCCAATCAGCCGGAATCAGAACAGCTGATCCAGCCAGAGAGGGCGGGGAGGAATGACAGGGTCTATTCCTGAAGGCCCCCCGAGCCGTGCGCGCACAGCTACATCCACAGCGCACGCCCGATGCCGTCGTGAGCAAGATGGAGGCTGGACGCTGATGTTATAGCGCCCCAGGCCTCACATAGGCTAACCTGGGCGGCTCTGCGTGCCGGGCGGCCCCCCGGCACGCCCACACCCGGAAAGGAGGGAGGGAAAAGTGGAACAGCACGGTTGCCCTCACGGAAGGCCGATACCAAAGTCAATTACATGGAAATGTTGGATTTCTGTAGAATAAGAAAAAGGGAGAAGTCAAACAATAAGAAATTTGTTAAACATTAACATTAACAGTACATGTTAGGGAAAAAGGTGAATGCAGCACGCACACAATGTTATATAGTATAAGCAGTGTGAAAAGTCCATACAATATAATACAAAAAAGATGTTCTACGGTATATACATAATAATATATTGGACAATATCGCAGATATAATAGTGATGGAAAATTAAACCTGCAATACCCTTCATAAAGGGCATACATATGCAAAAAAATATTGTGTTAAAATGGACAAATGCGTGCATGCACTCCCATGAATTTGGGTGAACAAAGGGTAGAGAAATATAACTATTGATATTAATGTGTGTAATTAATAACTACAATATTTTAAAACAATCGATTTAAAGAGTTTAAAAAAAAATAATAGTAATTACTTCTCCATTCCCCCGAGGAAAAGCCCTCAAGGAATGGCTTGAAGCAGATGGCTTCATTTAGGCCTGGCAATGGTGTCGCTTTCAATTTATAGAACCACCGCAACTCCAGCTGTAGGAGAACTTTGTTCCAGTCTCCTCCCCTGGGGTTGGGGTGTACACGGTCCAGAATAAGAAACTTGATTCTGGGAAACTTAGCATTGTGTACAATTTTGGTATGTCGCCCAAGCGGGAGATCTGGATCGCATACCTGCATGCTACGCACATGCCGGTAGGCTCTTCTCCAGAACTCGAGCTTGGTTTTGCCAATGTAAAAGCAACTACAGTCACATATTAGCATGTGCACTACTCCAAAAGTTCTACAATTTGCAAAGTGTTTTGGATAGAATGTCTGGCCGTTTGGTAACGTTGGGTTCCTTTGAGTAAGCATAAATTTGCAATAACTGCATGTTCCGCATATGAAGGTTCCTTTGTATTTACAATGGTCTTTCCTGTTTTCCCCTTTAAATTCGCTACTGACAATTCTATCTCTTACAGAATTTGCTCTCCTAAACGTAAACAGGGGCTTTTCAGGGACAAATGGTCCTAATGCTGAGTCTACTAAAAGCATGTGTCAATATTTCTCCACAATATTTTTAAGTTTATGCTGATTTGTAAATCTTGTAATTATTCTTAGAGAGTTGGCATTGCTTTTAGGTTTTTTTGAATATGTATCGATTGTTTAGATGCCTGTTGGTAGGATCTCTTCAAGGAGGCATGAGAATAGCCTCTCAAAAGAAAGCGATCGCATAATTTATCAGCCTCTATTTTAAAAATGGCATCGTCTGTACAGTTTCATCTGACCCTGAGATATTGACCGTACAGTATTGAATCTATGAGAGCTTTAGGATGAAAACTTGTAGCCTGTAGTATTGAGTATCCGGCTGTGGGTTTTCTATAGAGTTTGCTGAGAAAGACACCTCCCTCTATAGACCTCCACGTCCAGGAATGCAACACATTGTTTGTTGTGGGACATAGTAAAGCTGAGGTTGAAGTTGTTTTTATTCATCCTAGAAAGGCATTTTTGGAGCATCTCCTGTGACCCGTCCCAGATAATGAAGACGTCATCAATGTAATGGTACACCCCAAGATGTGGTCCGTGTACATTGACATCTCCTCGTCTGCTAGGAACATTTTCTCCCACTCCCCAAGTTACAGGTTGGCGTACGATGGGGCACAACATGTCCCCATCACAACCTCCTGCACCTGGAAGTAGTGGGAGCCATTGAACACAAATACATTGTGCTCAAGGATGAATTCTAATAGTGAGATGATAAATTTGCTGTACGCTGGATCTATGTTTCTACCCCTTTGCAAAGCGTGCTTTATGGCTGCTATACCTTTGCCATGTGGAATAGAACTGTAGAGCGCTTCAACGTCTACTGTGACCAATGTTATATCTTCAGGAACACGTAAATTGTCTATAATTTGTAAAAAATGTGATGTATCCTTTACAAAGGAAGGTAGCGCCATCACAAAAGGTTTTAAACAGTCGTCAATTAGCTTACTGGCGTTCTCAATGATTGCCCCTACCCCAGATATAATGAGTCTACCGGGAGGGTTTTTTTCATCCTTGTGAACTTTTGGAAGTGCGTAAAATGTGGACACTCGAGGAAAGTCGTTTCTAATATAGTTCCAAAGTTGTTTAGTTATTGTGTTGTTGGAAAAGGCAGTATCGACCAAACCATAAAAATCCCTGTTAAACTTCTCAACAATACTGCCTGGTATACAGCGGTACCAATTTGGATTTTTTAATATTTGATTACACATATCGATGTATTTTTCCTTGTCTAACACAACAAAGTTACCACCCTTATCTGAGGCTTTGATGGTAATTGAGTTATTAGATAGTTGTTTTAACACGGACATTTTATTTTCGCTTAAATTTGTGGGATTCTTTGTACATATCTTGAGTTTCTCTAATTCCCTATTAAGTGGGTTGAGAAACGCAGCTGTGTTGGAATAGGTGCTGGGTGCTGGGCAGAAATCAGATTTTTTTCTTTAAGGTAGATTTACCTATTTTAGGGTTTTCACTTTGTTTTTCAACCATCTCCAATACCTCCAGGAGATCGACTCGGTCGGTGAGATCAGCCGGATCGTTATCCTCTAGAAGGGAGATGAGTTGGTCAAGCGCCTGATTCTCCTGTGGGGTTCGATCTGTGACTGTTTCTGGCTTTTGAGTTTTTTTAAAATCAGCTTGCGAACAAATAATTGGAGGTCCTTGTAAACTTCAAATTTATCTAGATCTTGATTGGGGCAAAAATGTAACCCTTTCTTAAGAACCATTCTTTCATCCTCAGATAGATTGCATGAGGATAAATTGATAATATTTAAATCAATATCACTATCTGGGTCAATATTGTCCGAAGGGATCAAAGTGTCACTTGTGTATATGTGTTCAAATTGGGTTGGGAAGTCTGGACACCCACGAGGATCTTCTCTAAAAAAGAAGGGTCATTGGGGATAGTATTGAGAGAATCAGTAATTGTTGTGTTGGGTTGTGAGACCGGTTCTCTCATTGTAATATTCTTGGTGGACAGATTCATTTTTGGTGGCACAGATATGTGTCCCTGTGAGGTGTAATTGGTCGAAGGTGAATAGTGGAGAGGTGTATCTAGTGTTAGTTTTTTTGACTGACCCTCAGAGGGGTCACCCTAATATTGGCGTTTAGTGCTCTGTGTGTTTTTGTGTTTGTGCAAAAACACACAGAGCACTAAACGCCAATATTATGATGTTCTTTGGTTAAATAATTTAAAATTAAAATTAAAAATTTAATTTTATTATTTTTTTGTAGTTGTGGTGAGTGTGCTCTTCACAACAAACCCCTCCACACATCCATGTGATATCACGTACCATCTGCAGGTATTTAATAATAACTTATGCGGAATATAATAAAAATAATTCAAACTTGTATATACAATTCTATTTTTAAACACATTCATTTAGTGTGCATAAGTTTTAAAAAAATTATATAAAATCGTACATTTATGGATTCTATTTCACATTTACGTGGTCTTTTTCCTTTTTTGGCCTCAGTGGGTCCTCTGGTTCGACCCTCCCGGGGTGTGTGTGTTGCGGGGGAGCTGGGTCAACACTTTGGGCTAGGCCTGACACCGGCGCTTCTCCCGGAGGCACGCCACCTCTGTCGGATTTCTGGTTTAAGAAATCGAGAGCACATCTTGCGCTCATATGTTTTTAATTAGAACATATTGAAAAGGTTGCCATCTCAGTACAAATAAGTGAAATTTTAATAATTCTGTCTGCCTCTTTGTATATCTATGAACATTGCTGGAATGTTGTATATCTGCATATTTATTTACTCCTCTTAAATATTCTATTCTAGAACATAAAGTATTCTTGCTTAAATATACCCCTAAAGAAGGAGACACACTTGTACTCTGAAACGCATCGGGTGCAAGAATCACTATTTTACAGTTTGTACTACTATGCAATGATGGTGACAACATTGTAAACATGTTCAAATATATTATGTGTTTTTTATATATGCTCTGTACATACTATATTTAATCGAAATATACTTTTCAAAAGATTTTGTGCCTTTAAAGTTCACCACAAGAGGATTTTGTTCTTTTCCGTAATACTGGATGTGGCACTAAAAATGCTCAAATACTGCCGACTCACCAATTGTAATGATTGGTGAATCCATCATTTGTTTCTTTAGAACCAGAGTAGAACTTGGCAGTGGGAAATTTGCATCCCAGGCCAGTTTAAATAATATGTGTTGGGCTTGTCAGTCAAAGTGGAAATACTCCCCCCGATACATCAGTTAGAGAGGGACCCATATTCAGAGACAGCTGCTATATATAGTCAACAGAGGTTCACCACATTCTCTAAGCTTAGGGGAAATTCCCTTGCAAACAAAGTGCAAATTCCCTTGCAAAAGTAATCAGCCTATGTGTCTTTATTAAATCGGCCCCTTTGTGTACACTTTTAGCTTACAGGAACCCATCCCCACCATGAAATTTGGTTGTGTTTGCCTCCTAAGCCAAGAGTTTCCAGTCCTCCACTGGAAATGACTATGCTCTTAAGTTATGCATAATGCAACTCACATCAGCTTTAGGACAGTTACGTAAACGGCAAAATCTGTATATTGTTTTTCTGAGCTGAGCATTAACAGCGCATTAGAAAAGAATAGAAACATGCTGCGTTTAAAGAGGAAGTAAACCCTAGTGGGTTTTACTTCCTCATTATTTCCCTGCAAAGGTAAAGCATAATGGGCTGTTTGTATCTGAGCATGCGTGGACTTTTGTGCGTCGGAATTGTGTACACACGCTCGGAATTTCTGACAACAACTTTTGTTGTCGGAAAATTTGAGAACCTGCTCTCAAACATTTGTTGGCGGGAATTCCGACAACAAATGTATTATGGAGCTTACACACGGTCGGACTTTCCGACAACAAGCTCACATCCAACATTTGTTGTCGGAAAATCCTATCGTGTGTACGGGGCAAAAGTGTGACAGTGCTGAAAGATGGCTTGGGCAGGTAAGGGGTGAAAGTGCCCAGTATTGAAGTGGTTAAACTTAAAATAAAGTAGCCATCTAAATAAAATCTGGAAAAGATAATAAATATCTCATTTCCCTTTGGGATTAATAAAGTATTCTAATTCTGAAATGGTCCTTTCAGATGGGAGTGCTTCGCTCTGGTCAGGAGTGGATCTGTGTAGATCGGGAACGTTGAAGCTGAATGGGACAGATGCCAGTTGTGTGACATCCCTGCCCATTCAGTTTTTGTCTGCATTTTGACAGCAGATTGTGGCTGCCCCTTGTAAGATCTGTGGGCAAAAAAAACAACTATTTAATGTATGCATTGCCAAAATGATCAATTAAGTCAGGGTGAGTGTCCAGACTTCATGCCAGGACAGTACAAATACCCCCCAAATGACCCCTTTTAGGAAAGTAGACAGTCCAAGGTATTTAGTAAGAGGCATGGCGAGTTTTTTGAAGTTATAATTTTTTGTCACAATTTTTTGGAAAATGGTGTGGCGGTGATCAAGGATACTGACTGGTGACAGTAAGTCTTTAAAAAAATACATTCGTTAATTATTTTTTTAATTCTATTTACTGCTAAGATCTATGAGTAGACAGATGTAAACGCATGCATTCCTTTTTGTTTTTGTTTTAGCACCTGCACAATAGTCAATTTGCATCTGCCTACACATAGACCTGCAAAGAGCAGCTTAAACATGTTTAAATAACATCAAATTTAAATAAAACATTTAAAAAAAAAAAATATTTAGATTGAAAATTTTAAATAAAAAAATCCACCTAAAAAATGATTCTCACTCTATCCAGTCTCACCCCTCCTGCTGCTCTGTCATCCTACAAATGAACTCAGACATTCTGAAAATGGATGTACAGTAATTGGGGGGTGGTGAGTAGAGCTGGAAATGAGGGTGCACAACCCTCACCAGCAAAACCAGAGTGCCCAAATGACACAGCATAAGAAGCAGGTTCATTTTCACAAACCAAAATAATGTAATATTCATTTTGGCCAGAGTCATCCTTTAAATCTGCTTTCCCCAAACTCTGAAGGGCTTCGGTGCCTACATCGATCATCGCACTCATCTCTGCTATTAATCACCCCTCAACTGCATCATAAAAATACAATATGCAAGATTCTCACTTGTTTGCAAATTCTCTATTATCCTGCCAAGAGAGTTACTAAAATTGATGTATTTTTAGGTTCACTAAGTTTGAAAGTGTATTTATAGATGTGTGTTTATGTGCCAGAAACTGTGCAGAAATCTGCCTGGGGTATAGTAAATCAATGCTGCGAGGCTCCCAGACTCATAGAAGAAAAATATGGTCAAGCCCTTCATAGCAGAGACTTGAAGACTTACAGGTGACAAACGGCTGAGACAACTTTTATACAGAATATAACCTGCATGTTCCATATGGGGGGATTTTACCAGTGGGCTGAGCTGCTCTTTCCATTACTTCATTGTGAATCCCTCATATATCTGATGTTAAACACGGCATATTTCTCTGAAACCTGTGCAGTGTTCTTATTGCTCTTCAACATGCATGCTCTGCTGAGCACTATTGGTATCTAAACTGGGCACATCATCCCAATACCATTCAAAAATGAGACTTACACTTACTGTAAAAAAAAAAAAAAAAGATAATAAAATCTTATGAACACCTGACCATTTACGCGTTTCACAAAACAATGTATGCATTGCAAAAATGATCAATTAAGTCAGGGTGAGTGTCCAGACTTCATGCCAGGACAGTACAAATACCCCCCAAATGACCCCTTTTAGGTAAGTAGACAGTCCAAGGTATTTAGTAAGAGACATGGCGAGTTTTTTGAAGTTATAATTTTTTGTCACAATTTTTTGGAAAATGGTGTGGCGGTGATCAAGGATACTGACTGGTGACAGTAAGTTTTAAAAAAATACATTCATTAATTATTTTTTTAATTCAATTTTGTTAACATTTTTCTTTTCTTTTTTTTTTTTACTATTTTTTTTTACATACTCTCATCAGAGCAGTTCAGTGTCATCATAGACACTATACTACTCTGGCGGGAAAAAAGGGGATGGTGATTAGGGATTTTTTTTTTTTTTACACTGTGATTGCTTGTTATAATGGTTATTACCGTAACAGTAATTGTAGGTTGGACTTGATGGACTTGTGTCTTTTTTCAACCTCACTTACTATGTAACTATGGATGCCTTCCATTCATGATTCATTGCTATTGTAATGCTGTGCTCACAGCGGCCCGATACCAAGCACACCAATATGGACACAGCGGTCATTGATCGTGTCGCTGTGCACCCCGAGGAGCGTGCCAGTGTGCATGAGCGAGGCCTGCTCAAGCCGCCGGCCAGCAGTAAAATTAAATTCGTTGACAAGTGGTTAAAGTGTAAATAAAGGCATATTTTTATTTTTAGTTGTAGTGAAGAGCGATTAGAACACCTGTCAGGTTTTTATTGCTGTCTGTGTCCCAGTTAAGGAGATTTACCCTCTCTATTTGTTCTGGTGACCAATTATCACCATGAGTAAAAGAAAATCCAAATTTTTGAGCAGTCACCAGGACAGAATAGAAGTCTTCCAATAGGACACTAGTTCTGGTATTCTGGTGACAACCAAGGATTTTCTAACTTTGGACGGATTTCCTCTCATTTCCTGTTTTAGCTATGGGACAGGAATTGAAGGGAAATCTCCCCAATGGGACACAGATGGCAAGAAAAAAAAATTGACTGGGGTTAAAACCCTGCATTACTCTATCCAAAATGAAAAAAAACCAGAAAATTGTATCATAATTACCGTAATTTTCTTTTCCTTGTGCCTATCCATGGCAGCATACCCATGACAAGCTCCGCTTTGGCTCCTCCCTCAGGATCAGTGAATATCTTTAAAGAGAGGGTTAGAGACCCCCCCCCCCTCCCCAGCACTCTTACGTAATATAGCATACCGTGGGTGGGTTTGTATGCTGCCATGGATAGGCACCAGGAAAAGAAAATTACAATAAGTATGATACAATTTTCTGTTTTCCTGGTGCCTCTATGGCAGCATACCCATGACAAATAAGCTAGATGGGTGTAATCATGCTTAGAAAGGAATTTATTTAGAACAGAATGCTGGGGAGGTCTCTGACCCTCTCTTTTAAAGATATTCACTGATCCTGAGGGAGGAGCAAAGGTGGAGCTTGTCTTGGGTATGCTGCCATGGATAGGCACAAGGAAAAAGGAAAATTTATTGTCAAATACTTACCGTAATTTTCCTTTCCTGATGGACTCCATGGCAGCCTACGTGTGGGTTAACCCCGCCTCCTCTCCAATGCTATAGGACCCCATTCCCATAAAAGAGTACTCACCACTAGCTACTGCGTTCCGTAACTAGCCTACTCTATGACCAATGGGTGGGAACTCCGTCTGCCATGGAGTCCATCAGGAAAGGAAAATTACGGTAAGTATTTGACAATAAATTTTCCTTTTTCCTGACAGACTCCATGGCAGCCTACGTGTGGGAAATAACTAGCCGACCACACGGGTGGGTATGTTGAGTCAAACCAAAAATTTTAATTTGCCCTATCGATAGGATTCTCAAAGCAAAGTTTACAGAGGACAATGAAGCAGGCTCAATACAATAGTGAGACATGAAAGTATTGATAGAGGCCCACGAGGCCGCCTTGCATATGGTGTCCGGGGCCACGTGTCGAGCTGCCGCCCATGAAGCCGCCATTCCCCTGGTGGAGTGAGCTGTCACCGCCTGTGGAGGAGCCAAGCCCTTCGCCCTGTATGCTTGTTGAATAGTCTGAACAATCCAAGTAGCGAGTGTCCTAATCGAAGCTTTTTTCCCTTTATTGCTCCCTGAGTGTAAAATAAATAAATGGTCAGAACGTCTGAAGGGAGAAGTTATTCTCAGGTATTCTTTAATTGCTTCCCCTACATCCAGAGGATGAATTTCGGAGGATCCTGGAGACTTAAACGTGGGAAGGACTATTTCCTGATTATCATGGAACACTGAGGACACTTTGGGATTTAAACCCAGCATAGGGACGAGTACTACCCGGTCCGGGAAGAACGTCAGGAAGGGTTCTTCACAACCCAGAGAGCCAATCTCAGAGACCCTTTTTGCCGATGTGACGGCTACTAAAAAGACCACCTTTGCCGAGAAGTCCTTAATAGAGAGCGGGGAAGGCCCGCTAGTACTGAGTCCCGAGATTGAATCCAGAACTAGTGGCAGATCCCATTTGGGGAACCTGGATTTTCTTTGGGGCTTAAGCCTTGAAGCGCCACGAAAGAATTGCCGGATTAACGGATTATTTGCCCAAGAGGACCCTGAGAAGGCAGACAGTGCAGATACCTGGACTCTAAGCGAGCTGATGGATAATGGTAGGTCTAAACCTGTTTGAAGGAAGCTGAGGACGTCTTGCACCTCCGGGTGTCTACAAGACTTGCCGTTAGAAGAGCAGAAATTCACAAACTTGGACCAGATCCTACTGTAGACTTTATTCGTGCTAGGTCTTCTTGAGCTCATAAGAGTTGAGATCACTGAGGGAGCGCAACCAAGCGAGATTAGCCTCTCCCTCTCAAGAACCAGACCATCAGTCTCAGTACTGCCGGACATGGGTGCAGAACTGACCCCTGAGAAAGAAGGTCCGGCCTGAGAGGGAGAGGCACCGGGTCCCTGAAGCTGAGCTGGACAAGGAGAGGGAACCATGGCCTGTTCGGCCAGTATGGAGCTATCATCAACACTTCGGCTGTTTCCGAACTGAGCCTCTGCAGGAACCTCAGGATGACTGGAAGCGGTGGAAAGGCATAGGCCTTGTTGAATCTCCAGAGATCCGTCAGTGCGTCCGACCCGAGAGCCTGGCTGCAATGACCTCTGGCATAAAATTTCTTCAACTTGCAGTTGTGGCGTGAGGCGAATAGATCCACCTCGGGTTCGATCCCCAGTGATGAGACCCATCTGAATGTCTCCATATTCAGGGACCACTCGTTGTTGTCCAGCTTGGTGCGAGAAAGGAAGTCTGCTTGGGTATTTTGGACCCCTGGGACAAACACTGCCGAGATATTGCATAGGTTCTTCTGTGCCCAGGAAAGGATGGGCTCGACTTCCCGAAGGAGATTGAGGCTCCGGGTACCCCCCTGCCTCTTCACATAGGCGACTGCCGTTGTGTTGTCCATTCTTAGCAATACTGAGTTCCCTTTCAGTAGGTGAGAGAAGGACTGCAGTGCACACCAGGCTGCTCTGAGCTCTAGGACGTTCGAACCCGGGACTGGCAGGCATGGATCCCATTTGCCCTGTGCAAGGTTCGAACCTCAGAGGGCTCCCCAGCCCGTCCCGCTGGCATCGGTCGTAACCGTGATCCAGGCGATGGGAGCAATGGAATGACATGTCAGTAAGTTCTTGCGTTGGAGCCACCAGAAGAGGCTGTTTCTCATTGATGATGTCACCCGGATGACCTGATTCTTGTCCCCTGTTTTCCATTGCTGCAGGAACCCTGACTGGAAGGGACGTAATCTCCACAAGGCCCATTTGACCATGGGAGTCGTGGAGACCATCGTGCCGATGATTATTAGACACTGAGAGGCCTTCAGGTGTGAGGTATGTAGAGCCCGAGCAATTCTGTCCCGGACCACCGGAACTTTCTGTAGTGGAAGAGAAATAGTGCTCCTTACGGTGTCGAACTGTGCACCCAGATATATTAGGCGTTGAGTCGGAATTAGGTGGCTCTTTGCAAGATTCAGAAGCCACCCGAAGCTGGATAGAGCGGAGATCACCTGCTCCCGGTGGGCCAGCAGCTGATCCCTGCTTTGAGATAGAACCAGGAGGTCGTCGAGGTAGTGGTAGAGCCGCACCCCCTTTAACCTTATGAGGGCCACCGTGGCTAAGAGGATCTTTGAGAAGACCCGGGGGGAGGTTGTCAACCCGAAGGGGAGGCAAATAAACTGCAGATGCTCCTGCCCTACTTGGAAACGTAGGTACTTGTGAAGCCGCTCCTCTACTGGGACGTGGAAGTAAGCGTCCTTCAAATCGATGGAAATCATCCAATCGTTTGGCTGAATGGCTTGCTGAATGGTCGACAGAGATTCCATCTTGAACTTTCCGTGCTCTATAAACTCGTTCAGGTAGGTCAGGTCTATGACCGGGCGCCAAGAGCCACTCTTTTTTCGAACTAAGAAAAGGGGAGAATATACCCCCTGAAACCATTCGTCCCTGGGGACATGTACAACTGCTCCTTGAGACTTCAGAAGGTCCACATAGGACAGAAGAGCTTTCCTTTGATCTTCCGACCGGGGAAGAAGAGTGGAGACAAATCTGGGGGGAGGAATATTGGAAAAGGTCCATCTGTGACCTGTTGAAACTGTTCTTATCACCCAAAAGTCCGAGATCGAGGTCACCCAGACGTGCCGGAAGAGGCTTAGCCGTGCCCCTACCCGACCCGCCTGGGCGGGCGTAATCTCAAAAGGACTTTGCCTGCTCACGACCACTGGATGTCTGGCCTTTAGCGGACTTGTGAAAGGAAGCTTGACCTCTGCTCCAGTTCTTCCTGAAGTCCCTGCCGGGCTTGTAAGAGCGAGCTTCCCTGGAGCGCTCTGGGGAACGTCTTCTAAACTGAGGTTTCTTCCGCCCAAGAAGGCGTCTGTCCTGGGGAAGGAAGCCCGACTTGCCACCCGTAGCACGTGATATGGCATCATCGAGTTTATTGCCAAACAGTGAGGATCCCTCGAAGGGAATTTTACACCAGGCCTGTTTGGAAATAGGGTCAGCAAGCCAAGGACGTAACCATAATGCCCGTTTGGCCGTGACTGACGATAGCATAACTCGCGCCAACAGGCGTATCAAATCAATGGATGCCTCCCCCAAGAAGACTGCCGCTAGCTTTAATTCTGCGGCCGCTGAACTTCCCGCCAGTTCTTCCAAAATTCCCTTAAGGAAGGAATCCACATTCTCCGCCCAAGCCTCCATGGCTTTTGACATGGCTGCCAGAGCAAACGCTGGTTTACAGGCCGTGCCTGCCAACCCATAGATTCTCTTCAGATCCTGGTCAATCCTTCTCTCGAGACCATCCCTGAAGGATACCGTATCTTCCAGGGGAAGAGTGACATGTTTAGCCAGCCGCATCAGGGCAGCGTCTACAAGGGGAGCATTCTCTAGGTATTTCACCTCTTCTGACTTGAAGGGGTACAATCTGGAGGTTTTGTTAACCATAGAGGATTTCCTATCCGTTTTGCTCCATTCCTCATCTATAATATCTTTCAGCTCTGAAAGGAGCGGAAAGTTTGAACGTTCTTTTCCGAGGTGTTTGAAGAATTTCTTCTGCTTGGCCGGGGGAGTAGCGGGATCCTCCCATTTAAGGGCCTCTTTGATTGCTTTAATTAAAGGTGACACCATGTTGAAGTCAAAGCCTCCGATTTCCTCTTCCTCCCGAAGATCATCATCTGAGGAATCAAGAGAGGCCGCATAAGGCTGGGACGTGCCCGGGTCTTCACGGGCCTCATCAGCCGGGGGGCCAGACAGCACCGTAGACTGGCTCAGCGTGTGGGGTGAATCCAACTCTTTCAGGGATTGCTGTACCACACGTTTAACTAGAGATTCCAAATGCTGGGTCTCTGTTTCCTTTTCCCTGACCGCCCGGGCATAGCACCGGTCACATAGTGATTTGCCCTCCGGAACTCTTGTTCCACATCCCCAGCAGGCTCTACGATCAGAGCGGCTGTCATGGCGGTGGGAGCGGTGTCTGGAGGAGGAATGAGATCGTCTCCTCTGGTGGTGGTCTCCAGAAGCAGAGTCTCGTCTGGATCTTGAAGGAGACTGGCGTTGTGGCCTGGCAAGGTCTTTATCATTCTGGACCGGAATCTGAGGGTCCGATCTAGAAGGGCTGGAAAAAAGCACAATAGGGAAGGGAAAATGATGGGACCGTCATCAGAAAACGCATATACCATGCGACTGACCTTCCACCCCTCCCCTCTTAAGCACATACCTTGTGCGAGAGGGCTGGCCACTTAAAGGCGGTGAACTATCCATAATTTGCTTCTTCTATAAGAAGTGCGATACAATGCAGCTGGTCTGCAAAAAAGAGAGAAAAAATGGCCTAGATGGGCCAACAAACCAGTAAGAAGGAGTCCGTTGCCCCTAAAGAGTCACAACATCTCATCATATATCAAGAAGAAAATTTATTTATATATATTATATATTTTTTTTTTTTTTTTTTTTTTTTAATTTATTTCATATTATATTATTTCCTTTTTTTTTTTTTTTTTTTATAAAACTTTGAATATAAAATATATATATTTTTTGTTTGTTTGTTTTTTTTTTTTTTATTTTTTTTTTTTTTTTTACAAGTATATGCATTTCTACATTTCCACGCACAAAGCGTACCAAAGTGCTCAAAACACTCACCTAAAGTTGACCAGTGCTGGGCATGGGGAAGACCGCTGCACTCCCGTTCACTGCGAGGGAAATCCCACTGTGAGGGAGTCTCAGAGCGGCATTTAAAGCTCCCCGCCCGTGATGTCACCGCCCATGACGCGCCTGCGCCATGGGTCAGCGATCGTACCGCGCACGCGCGGTTCCAGGGCATTATGCCGTACTGCGCATGCGCGAGCCAAGCCTCGGTCTCGAGGAGGCTATTGCGCATGCGCGAACAGCGAGAACGCCGTACCCGGAAGTAGTGAGGCAGGCTGGAACGCACCAGCGCTCCAGCCGCCATGAGGGGCGGAAAAGGACCCAAAACAACCGGTCTCGCTGATATAGAGACCGGAGATACCTGGGGAAAGACAGGATACATAGAAAACACTGCCATGGAGATAAACATGCTTCCGACCTTGCCAGCCGTTTGGAACGTCCAGAAGTTTTCAGCATACAGAGGCAACCATCCCTCCACCACAAGGGGAAAATCTTCAGCCTCAAACGCTACTCGCCCGCCCGTGGCTGGGCCCGGAGCTGCACCGCAAGAGGTATGCCATAATCCTGGATCCGTCCGACCGGACGTGAACAACTTGAATAGGTCCATTGGAGGAGGACAAAAAAGGAACGCAGTAGCTAGTGGTGAGTACTCTTTTATGGGAATGGGGTCCTATAGCATTGGAGAGGAGGCGGGGTTAACCCACACGTAGGCTGCCATGGAGTCTGTCAGGAAAACTTTTTTCCTTTTGTTCTACAAAGCTAGGAAATTAAAGTTTTATTTTTTTTTCTTAAAAATAACAAACATGTTATACTTACCTATTCATTCTTACGAACTTAGAACCTACGTTCTATTCATTAGACAGCAACTATATCTGGTGAGTGCATTTTTCTGACATTGGTGGAGGTTGCACTGGGCTCCCTCGCCGGCTCTCCTGGCCCCTCCATCCTCCCGAGTGCCCCCACAGCAAGCAGCTTGCTATGGGGCACCCAAGTCGAGCCGCAGCTTTGTCTGTCCATTCAGATACGGAGCCGTGGTTCAGCCCCACCCCCCCTCTGTCCTGATTGGCTAACTGACTTTGATTGACAGCTGCAGGAGTCAATGGCACTGCTGCTCTGTCTGAACCAATCAGGAAAGAGAGTCCCAGAAGGCCGAGGCATTCGTGTACATCGCTGGATAGAGATGGGCTCAGGTAATTATTAGGCAGGCTGAGGGGGGGCTGCTGCACACAGAAGGTTTTTTATCACTTAAAGACCAGCCTCATTTTGGATTTTAGGTGTTTACATGTTTAAAACAGTTTTTTTTGCTAGAAAATTACTTAGAACCCCTAAATATTATATATTGTTTTTTTCTAACACCCTAGAGAATAAAATGGCGGTCATTGCAATACTTGCACCGTATTTGCGCAGGGGTCTTATAAGCGCACTTTTTTTGTAAAAAATTCACTTTTTTGAAAAAAAAAAATAAGACAACGGTATAATTAGCCCAATTTTTTTTATATTGTGAAATATAATGTTACGCCAAGTAAATTGATACCCAACATGTCACGCTTCAAAATTGTGCCCGCTCGTGGAACGGCGTCAAACTTTTAGCCTTAAAAATCTCCATAGGCGACGTTTAAAAAATTCTACAGGTTGCATGTTTTGCGTTACAGAGGAGGTCTAGGGCTAGAATTATTGCTCTTGCTCTACCGGTCGCGGCAACACCTCACATGTGTGGTTTGACCACCGTTTTTATATGCGGGCACGTTACGATACTACTCACGTATGCGTTCGCTTCTGCGCGCGAGCTCGTCGGGACAGGGCGCTTTAAAAATGGGGTTTTTTTTCTTATTTATTTTACTTTATTTTATTTATTTTTTCACTGTTTTAAAAAAAAAAAAAAATTGGATCACTTTTATTCCTATTACAAGCAATGTAAACATCCCTTGTAATAGAAAAAAGCATGACAGGTGCTCTTAAATATGAGATCTGGGGTCAAAAAGTCCTCAGATCTCATATTTAGACTTTAATGCAAAAAAATAAAAAATAAAAAGTCGTTAAAAAAATTACACAAAAAAAGTTGTGCCTTTAAGACAAGTGGGCGGAGCTGACGTAATGACGTTGCTCCTGCCGTCCTATAGTATGGAGACGGGTGGGCGCCATCTTAGCCTCACTCGTCTCCATATCGAAGAACTGACAGGTCCCGATCGCCTCCGCCGCTACCGACGGCTCCGGTAAGCGGCGGAGGGCTCGAGAGAGCGGCGGGAGGGGGGGTGGCACCTCTCCCGCCGCCGATAACGGTGATCTCGCGGCGTACCCACGGTAGAGACCACAATTATCGCGTACAGAACCGCCGACCCTGAAGATGGATACCTCGGTTGTGGCAGCAGCTGCTGCCGTTACCGAGATATCCATCTTCAAAGTAATGACGTATAAATACAATGGCCGGTCGGTAAGTGGTTGAAAAGAATGCATTAAGATAAAAAAACCTTCTGACTTTACAACCACTTTAAGTTTGCTTCTTGCATTCTATGTATTATGAATCATTTTTAATTATTCATGAATAAAAGAGATTATTTTTGTTCAGTTTACTTTAAATATGTATTTGTGATAATAAAAAAATAAGTAATGAGTTGGATTCAACAGTAGGGATGTTGATACCACATGATTTTTCTTTATATGTAAGACTATATTTTCTATTGCCCGTTCTACACTATTATATACCTAAATAAATGAAGGAGCTCACATCGAAAGGAATCTGAACTCGGAGAACGCAGCCACTTTTATGAACGGCAAATAATCATTTATGTTACACAATTTGATGCTTAGAAAGAAAAATTGATGTTTGTGTAAAGAATACACGTTGTGAAGGTTTTCTTCCAATTGTTTATAGAATAGTTGAACAGTGCTGACCCAATAATGTTGTGTGTGCCATAAGAGCTTAGTAAAGTGATGAATTGCTATAAAAAGCGTAGAAATCGTCCAGTTCTCATTTCATATCAGGGAAACACCCTGATTCCTGGCTGGGAATAGTACATTTTTGTCTTCGTTCCCTCAATAAAAATTTCCTTTTTTTCTCCTAATGTGATTGTAAGTTCAACATCTTCTTAAAGGAATGTTACACAATTGCAAGGAACTTGGAAGTCATACAAGCCTTTCCGTATGATCGGTACTACACGTTGAACATCACTGCAACTCCCTCCATGTACCGCCCTACCGGGCCCCAACTAGTACGCAGATAAGGACTTTTATCTTTTCTTTCACTTCCCTGATATCTTCCACCAGTGTTAATTTCATCGACTAAAACAACCAAAACATTTTAGTCGACCAAATGAGTATTATTTTAGTCGACTAAAATATGACTAAAACTAAAACAACTGAGATGACTAAAATATGACTCAAACTAAAATGGCATTTTAGTCAAAAGACTAAAATGGGACTAAAACTAAAATGCCATTTTAGTCAAAAGACTAAGACTAAAACTAAATTGAAAATTGACTTCAAAATTAACACTGGTCTGTAGTGCATGTTCATACCTCAATACCATAATAAATAACATATTCGATTTTTCACTCCAGCAGTATATAATGAGTTTGGAAGTTGTAGAGAAATGTTAACTAATGCATTACAATTTAATTACACCCATTAGGTTTTAGACGACTAAAATTTGTTTTAGTCGACTAAAATGTACTGGAGATTTAGTCGACTAAATACGACTAAAACATATGCAAATGACTAAAATGGGACTAAAACTAAAATTCCATTTTAGTCCTAATGCCCTGTACACACGATCGGAAATTCCGCCAGCAAAAGTCCGATGTGAGCTTTTGGTCGGAAATTCTGACCGTATGTACGCTCCATCGGACTTTTGCTGGCGGAATTTCCGCCAGCAAAAGATTGAGAGCAGGTTCTCTATTTTTCAGTCGGAAAAAGTTCCTATCAGAAATTCTGTTCGTCTGTATGCAATTCCGATGCGCAAAAAACCACGCATGCTCAGAATCATTGCTTCGTATGGAACTTCCCTTTTCTAGTGCCGTCGTACGTGTTGTGCGTCACTGCATTCTTGATGGTCGAAAGTTCAGAGAACTTTTGTGTGACCGTGTGTATGCAAGCCAAGCTTGAGCAGAATTCTGTCGGAAAAAACATTCCAAGGTTTTTCCGACGAAAATTCCGATCGTGTGTACAGGGCAAAAGACTAAGACTAGAACTGAATCGAAATTTGCTTCCACATCATTGATTTACAAAGTCACTTCTCCACTAGTTGCTTTTTACCACCCACACATTGACCTGCGGTATTTCTCACACTAGCAGTTGCAGACTCTTCCTTATGAGAGCAAAATGTGAATGTACCGCAAAAAAAGGTCAGCTCCATATTTCTCGTAAAAAAAAAAAAGGTTTACTTTAACCCTTTCGCTGCCAGTGCCTATTTTGGCTTTTCCCTGAAAATAAGACCTACTGTGATTTTCCAGGATGGCTGCAATATAAGCCCTATCCTGAAAATAAGCCCTAGTTTAAAGTGGTTGTAAAATACTATAATCCACTCTATTACTGTATTATATAATGTACAATGTGTGTGTTTCTGTAAAATAATTGTGCCAAATACCTTTGGTGCTCAGCTCACCTCCTCCTGCTCTCCTCCTCTTCTCCCAGCTGTCAGCAGGGGATCTCGAGCCCTCCCGCTGCAGTGCTTGGAGCTAAGAAGAGAGCTCCAGCAGGTCACGAAGGCGCTGTAAAGAAGGTATTTGGCACAAAAATATATAACAGAAACGCACACATTGTACATTATATAATACTACACACATTGTACATTATATAATACTACACACATTGTACATTATATAATACTGTAATAGAGTAGATTATAGGATTTTACAACCACTTTAACTCGGGTTTACAACGGGGATGTCTGACAGGCAGGGAGAGAGAGGGTGAGAGAAGACAGCACAATACATGATAAGATCTACCTCAAAAATAAGCCCTACTGTGTCTTTTGTTGCCAAAATTAATATAAGACACGGTCCTATTTTCAGGGAAACACGGTATAAGCAAAACTTTTTTTTTTTTAATTATGTTGAATAGAGTAATCAAGGGTTAAACCCCTGTCGTTTTTTTTATTTTGTCATCTGTGTCCCAGTGTTGAGCTTTAACTACACTTCATGTCCCATAGCCAAACATGAAGTGACAGAAAATCCCTGCATACTAAGGGAATCCATTGGGACGCCCAGGTCACCAGAACTAGTGTCACCATTGAAAGATTTCTCCTCAGGTGCATGGGCGGAGCCTAGCGGAGCAGACATGCATTGTTAGAGCTCCGCACCGCTGAGGAGAGAAGAGAAGGACAAAGCGGAGCCTGCAGGCTCAAAAGGTATCCATTTGAACCTTTTTGCCCCAGGGAACAAACTGTGAAAGTTTGGGCAGGAAATATGGTACTGGGAGGAAGCCGTGGCAGAAATAAAAATCACCTCACAAAGAGCTCACAGGCACTCACTGCAACTAAAGCAGCTCCAGTCACCTCACAATATACAGCATTAATACTTCAAACTAAGCTCGAAGATTACGAAAATAGAGCCAGACGTTCAAACTTGCGCATAAGGGGAATACCTGAAACTGTGACAGACCTGCAATCTACTATTACTGCTCTATTACAAGAACTAAAGCCAGATATCCCTATTAAACGTTTAGAACTGGACAAAGTACACAGAGCCCTCACAACCAAAAAGAAAGATGGACCCCCACGTGATATAATCACAAAATTTCATTATTACAGAACGAAAGAACAAATACTAATTGCTGCAAGAGAAAAAAAGGAACTTATTTTTCAAGTACACAATTATCAAATTTTTGCTGACCTATCCCAACTTACTATTACTAAAAGACGATCCATGAAACCCCAACTAATGGAACTGCAACGCCACAACATTATGTATCAATGGGGCTTCCCCTTTTCAGTCAGATTTAACTACCAAGGTACAATGTACAGAAGCAGATCAGCAGATGAACTACAACAAACCCTTTTAAAATTAAATCTGACAGAACCCACAAGCAGCAACTCTCCCACACGCAGAAGAATGGCATCATCTTCACCTTCAGGCATCACCCAGAAAATTTCAGAACAAAATGGGAATCATCATTCTCACAAAAGAGGCCGTTATGCCACATCATCCATGGACCAAGAAGATTCAATGGACTGACATCCTAATTCCTGATATCTCTTCATTTATTATACTAAGAGATGGTTCTCTATAAAAAACCTGTATTTATAACTGAATGTAACTGCATTCTGATAGTCACACACTGTGTGGGATCATGTTACATTCCAGTTATATTTCTTATTACTTCTGATTCATATAGCCTTAGAATATATAAGTGAAATAAGGAAATTCTTGTTCACTTATATATTTTCAGGTAATAACAATAGATTTATTACTTTTTAGGACAAATATGTTCAATAATCCAGAAGTAATGGAAGCTTTTTCTTTCTTTTCTTAAAACAAATATATTATTACCTAACTAGTTCCTAGAACTATGTTTTTGTTTATTCTAATCTGAAGCAATACAACCTCAATTTTATGAGTTAACATATCTAAACAGTTACATATGAATAAAATATGTAATTGTTTACTCTAAAAGGGTTAAAATCCCCAAATAATTCAAACTATCTTCATCAATACCAAAGTTATTAACAGTACCTTTCTAACTGAATTATTTAGCCTAGGGCAAGACTAACCATATACAACCACCCTGGAATAAATAATTTCAACAAAAACTATATTCTGCACTCCAAATAATGAATCATCATTTTGATGTCTTTTGACATAGCACTTCTCTCCTGTAAGCGGAAGATCCGTGTACCCCCATTAGCCCTCCTCATTCTCCCAACCATATTATGTGGGAGTGTGACGAAGGCACTTATTCCCCTGAGAGAGATATTTATTCTCTTTCACAGGTAAATTGTGATTACTTGCAAAAAATAATTTATACAATGTATCATCTAATCTCATATGTTTTTTGTTTACTCTTTACTCCAGAATTCACTGGTTTCTTTTCTATCTTTTCATCTCTTCAGTCCACACAGGTTGATCTGCGCAGTCAGCTCTGCATAACAAAAAGTAAGTCAAAACTATTTGATCTGTTGCCATGGCACCACTGAATATACTTTCCCTGAATGTTCAGGGAATAAATGTCCCTCAAAAAAGGACCAAAGCCTTCCGTACTTTCCATAACAAGAAGGCTCACATAGTATGCCTCCAAGAAACACACTTCACCAAAGATTCTACTCCAAAATATATTTCTCCTTTTTATCAACAAATTTACACGGCTTCTGCCTGTACCAAACAAAGGGGTACTCTAATTGCATTTCACTGATCCACACCATTCACCTTATCATCAGAAATTAAAGACCCAGAAGGTAGATACCTGATACTCATGGGTTATATAATGGATACAGCAATCACGGTGATTTCCTACTACGCTCCTAACAAACAACCTACACCATTCCTCTCACATATATTACAAGCGATTAATACACACAAAATAGGAACAGTGATAATGTGCGGGGATTCGAACCAGGTCCTCCTCCCATTTCTAGATAAATCACCTTTTACACCATCCAAAATAAATTCTAGATTACCTTTTTCTAAACTTCTTTCCAAATACAATCTGGTAGATTCGTGGAGAGAAAGTAACCCAATGAAAAAGAAATTCACTTATTTCTCGCACCCTCATCAAACCTTCACCAGAATAGATCATATTTTTCTAACAATAGGAATGATACCAGAAATTATTGCATCAGATATAATTCCGATTCCGTGGTCTGACCATAATGCAGTATACACTACTATAGCCTCAGCCATACCAAAAGCGCATGACCCAATGTGGTACTTACCGGACATAATGCTCAAACACCCACTACATCAGATGGCCATTGAACAAGCTTTAAAGGAATACATATCAATTAATAATACAACAGACATTTCCCCAATAACACTGTGGGAAGCTCATAAGCCTGTCTTGCGTGGTACAATACAAAGACAAATGGCACTATTTAAACGGGAACGCAAAAATCTAGCAAAAAACTAGAACTCAATTTTAATGCAGCCTACATATCATTCCAAGATAATCCATCTCAGAGTACAAAATCTCATCTGGAAAAATCTAGATTGGAATACGATCTATTTCTCACTGAGTCAGTTGATAAATCCCTCAAACGCTCCAAACACAATTTCTACATGAATACAAACAAACCAGGTACATATTTGACTCGGGCATTAAATTCAACTAACAAATCTTTCAAACCAATACGTTTGAAATTATCAAAAAATGTTTATACTTGTAATCCAGTTAAAATAGTCCATAAATTTCACTCACATCTCGCAACTTTATACAAGACAAACAATGAATTTAATCCTACAGAGGCTGAATCCTTCTTCTCAAAAATAACCTTACCTGAGTTGTCTCAGAATCAAAAAAGCAGTTTGGATGAGCCTATAACTATAGATGAAGTTGCTAACGCCATAAAAGACCTAAAACTTAACAAAAGACCAGGCCCAGACGGCTACTCGGCTTTATACTATAAAACATTCTCAGAAATACTCTCTCCCATTCTCACTGAAACTTTTAACAAACTTCTAGAAGGACATTCTTTTCGGCAAGAAACACTAATGGCAATTGTTTGTATGATCCCAAAACCCCTTTCTGATGATACTTCAGTGTGAATTATCGGCCTATCTCTCTGTTAAACCTTGATATTAAATTATTAGCAAAAATAATAGCAAAACGCATCAATAGCATTATAGGAAAATTAATACATAGAGATCAAGTAGGCTTCATGCCAAATAGACAGGCAGGCGATAATATACGCAGGGCAGTGTTATTGGCACATATTGCTAAAAAACGGAAAATCCCTTTATGTTTTCTATCTCTCGATATTAAGAGGGCATTTGACACAGTATCCTGGCAATATATGCAATATTCATTACAAAAATGGGGTTTTGGACCCCACTTTTTAACATGGATCAAAGCATTATATAATAAACCCAAAGCCTATATAAAATATGCTGGATACAAATCTGATGCCTTTAATATCGAAAGAAGTACCCGACAGGGTTGCCCATTATCTCCCTTATTATTTGCCCTTATACTCGAACCCATGGACCAATACATCAGAACAAACCAAACTATAACTGGCATTGAAGTAGGAGGTATTACACACAAATTATGTATATTTGCAGACGATATATTACTTTTTCTATCATCACCACAGGTCTCTGGTCCTAACTTAATACCAGCTCTTGATGGATTTGCAGCCCTATCTGGCCTTATGATTAATCCTAAGAAATGCCTAGTGCTTAATATTTCGCTCACAAACATGGAATTGATCCCGGCTAGGGCTGCACTCCCATTCACATGGGCAGAAAAATCAATCCCATATCTTGGAATTCATTTAACAGCATCTCATTCTGACTTATTCTCAACCAATTATCCTCCTGTATTAAGACAGATCACAAATCTAATAAAACAATGGTCGCAACTTCCTTTATCCTGGATAGGGAAGATTAATGCAATCAAAATGACTATTCTACCCAAATTGCTTTATCTATTCAGAGTCCTCCCTATTCCAATTCCTTCCTATTTTTTGAGAATAGTACAAAAAAGAGCAACTTTGTTTATATGGGGCTCTTCTAAACCACGTATACCTATACACACACTACATCTTCCCAAAAATAAAGGAGGCCTGGGATACCCTAATTTTACTAACTACTACAGAGCAGCACATTTGGCCAGTCTGTCCAAATACCATGCAAAACAGGAAATCCCATTATGGGTATTTATAGAGGCTTCAGAAAATGACCCTCTATTAATATCAAACTTGTTATGGCTTGATCCTAAAGACCGCTTTAAAATTCATAATCCCATAACTAAACACTTCTTATCTCTCTGGGATAAACTAAAAACCAAATATCAGTTACAATCTCCACACAATCCTCTCCTTTCTTTTATCAGAAATCCGGCCTTTTATCCGGCATGGATCTACCCAAATTCTTTTAAAGCTTGGACAACATCAGGCATTCAGACACTAAATGACTTCATAGCATCTAAATCATTCCTTTCATTCCCATCGCTTAGAGAAAAATATGATCTACCAAACTCTGAGATATTTAGATATCTCCAAATCAAAAATTTCTATACACCATTCCTAAAGGGGGATACACCATTATCCCAATTATCCATTTTTGAATCAATCTGTACAAAAGATCCATTTGCTAAAGGTACAATTTCATCACTTTATAATCAATTATATGGAGTAGTAAATCTTAATAGACCCTCTTACGTTCAGAGGTGGGAGGAGGACCTGGGACGAACTTTAGAAGACACGGACTGGTCTAACATATGGCTCACATCTAAGTCATCTTCACCCAACATCTTAGCACTGGAGACAAATTATAAAGTCCTAACTCGCTGGTATCTTGTACCTGCTAGAGTGGCAAAATATTCGCCTAATACCTCAGCTCTTTGTTTTCGAGGATGCCCAGAAATAGGCACACATTTACACATATGGTGGACGTGCCCAGCAATCCAAACCTTCTGGAAGGAAGTCTTCGTGATTGCATCTAAAATATTTAAAAAAATAATACAACCAGATCCATATATAACTTTACTTAATCTAAAACCGGAATGGTTAACACTCTCTCAATTCAAACTTATGATCCAACTAATAACAGCTGCAAAACAAACAGTGGCCAAGGCATGGAAATCTCCTACATTGGTACTAGCAGAAACAATTCACAGAATGAATAATACAATGTCCCATGCTAAGATGATAGCCATCGATCAAAATCAAATTCCAAAATTTGAAAAACTTTGGCATCCTTGGATAAAACAACAGTTCCTGTCAAATTTCAATGACTCTGTCCTGTTGCCATGGTAACAGATTAAATGACTTACAGAGACACCCATTCTAAGGCTTCAAAGAGAACTAAAAAGAATAATAAACTGACAAGCGGGACAACCTTGTGGACCATACCTCTGCCTTTCTACCCTTTTTCTTCTTTCTCTTTCCTTTTCTCCACCTTACGATTAAAGCTCATTATCAGAATTTATTTGACCTATATACACTCTACCTGTAAACAATATGTATAGTAGGTAGAAATCATTTAAATACCTACAAAAGTAACTAAGGAAATGATATATATCTTTAATTTAGGTTTACGTGAACCCAAGGTTTAATATTTGAAATTTCATGATATTTACCTATATAAACCCTACTGTAAAACAATGAGCTTACTTTATAGATCCTTGTAAACTTACTTTATGTATCTTTATAATATTGTAAACTCAATAAACTTCTTTTGACAAGGAAAGATTTCTCCTCTATTAATTTTCTGGGGACAACCCAAAATTTGGGATTTTCTTTAACTTTCACTTTCAGTGATAATGGTAAACAAGACAAATAGAGAGAGTTAAACAGGGGCATAGACAGTAATAAAAACTGACAGGTGTTCTAATCCATCTCCACTCTATCAAAAAAAAAAAAAAAAAAAGTTTTGCCTTTAGTTATACTTAAAAACTCAAAACCATTCGATATTTTCTAAAGCCAGAGATCCTAAAGAATAAAATAGTGGTAGCTCCTTTTTTTTATTTCACACAATATTTGTGAAACAGTTTATCAAGTGCAAACATTTTGTAAAAAAAATACATTAAAGGTAATTTTAGGGCACAATATATTACCTAGTTTTCAGTAAAATATAAAAGACGAGGATGTGCCAAGTATAGAGATACCCAGCATGTCAAGCTTTAACATTTTTTTTTTTACTAAAACTCTATTATCACATAGGGAACAAAATGTGATAAAATATTTTAAGAACAGGCTTTCTTTAATGAGAAATTAGGGGTCTTTTAGATCCCTAATGTCTTTACTGTCTTCCATTGAAGCTGATGAAGCGCAGATCATGTAAAAGAATGTTTACTTTTTCAGATGCGAGCACTCAGCTTCATTCCCTACCCACACATGCACAGTCAATTCTCTCTTGCATCTCAGTGCTCTGTGGGGGCAATGGAATGAGCATCTGAGAAAGTAGGATACAAAAAAACGAAATGCGCACTTTGGATCTTGGCCTTATTACGAGTGCAAACAGCAAATAATATATACATATTGTATATGATATCACCACGAACCTCAGGAGTAGGGGGAGTTAGGTTTTTTGGTGGTGGGTCATCGAAATATACAGCTTAGATATATAAATATACAGTTTAAAATACAAAATAATAATATGAATATATTTTAAATATAAAAAGTGATGATAATAATAAATATAAAAATAATAATAAATATAAAAATAATAATAAATATATTTTTAATATACAGTTTAACAAATATTTTTTATGTATTTTTTTTACTATTTTGGGGACAGTTTTCTTTAATTAATTATAAACTACCATTTACCACTAAATGAAAGCCCAATTTATGCTATAAAATACCAGGTATAATTTACTTGGATATACTATGTAGTTGCAATGGTAGGTACAGTTCTACTAACACATTTATGGTTGAACTGAATGGACTTGTGTCTTTTTTCAAAACTATGTAACAATCTGTAACTTTCGAAAGTTGCAGAACTAGATTCCAACTTTGTTTTACCTATAGGTGTTAAGGTGTTAATCCAAGCAGCGTAAGTATCCGAATCTGACTTGCAGTCTACCGTGAAGCAGAGCTCAGACTTAGAGAGGGAGGAGCAGCACAAGGAGCCAATGACTTCTGCTGCAGTGCAAGGAGAATGCTGACAGGAGACACAAAGATGAGCTTTTCAATCTGCTGCTTCTTCCTTCACTGCCCAGTCACATGCTGGGGGTTGTAAAGGATACCTATAAGTGAAAGTGAGATCAGGTCCCCTCCCCTGCTAGACAGGGCTGTACTATGTAGCGGAGCTGTGTAAATCTAAGGACTGGATGGACCAAATACAAATCCTTTGGCAGGCAAAATGCCCCCCATATAGGTAGTTCAGCTGTGTATTTTACAGTTTGCCTGGAGCTCAGCTTTAAAGTGATTGTAAAGGTTTGTATTTTATTTTTTTTAAATAACAAACATGTCATACTTACCTCCACTGTGCTCGTTTTGCACAATCGTCCATTTCTGGGGTCCCCCGGCGGCTCTCGCGGCTCTTTCCCGCATCAGATAACCCCCTAGGAGAGGCGCTCTCCCGGGGGGTTCCCTTGCGGGCGTGCTCCCGAGTCCAGCATTTGCCTCCATAGACACGAATGCCAGACTCGGCCCCCCCCCCCCGCGTCATTGGATTTGATTGACAGCAGCAGAAGCCAATGGCTGCGCTGCTATCAATCTATCCAATCAAGAGCCGGGACCCTGTGGAGAGAGGGAGAGCACGTCCCCGCCGAGGGAAATACGGGGCTCAGGTAAGTAAAATGGGGGGGGGGGGGCCGTCACTGCCAGGTGTTTTTTCAACTTAATGCATAGGATGGGTTTACAACCCCTTTAAATCTTTGACAAATGTTCTAGTCTATTAAAAAATGTATGGTTCATCTCAGCAGATATATCACTTTTTTCCAGAACTCTTGCCAAGAGAGGTAATAACTGTACGAGGAACCAGACAAGTCAATATTCAAAGAGAAATGTCTGACTTTGTTATCCTCTGGAATTTGAAAGCTTAGGGAAACGAGTTGTAAAAAACGATTTATTAAAACATTTACCATTAAAGCAAAAGTCCCCCTAGAGAGGGGCAGCCAGGTACTTTCTGCCGCGGAAGTCAAAAACTGTTTTAATGTATCTAAACGCCAGAGAGCGAGTGTTTAGATAGCCGTAAAGTATTGGCCACAGCGTTAGTCATAGTTTAGTGAATAAAACTAACAAGCTTGGATAATAAAAGGCTGTGGGAGGTATGGAAATGTCACGGAGAAGTACAGAAGTTTTCAAATGCGGGAAATTAGTCTTCGACTTTAAACAGAATAATTGATTTCTCTGTACAGGCTCGTCATTCATGTCACAGGATGATTGGAATACTATCTGCTGAAGTAGTGCTCTCTGGTTAAAGGAGAGCTCCGATGTCCACTAATACTTCACAACGATAAATCTAATCGATTTTGATTTTTTTTAATTTTGCGTGTAGCCCCATTTTTTTTCTTTTAGTTTTAGTGTTGAGGGGTTAGAACCCCTGTCACATTTGTAGAGATTTGTAGAGAAATTCTATTTGGGCAAATCCAATATTTTGAGTTGACACCAGAACAGGAACAGAGTGAGAATCATCCAATAGGGATCCAAATGCTGCATCTATACAGTGGGGTTGATTTTTATAAAACTAGAGAGTGTAAAATCTGGTGCAGCTCTGTATGGTAGCCAATCAGCTTCTAACTTCAGCTTATTCAATTCAATTGTTACTAAACCCACAACAGTAAAAATCTGGAACCTAAGGGGTTAATCCCTGTATGCACAGATCCTCCTCTTCTTCCACTGACTCCAAAACAGGTCTGGATAAGACAGTTATGCCGCGTACACACGCTCGGACTTTTCAGCAACAAAAGTCCGACGGCCTGTCCGACAGACATTCGACGGACTTTTGGCGGACTTCCGACGGACTTTCTAACGAACGGACTTGCTCACAATCGATCACACCAAAGTTCGACGGATTCGTACGTGATGACGTACACCAGACTAAAATAAGGAAGTTGATAGCCAGTAGCCAATAGCTGCCCTAGCATCGGTTTTTGTCCATCGGACTAGCATACAGATCAGTAGATTTCTGGGTCCGGCAGGGTTACAACGTAAAGATTTGAAGCATGTTTCAAATCTAAAGTCCGTCAGATTTGCGACTGGAAAAGTCCGCTGAAGGTCCGGTGAAGCCCACACATGATCGGATTGTCCGCCGGATTTGGTCCGTTGGCGTCCGTCAGACCAGTCCGGTCGAAAAGTCCGACCCTGTGTACGCAGCATTACAGGCTGCAGATGCTCATTTTGGTGTGTATTGCTAGAGAGTTTTTTTTTTCTTGGGAAGGTGCATGTGAGCAGCACAGGGCCAATTAGCACTGTCCAGACAGAGGGTCAGGGGTCCTCAGTACAGTATGAAAACTCCCCCTACAAGCTTTAATCAGACACTGATAGAAGTCACAAGACTGCTACATACTGCTGATGAGAAAGGGTATTTAGCAACTTATATTTACTAAAATAATTGTGTTTCCATGTTCTGTGTACTGTGCAAAACCAGATATAGCAAATTTAGAGTCCTGGGTCTAGTAACACTTTAACCACTTCCAGCCCGGCCTATAGCAGAATGATGGCCGGGCGGTGGTTCTGTTATCCTGACTGGGCATCATATGGGGGGGGGGGGGAGGGGTTGGGCGCACAGTGTGGCGATCGTTGGTGCTGTGCGTCACTCTGATACACCGCATCTCCGATCGTGGTAAGGAGCCTCTGACAGAGACTCCTTACCACATGATCAGCTGTGACCAATCACAGCTGATCACAGCGTGAACCAGGAAATGCCGGTAAGCGGCTGTCCTCAGTTTGCGCTGACAGGGAGAGACGATCGTCGGCTTTCCCTGTTGAGGGGGGGGGGTCTGTGCTGATAATCAGCAATGAGAGGTGCCCACCAGCTTCCAATCAGTGCCCATCAGCTGCCAGTCTGTGCCCAATCAGTAATGCCTGTCAGTGCCTATCAAAGTGCCAATCAGTGCCCATAAATGTGCCAATCAGTGCCCATAAATGTGCCAATCAGTGCCCCATCAGTTAAGCCTGTCAGTGCCCTTCAGATGCCAATCAGTAATGCCCGTCAGAAGCTCCTCATCAGTGCTGCCTATCCAGTGCCACCTATTAGTGCCCATCAGAGCCGCCTATCAGTGCCCATCAATTCTATATATCAGTGCCACCTCATCAGTGCCCATCAGTGCCGCCTCATCAGTGCCCATTAGTGCAGCCTCATCGGTGCCCGTCAGTGAAGGAGAAAACAACATTTTATAACAGAAACAAAGAATAACTTTTTTTTTTCAAAACTTTGGGGCTTTTTTAGTTTGTTTATCAAAAAATAAAAACTGCAGAGGTGATCATATACCACCAAAAGAAAGCTCTATTTGTGGGAAGAAAATGCAGCTAATTGTCTAGTTTTTTTTGGATACAACACAGAGTGCAGTGGCGTCCAGAGGTGGCTTTTGTCCCATTCACACCAGAAACCACACATTTTTGCATGTGAGCTCATGTGCACATGGCTTTGCAGTGCGTTTCGCCTAAGCGTTTTTCTGCTTGTATTTCCTTTGAGGTAATTTCCTTCTTCTCTGGTCTTTTATGTGCGATGTGTTGCATTTCTGCACATTTACTGTACATGCATTTGCGGTGCAAAATGCAGCTTGATGTACTTTTTTTACCGCACTGTAAAGATGTGAACTATGCCCATAGGATAACCTGGATTGGACTGTCTATGCAGTGGGAGTGCATTCAAAAACACATCCCACGTTATCTGGTGTGAATGGGCCCTGAATGCAGAAAAATATCCGCCCATGTCATATAGCATAGAGGGAATTTCCATTACTTTCTGAGATCTCCTTTCACTTTTTGTGGTGTCTACAGGAAATGTTCATAATGAAATCTCCTTAGTGAAACACAGACATACTTCACAGTGATAAATCTATTCGATTTAGATTTTTTAGTTTTTAGTGTATCTAAAGCCCCATTTTTTTACTTTACATTTTAATGTAGGGGGTTAGAACCCCTGTCAGATTTGTAGAGAAAGCTGCTCTCTCTATTTGGTAAAATCCAATATTTGTAGTTTTCATGGAAGGCCACCTTTTAAGAGGTTAACACACACACTTTTAGGACTCATTCCCATAGGAAGGCAAAGGTTGTGTTCAGATGCATATTTTTTGCGTGGACAAAAGATTTTTGCTGGAGCTCATTCACACAGGCAGAAAAAACATGCCTAAAGTACTCGTGTTTATAAGTGTAAATGAGGAAAATCTGCAGATCTAAGCGCATCAAATCTGCAGCCGTGTTCCCATTTTTCGTGTGCGGCTAAACACAGCGCATATTTTCATATGGAGACACAGCTGAGTTAACAGGCTCATTGAGTACTGTCAGTGGCGGCCTGTCTATATGGAGCGCAGGGGTGCTGCCCCCCCCCCACACTCCATGCGCCCGGCCCCTAATCTACATGCAGGGCGCCGGACGCATGAATTCCAATGTTTTTTTTTTTTTTTTTTTTAGAAGCACATGATTAGAGCCTGAGGCTCTAATTGGTTCAAAAAAGGGTGGGCTTGGGGCGTAGAGCACTGCGCCCCGAGCCCACCCAGTTGAGTGACAATAGAAAATTAATATTCGCTATTGTCTTTCTGATTCTCCTCCTGACCCTTTTTTGAAGCAACTTAGAGCCTCTGACTCTAATCACGCGCTTCTAATAAAAAAATTTAAAAAAACATTGAAATCCATGCATCTGGCTCTTTGGATGTAGATTAGGGGCCGGACGCATGGATTAGGGGGGAAGCGCCCCTACATCCCTTATGGACGAGCTGCCACTGATCAAAACAAAAGGTATGCAAAGTCTTATAATTTGTCTCAGTTACCGCCTGAGAAAAAGAGCCTGACCCCCTGCTAGCATGCTGCAGAGTGGAACCCTTACTCTCTGTGTGGAAGCAGTGATCTCTCTGCAGAGGTCTGAAAAGCCCCAACTGAGTCAAAGCCCGAGCTCTTCAATCAGCAGGGAGTATGAGCTTTGCTGTTTGAAGAGCTATCAGTCTGAATCAGTAAGGGTGTGCCGGACCTCTACAGAGAGACCCCTGCTGCCCAACAGACAGCAAGGATCCCACTTTGCAGCTGCAGGCAGGAAACAGGCTTTTCTACTCAGGCTGTAGCTACTTTACAAGGTAAACAGACAGTAAGACATTAAACACCTATTATTTTATGCACTTGGAATGTTGTTTGCTGATTTAAAGTGATACTAAAGTCTTGTTTTTTTTCTCTAAAAATAATAAACATGTCATACTTACCTCCTCTGTGCAGTGGTTTTGCACAGAACAGCCCAGATCCTCTTCTTCTTGGGTCCCTATCCAGCACTCCTGGCCCTTCCCTCCTGTAGAGTGCCCCCACACCAAGCAGCTTTCTATGGGGGCATACGAGCCGAGCCGCAGCTCCGTGTGTCCATTAGGACACAGAGCCGCGTTTCGGCTCTACCCCCTCTCTCTCCTGATTGGCTAACTGGCTTTGAATGACAGCAGCAGGAGCCAATGGGAGCCACTGCTGTGTCTCAGTCAATCAGGAAGGAGGGTCCCGGAAGGCTGAGGCATTCGTGTACATCAATAGATAGAGATAGGGCTCAGGTAAGTATTAGGGGGGCTGCTACACACAGAAGACTTTTTAGCTTAATGCATTAAAGTGATTGTAAGGTCTTGTTTTTTTCCCTATAAAAAAAATAAACATGTTATACTTACCTGCTCTGTTGCAGTGGATTTGCACAGAGTGGCCCGGATCCTCCTCTCCTTGGGTTCCTCTTCTGTGATCCTGGCCCCTCCCTCCTGTTCAGTGCCCGAGCCGAGCTGCAGCTCCCTGTGTCCATTCAGACATGGAGACCCGGCCCAGCACCCTCTCTCGATTGGCTAGCTGGCTTTGATTGACAGCAGTGGGAGCCAATGGCGCCCCTGCTGTGTCTCAGCCAATCAGGAAGAGGAATCTCAGATGGCTAACATACTCGTGGACATTGCTGGACAGATAGGGACCTCAGGTAAGTATTAGAGGGGCTGAGGGGGGCTGCTGCACACAAAAGGCTTTTTATCTTAATGCATAGAATGCATTAAGATAAAAAAAACCTTCTGCCTTTACAACCACTTTAAACAGAAGTCTCAACTGAGCTTTAGTAAGCAGCAAATGAGCTCTAATACAAGACTGTACTGACCTCTGTTTTTACCTATATGATGTGGCGGATCACATCGGTTTATGTGGGGACACCCTGTGAGTACCACTTTTTGAATCCACTCTTTGTAAAATATGCATTGACATTTGGATTACGATATTGCTTCATATGTATATATGAGTTTCTTTACATGACATAAATGTTGTTATTTCTTTATAGACCACATCAACACCACATATAAGGATTTCCCTAAAGAAGGAGTCTAAGTACTCTGAAACGTGTTGGAATTGGCTCTCGCAGCCCCTGCATTTTACCATGTTGACTTTTTTATACTGTACAATATTATTGCTTTGTTTTCTATGAATAAAATTATTACCTTTTAACCGCTTGCCGCTCACCCACCATCAAATGACGGAGGGACAGTGTGGCTCTCGTTCTGGGAGGACATCATATGACGTTAGTGCCACCAATCAGTGTCCATAAGTGCCACCAATCAGTGCCCATTAGTGCCACCAATCAGTGCCCATAAGTGCCACCAATCAGTGCCCGTAAGTGATGCCAGTCAGTGCCTCCCATCGGTGCCCATCAGTGCCTGCTTATCAGTGCTGCCCATCAATGCCCATCAGTGCCCGTCAGTGCTGCCCATCAGTGCTCATCAGCGCCGCCCATCAGTGCTACCTATCCGTGCTGCCTATCAGTGTCCACCAGTGCTGCCCGTTAAGTGCCCACCAATGCTGCCTATCAGTGGCACCTATCAATGACTACCAGGCCACCTATCAGTGCTCATCATTGCCGAATATCAGTGCCACCTATCACTGCCCATCAGTGTGGGTTATTAGTGCCTCCTCATCAGTGCCACCTAATCGCTGCCCATAAGTGCCGCCTCATTAGTGCCCATCAATGCAGCCTATCAGTGCCCATCAGTGCAGCCCCATCAACCCACATCAGTGAAGGAGAAAAATTACTTGTTTACAAAATTTACTGACAGAAAATAAGAAAACGTTTTTTTTTTTACACTTTCTGTCTTTTTTCTTTTTTTTTGTAAAAAATAAAAATCCCAGCAGTGATTAAATACCACCAAAAGAAAAGAAAGATGATAAAAAAATTCATTTGGGTACAGTATTGCATGACAGCGCAATTGTCATTCAAAGCGCGACAGCGCTGAAAGCTAAAAAATGGCCTGGACAGGAAGGGGATGAAAGTGCCCAGTATTGAGGTGGTTAATATAAATACACGTCTACTCTCTGAGCCTTTAAAGTTCCATATTTAATGAGGGAAATTCCATATTTTCTATAATAAAAATAGAATAGAATAGAAAAAAACAATAGAATAGAAAGAATTTAGCAATATAACCATCTTCCAAAATTTGAATAAATTTGAATTTGAATAGAAAAGAATAGGATATAATAGAAAAGAAAAGAATATATTAGAAAAAACAAGAAGAGAATAGAAAAGAATACAATAGAATAGAAAAAACAATAGAATAGAATGGAATAGAAAGACTATAACCATCTTTCAAAATTCAAATTTCGAATAGAATAAATTTGATTCAGAATGGAATTTGAATCTATTTAAATTCTCTGAATTCAGTTGCATTGACTTCAATTCAACCGAATTAGGAAAATTCAAATTGATTCAAACTCAAATAAACAAATTTATGTAAACAACGAATCAAAACGAAACACATTTTTTCGTTCTGCACATGTCTACTCCACGCCTCCACACCGATTGCCGGAGTGTATGAAATGAAGGAGGAGCCTCCCCTAAGCTATCCCTTCTCCTCTGGAACCTCTCCCTTTGCTAGGTACTGTCTTTCAGCAGGTTCCTCTCCCTGGCCATTCTCTTGCCAGAAGTGACATAGGCCCCCTTATTTAAAAGGTGTCCATTCAGACTACTTCCTTTCTTGGGGTACTGGACAGAAATCACTAACGCCTTATTCACACGCCTTATTCAATACGTATTCCAGCCTGCATTTTTGTGCGTTTTTCACGTGTTTTCATGCGTTGTTTTATGCGTTCACTGGAATGGGCTGACCTATGAGCAACAAACGCACCAACAAAGCACAGGTGGCAAATTTTAGCACTGACCAGACCAGTACTCTGCCGTGATTTTCATGTGTTTTTCATGTGTTGCACAATAAACGCACCAAAATTCTGCCTGCGTTTCAGAACTCCCAGGTGTGAATACAGCCTAAAGCTGGATATACACGTTCAGGTTTTTTTTTTGTTCAACCAGCGGGTTGAATGAAAAAAAAACTGACATATCTCGGCATCAAAATCTCCGGATTAATGCAAAGTTCTCTTCTTTTGTACTGTATTTTGACAGCAGAAGATCCCCCTTCCCATTAGAATATACAGATCAGGACTGCAGCTATTGGCTGCAGGATGTGATTGAATGCAGGTTTTCCAGTAGGACTGTTCAAAAGAAGCCGGTTGTTGGTTAGCGAAACACTTGGACCAAAATTTGCCCGGTTTCTGCAGGACTGGACAATTTTCGGTCCATGTGTACCCTGCTTAACCACTTATGGACCGGAAAGATTTCCCCCCTTAAAGACCAGGCCATTTTTTGCGATACGGCACTGCGTCGCTTTAATTGACAATTGCACGGTCGGACAATGCTGTACCCAAACAAAATTTATGTTCTTTTTTCCCCACAAATAGAGCTTTCTTTTGGTGGTATTTGATCACCTCTGTGGTTTTTTTTTTTGCGCTATAAACAAAAAAAGACCCGACAATTTTGAAAAAAAACCCAATATTTTTTACTTTTTGCTATAATAAATATCAAAAAAAATTTAATAAAAATGTCTTCCTCAGTTTAGGCCAATATATATTCTTCTACATATTTTTGGTAAAAAAAATCGCAATAAGCATATATTGATTGGTTTGCGCAAAAGTTATAGCATCTAGAAAATAGGGGATATATTTATGGCATTTTTATTTTTTATTTTTTTACTAGTAATGGCGGCGATCTGCAATTTTTAGCAGGACTGCGACATTGCGGCGGACAGATCGGACACTTTTGACACTTTTTTAGGACCATTGTCATTTATACAGCGATCAGAGCTAAAAATAGCCACTGATTACTGTATAAATGTCACTGGCAGGGAAGGGATTAACACTAGGGGGCGATCAGGGGGTTAAACGTGTGTCCTAGGGAGTGTTTCTAACTGTGGGGGGATGGGACTGCCTGGAGGAGGAGACATATCGCTGTTCATAACCAGTATGAAAAGCAGATCTGTCTCCTCTCTCCTGACAGAACGGAGATATGTCTGTTTACATTGACAGACTTCTGTTCTGTCTCTCTCAGGAGCGATCGCGGGTGCCCAGCGGACATCGCGGCCACCGGGCACGTGCTTTGGCTCCGTCTTCGAGCGCATGCCCCCTAGTGGTCTTAAAGCAGCCAACGTAGAGCTACAGCAATTGCCCAGGGGAGCCAACCTGTCACAGTATAACTCTGGCGGCTGGTCCTTAAGTGGTTAAAGAGTAACTCTACTTTTGTTGAGAAATATGGGTGATCTATGTACATTTCAAGGATTTTAACAAACTTTGTTGCAGATTCCTTACCTTTTGTTATTCTGATGAAATCCGTGTTTGCTTGCCTGTGTCCATCTACAAGATTAATGTGAATGGGAGTGATTTTTCTAATTATCAATCAGCTGCTGCACTTGCAGGGTTCTAATGAGGAAAATGGCAGGGTCTGAATCCCTTTAGACGTGCTTTCCCTTTGGGAGTATCTCACCAAAAATGAAATTTTTGTTGCGGGGGATGCCCAAAATCTGACTTGTATGTTAGTGCAGACTTCGGGGAAAATTAGTGAGCCAATCATACAAGCAGAAAATGACATATCTGGGAGGGCGTTCTGTACACCATCTGTGTACAGAACGCCCCCAGGTTGCCATATTGCATTTCATTATCAAGAAAATTACAGTTCTGCAAACTGAAAAGGAAAGGTAATGTATAATAACATGAAATTACAAAAGGACATGTATGCAGGAAATAGGATTAACTCCGCGCTTAGGACTAATAGGCAGGTGTGCAGCATCCCCTAATGGCACCCCTCACAAGCTAAGGGGGTGTCTCAAATTAATCAGATAATAGGTAAGGGGAGAGTGGCGCTCCCTATAATGATGGAAAACTGAGTTTCTACAAGAATGTTTTATGCTACACTCAAGTGTACATATGCTCCAACCACCTAAATAAAAATACTAAAAATAAAATTAAACAAAAATAAATATGGGTTGTACGTTTGTGTCACTAAGTGTGTATATCCTTTAACACAAAAAGGAGTGACGTATATATGTGTACTACACCTTAAAAATAGATGTGCCTCGCCTAGTGTAGACAAGGTGTGTAATGCGTATGTCATTATGTAGGAAATTCAATAACGAAGCATCTAGTGCAAACACATCAATCAGAACAGACCCTACAATAGTGCACCAACACTAGAAAATGGAGACTCCCCCACAGGGATTTCCAACTAACAATAAAGTGACAACCAGAAAAAAATATATGTACCGGTATACACAAATGATAAATGTCCAAATCACATAAAAGATTCCTCAGTTGTGAAGGTGAAGTTCTAAATTAGCAAAATGTGCAAAACAACAAATATGATAGGCAAGAAATGATACACGTGGTCAAAAAATAAAAATAAAACTCCAAAGATGGCATAATGTTCATAGCAGAAAAATAATCATACAAAAAATGCGCCCAAAAAATGTGTCCAAAAAAAAATAAATATATATATATATATATAAATGTTCATAAACATCTAAGGTGACTCTTGTGCTCCACACAGCATCCAGTGATTTCTGTGATCCCCCTCAAGGGTCCCCACTCACCAGCTCCTGGCACCCCCACAGGGGTATAAAGCGTGTAGTATAAAGGTGGATTAGCTCCTATCCCGGATGGGACATTCCCACCGATCCTGTATTCAGTACGGCCGTTTCCAGGAGATGATTCACCAGCTTTTAGTAGTCACATCCTCTTAAGAAAAAGAACGGGGCTCCCATAGTGCAGCAGTTTAAAACTTTTTATTTGTAAAAATAATAAAAACAATAATATCCCACCAGGGGAGAAAATGCTACAACTGTGGTCAAAGGTTAGCAAAGTCCAGGGAGCGAACGGCACACAGCATGCGCCTCAGCTGGGATCCGAGCTCCCTGTTGGTATGCAGGGTGTGATGTAAGTGCGTAGCTCCGCCTTACGCGTTTTGTCATAGACGTTATCAAAGACACGCCTTGTCTACACTAGGCGATGCACATCTATTTTTAAGGTGTAGTACACATATATACGTCACTCCTTTTTGTGTTAAAGGATATACACACTCAGTGACACAAACATACAACCCATATTTATTTTTATTTGTATTTATTTTAATTTTTACTATTTTTATTTAGGTGGTTGGAGCATATCTACAGTTGAGTGTAGCATAAAAAATCCTTGTAGAAACTCAGTTTTCCATCATTATAGGGAGTGCCACTCTCCCCTTACCTATTATCTGATACAAAAGGACATGTGTCGCAATTGTATATGCCTTTTATCTTGCACCCCCCCCCCATAAAAGTGGATTTCACGATTGCTCACACACTCCCCCGGTATGCTTTCTGGGCTCCACTTGCCTATCTGCGGGCCCGGGAGCGAGATAATGGGTGCCGGTGGCTGGAGGGGAAGGAGAAGAGTGGACACACGTCCGCTCGCCTCCTCTTCTTATTGTAACCTGGTACCGGAAAGCGACATCTCTGACGTCACTTCCGGGTCCATCTCTCAGTGTAGCTTAGCCAGGAAAAGATATTTTGCATGCGATCTGCATTGCAAAGCATTGAGTGGAGCACAGGGGAGACATGCAGGATCTTTTGAACCCTGCATGTCTCATTAAAGAGAACCTGTCACCTAAAAAAACATATAGAGGACTTTTTGTCCCTTATGTAATAAAAAAAAAGTTAAGAGCACATAAAAAAAGCACATAAAATCCCTCCCTCTAAAAATATTTTTTTGATGCCCCCTCCGCCACCCCCACATATACGCACATGGGAACATAAATGCATGTGTCAGGGGCGCCTACGCATGAAAACGGTGATTGCGATACACGTTACATATCGCCACGCACACCAGAGGGAGAGCAATATTTCTAGCACATGACCGCCTCCATAACACTAGACTGATACTTATAGGGGGCTTTTGAAGCTTCGCCTATAGAAAACATAGGGTAAAAATATAGGGGAGATATGTATAGGGGGAAATATATCCACATTATTATCCCTTAATAAATACCTATAACAAAGTCTCAAGAGTGCCTGTAAAAATGTGGTATGCCTGGTTGTGCAGGGTGGGGTATCCCAGTTTATCTGCGGCCCATAAAGGGGTGCGCTAAAACAGTTCAGCACTGGGAAACCCTTTTTGATAGATAAAAAGTGCATTTTATATGCAACCATATAGATCAGACCAAAAATGAGGGACAAATGAGGAGGAAAGAGGGACAGAGGAACTATGTAGAGCAGCGGTCCCCAACCTTTTTGACACTGGGGACCGGTTGCGTGAAAGAAAATTATTCCAAGGTCCGCAGGGGGTAAGCAATTTTTCGCGGGCAATTTGTTGAGGCAATGGCTAGTGTTTACACTTCAATCATCAGGGCACCATGGTTGATATGGTGTCAATATGATTGAAGCGCATAATTTCCAAATATTACATTGTAAAAAAAAAAGAAATAGTTCAACTCACCATAATGCGGAATCAGTGGAAACCCTGAGTGTGTCACTTGCCACCATCACCTGCTACCAAATTCAGCTTGTCACCGTCGCCTGCCAACAGATGCAGCTTGTCGCTTGCCACCGTCGCCTGCCAACAGATGCAGATTGTCACTTGCCAGATGCGGATTGTCACTTGCCAGGTGCGGCTTGTCACTTGCCAGGTGCGGCTTGTCACTTGCCAGGTGCGGATTGTCATTTGCCAGGTGCAGATTGTCACTTGCCAGCTGCGGATTGTTACTTGCCAGCTGCAGATTGTCACTTGCCAGATGTGGCTTGTCACTTGCCAGGTGCGGCTTGTCACTTTCCAGGTGCGGATTGTTATTTGCCAGGTTCAGATTGTCACTTGCCAGGTGTAGCTTGTCACTTGCCAAGTGAGGGTGGAAAAGTGGTGATGCGAGGTGGACAGTGAGCGATGTCATCTCTCTGCTCGCCCGCCGAAAATCAGTGTAGTGTTCGCGGCCGGCTGTGAGGACTGGACGGTGGTGATGCAGGGCGGGTGTGGTCAGAGATGACGTCATCTCTCTGCTCGCACGCAGAACCTCAGACAGTGCTGTGTTCACGGCCGGCTGTGAGGGCAGAATAGCTGTGATGCGGGGCGGGCGGTGAAAGGTGATGTCTCTGCTCGCCCGCCACCCCCAACCCTCTGAAAGTGCAGCCTTGGCGGCGGCCCGGCTGCAAACGGGCTAGGGCCTGGCATTGGGCCGCTGCCCGGGGGTTGGGGACCCCAGACATAGAGTGTATACCAGGGGTCTTCAAACTATGGCCCTCCAGTTGTTCAGGAAGTACAATTCCCATTATGCCTGGTCATGTCTGTGAATGTCAGAGTTTTACAATGCCTCATGGGATGTGTAATTGTGCAACAGCTGAAGGGCCATAGTTTGAACATCCCTGGTGTATACCAATGACCAAAGCATGTAAAGCTACAGATAATAGAAATCAGGAGTAGAGGAGAGAGAGCAAAGCATGTGCTTTTCTCAAATGGCTTCCTGAGCGTGCTTAAGGTAGGTATTGAATATTCTGGTGACTAATGTAGATATTGGGATGGGGGACCTGAAATGTTGGGGTAAAAGTACTATTTAATAGTATCCTAGGAAAAGAAGCATGTAAGCCTTGCAGTGCAGGGGCAGTCCCATTGCAAGGGTACTTTTTTAATTGTACCGGAGTTCAGCTTTAAAGGAGAACTCCAGTCTTAATTTTACACCGGCATTTCGATCTTACTTGATCTTCTCTCACTAATAACTAAGCATATCCCATGACTGCAGCCACATTTCATGCATTAGTAACATGACCTACAACAGACAGATGTGACTGCTTTCCAGCCATTTCCATCGCACATGAGATACAGCTTAGCTCATAGGGGAAGCACATGGAAGGAAAAACTAAGCATATGTTTCATTAGACACCACAGTCAGCTGGATTAACAGTGAAAACTCATATTTACCATTGAAACATGCTTGACGTATAGATGGGCGCACATCTGCGGGCTCACCTCTGTTTTGATTGCTTATGTGAGAAATGTTATATGAGGCCAATACATCTCATTCCTTGGGATTCCTGACACTGAGAAGAAAACACATTCCTCAGGAAACACATTACCATCGACTCAGAGTTTCTCCAAATACAGCTTTCACTTGTCAGGGAACCATACTGTCTAGTACTAATATCTTCCTCAGAGTAAAGCTGGCCATAGATTTTGAGCCTGAAAAAAAACAAAAAAAACAAAAAAACAGCTGGCCATAGATGGGTATTATTTCAACGGAAAAATTCTTAGGAAAAGAATGTTCTAAAGCTGGCCATACATTATACAATTTTCTTGTTCAATTTCCTATAGATTTACCCTTAACTATGTAGTGCAAGGGCCTGCCTGGTTGTATACAAATTGAAAGTGTTTAGGTTTGACCTCATATTATATGGTTTTGGTATAATGTATGGCCAGCCTTATGCCGCGTACACACGGTCGGACTTTTCGTCTACAAAAGTCCAACGGACGCTGACGGACTAAAGCTGGCTGGTAATCCGATCGTGTGTGGGCTTCTCCGGACTTTCAACGGACTTTTTTAGCCTCAAATCCGACGTACTTTAGATTTGAAACATGCTTCAAATCTTTCCGACGGACTCGAGTCCGGTCGAAAAATCCGCTCGTCTGTATGCTAGTCCGACGGACAAAAACCCACGCTAGGGCAGCTATTGGCTACTGGCTATGAACTTCCTTATTTTAGTCCGGTGTACGTCATCACGTAAGAATTCGACGGACTTTTGTGTGATCATGTGTAGGCAAGTCTGTTCGTTAGAAAGTCCGCCGCAAGTCCGTCGAAAGTCCGCCAAAAGTCCGTCGAAAGTCTGTTGGACAGGCTGTCGGACTTTTGTAGCTGAAAAGTCCGACCGTGTGTACGCGGCATAAGAAAGGTAGTTTTTTTTTTTTTTTTACTCGTTAGTGGGGTTAAACCGATGTTCTTTTTCAACTGCAGTGACCAGAAAACTTGCGCATTAAAGCGTCATTAGAAATACTAGTTAAAGTAAGATAAGTAGGAAAATTATTCTAAAAACATTCATAATGACTCTGTTAGGAAATATAAGCCAGTATTTTACAGTTGCACGAGTCACTTAAGTGCGTGATTAATTGCAATGTAAATGATACTGAAAACAAAAATGGATGCATTAAAGCATCACTTAGGGAAAAGGAAGAAAGTATACTTGGTGAAGAGAAACGGCCATGGTAAGTTCATGAATACATTGTTATAACGGTAGTTGTTAGCTCTACGCGTTTCGGGACTAAAAATCCTGCCCCTCAACCCCTTTCTATAAAGTGAAATGAATATATCTAATCTTATAATAGTGCACAGTGACTACTATAAATGACTTCCACCAGTTCTCAAGAGGTTAATATATTCAATGAACGATAAATGTGGATAAAGTGGAATTAAACAATCACCATCCCCATAAAGAACATTAAAGAAAATATTCACTCTCCTCCCCTCCCGAAAGGGGGGAGAAAAGGAAAGTCAGTGGGACTTTGAGTGTGCCATAGTACAAAAACAATATATATACTTAAAAATCTACATCTTTATTACAAAAGATCATAAAAGCAACCAAATGTTTAAAGACAGCAAATGTGGAGCCATATATACTATATAAATGGGACAGGTTAAAGAGATTACATATATTGTTTGCTTCTGTCCCAATGCGATGTAAAGCAGGCCAACAGGATTGACGCGTTTTGCTAACACTGCTTCATCATGATCTGCGCCAGAAATGGGAAACAAACAGGTTCTATATATTAAAATACATTAGAATATAGAACAGAACATATCAAAATCAAATTAAAGAGGTTGTAAACAAAAAAAAAAAAAACCCTGCAAGACAAAGGCATAATGAGCTAGCATGCATCGCATACTAGCTCAATATGAAATACCTTAGAATGATGCTGTTGCAGCGGCGCTCCCCGCACACCGCTGATATGGCTGACATTTTCCCCGTAGCTTCTTCCGGGTTCGCGGGCTCCGGCGCTGTGATTGGCCGAAGCCACGATTATGTCACTTCCGCTCATGCGTGCGGGAGCCGACGTTCACAGCACAGGATTCGTAAGGAATGGCACCCATGGCCGTTCCTTCAGAGCGCATGCTGCAGTGATGTCACTGGCTGCATGCAATGTAAATATCTCCTAAACTGTACATGTTTAGGAGAAATTTTCACTACCTATAGGTTAGCCTTATTATAGGCTTACCTATAGGTACATGTCAACAGAGGAAGTTTACTTCCTCCTTAAACAAACATTTAAACACAACAGTAATACAAGATAAGGACATTCAGGACAATGGAAAAATGGGAGGGGAGCATACATCTCTGGGTAGTGTCCTGGTTGTGTTTCAAACTAAGGACTCCAGTTCTGCAAGGCAGGAGTGCTAATCACTAACTCACTGTGCTACTCCATGTGACATCCTTGAATGTACCAGGAAGCCGAGAAAAAAAAAACACATGCATAATTTCTCAAAAGCAGAATGTCACAATTCACAGCATGTTTTATTGTGCATTGGCGGTGCACGTCAAAGAACATGAATCAGTGGTATTTTGCATTAGTGCTTTGGGATGCCATTAAAAATTAATGGTAACAAATTTGCACATGTAATGTGCATTGATGTGTGTTGCGCTAACAAACACATTACTGTAATGCACCACAGAAGTGTGACTGCTCCTTATAGTTGTCCCCAGGACAATGGGTGAAGGTAATGGGGAACAGCTGTTTCTGTTAATAATAACCAGGACAGGAAATAAGGCAAATCTCCCCCAAAAAAACTGAAAAAAAGTTGCCAGAGGTTTTAGCCCTTCCTACATTACATAAAACATAAAAAAGTTTTGGCTATGCATACACCATAATGCAACATTTTTGCCATGCATAGCTCAGTTGTACATCCCTCTTTATGTTTGAGAACAGATCAGAATACCTGTAAATTGAAACTGGTCAACCTTTCATTGGCCAATACCAATCAGTGCGATCCTCACCTCCTATCACTTGCTATCCACAAATTGAATCTATTCATTGTACCTGGAATTATTTACAGCTGGAGAACTGTTCAGTAATGTGACTATTTAAAATGATACCGGTGAGTCACTTCCATAGTCTAAACACAGACACTACTAGAAACCACAACACAGATCTACGTTTGCAAGGACACATCTGTTATAATTCATAAAAAACAGCAGCTTCTTATATTTAATTATAAGGGATGTAATAAAGTGGCAATCTCATTTATATAGACTATAATTGGTAATTCCCATCCTCTCTGACCCTATATAATGGGCATAGGTAGGTTTATTATGGATGATGAGTCTGTATACAGTGTCTATGACATGCTGGAAGAGATCATTGAGCTAAAGATGGTAATGAGTGCAGCCAGGAGACAATGATGTCTATATACAGTGTCTATAAGACTGGGCAATCGCCCACTCACCACACTGGAACAGATGAGGACGATGATGAGGATGATGATCTCTCAGAAAAGTGGCTCAAGGGATGATACTTTGGTGCCCTAAAGTGAAACAATTCTAATCAGCATTTCTACATTTTGGCTGCACCAGTGTGATCACCGACTATGACTCCAGGCCTAAGATCTACTCCAACTCCAAAAGGTCATACCAAAAACATCACCCTTGCGACAGGTGCCCTGATTTATTTCTATATTTTACAATATAGAGAATCCAGAGGTGGAGATTACCTAATTCTGTAAATACTTGCTGCCTGGGGACCTGTAACAAGCATGCAGACCTGAAGTCAGAAATTCCTATATGCAGGCTTGTTCTGCGTGAGTGACTCAAAGTTTTGAAGAAGGTCAGCCAGGCAGGCAGCTAGTACTTTCAGAAGTAGAGCTCAAAAATTACAGATCTCTCATTGTATGTAAACCCTGATAATTAACTTTTTTCTTATTTGCTCCCTTTTGGTTTAGTAAACATATTATTTAGAGTTTTGTTATATCTGCTCATTAACTACAAAAAAAAAAAACAAATAAAAAAAAAAACAAACTTGATTTTGCCAGAAATCTTGTGACCTAATCTTCTAGCCCCAAATTCCATAGGAACATTTATCATACTCACTCCTTCTATCCAAAATCTGGAAGTGGCAGGATGCCAGCACAGTGGCTTAGCAGTTAGCTCCTTTGTCTGGCAGCACTAGAGTCATCGGTTCAAAATGCCAACCGTGACACTACCTGCCTGGGGTATTTATGTTCTCCCTGTGTCTGAGGGCAGGGACTGGTGTGAATGTACAATGTGTATGTAAAGCGTAAATTATCAGTGATATGGAAGTACCTTAAATAAAATAAGAAGCATTTATGCTTCCCAAGTCTATCCAAAAATGTGGGTCAGAGTTGAGCTTTATCATTTCCATACATTGCATATATTTAGGGATGGAAGCCTGCCTCTGTCTTGTTTGGGTACTAAAAGGTCACTTTTTGTTTTTTAGCCTTTATCATTTCCATATATCTCACTTTCCAACCTATTTTAAACCCTCTCAGTCTCAGATATGTCAGTATCTTAAAGGGGTTGTAAACCCTCATGGTTTTTCACCTTAATGAATTCTATGCATTAAGGTGAAAAACCTTCTGTGGTGCTGTAGCCCCCCCCGAGCCCCCCATTCTACTTACGTGACCCCTATCTTTCTCCAGCCAGGAACGAGCACACCAGCTCTATCTGGTGTCTTGTGTCCTGATTGGACAGATTGATAGCAGCGCAGCCATTGGCTACCGCTGCTCTCAATCAAATCCAATGACGTAGCGCCGGGGGGCAGGGCCGAGTCCTGCATTCCATGTGTGCAGGAGCGCACCCGCACGGGTGTCCACCAAGGAGAGAGCTTCTCCAGCGTGGACACTCGATGCGGGGAGGAGCCACCAGCGCCGCTAAGGGACCCCAGAAAAGGAGGACCGGGCCACTCTGTGCAAAACGAACTGCACAATGGAGGTAAGTATGACATGTTTGTTTAAAAAAAAAAAAAAGAGGGTATACAACCCCTTTAAGGTTGATGGTAAACCCTACCAAATCAAAGGCAATTATTTTTATCTATTTGAAACATAAAATAAATAAATACATAGCTACAATAAAACAAATTCAGTTCTAAGTACAATCAAAGTCTAACTTCCAGATATTAACCACTAGCCGACCAGCTGCCGTCATTCTACTGCGGCAGGTCGATTCTCCTGCGCAAATCGCCGTAGCTTTGCGTCAGCCCTTTAAACAGCTATAGCGGTCGCTGCACAGCGGGGGACCCAATAAGCGTGGCCGTTGGCCGCGATGTCCACCGGCCAGGCACGAGAGCCAGAACAGGGATGTGTGTGTAAACACACAAATACCCATTCTGTCAGGAGAGGAGCGACAGATCGATTGTTCCTACTAGCTAGGAGCAGCAATCTGGCTCCTCCTCTAGTCAGTCACATCCCCATACAGTTAGAAACACTCACGAAGGAACACATTTAACCCCTTGAGCACCCCCTAGTGTTAACCCCTTCAAGTGACATTTACACAGTAATCAGTGCATTTTTATAGCACTGATCGCTGTATAAATGTCAATGGTCCCAAAAATGTGTCAAAAGTGTCCGATCTGTCTTCCGCAATGTCTCAGTCCCGCTAAAAATTGCAGATCGCCGCCATTACTAGTAAAAAACTGAATACATAAAAAAAATGCTATAAATCTATTCCCTATTTCGTAGATGCTATAACTTTTGCGCAAACCAATCAATATACGCTTATTGTGTTTTTTTTTACTAAAAATACGTAGAAGAAGAATATATATCGGCCTAAACTAAGGAAGAAATTAGTTTTTTTACTATTTTTGGAGGGAATATTTATTATAGCAAAAAGTAAAAATTATTGCTTTTTTTCAAAATTGTCACTCTCCTTTTGTTTATAGCGCAAAAAAAAACAAAAACGCAGAGGTGATCAAATACCAGCCAAAAGAAAGCTCTTTTTGTGGGAAAAAAGGACATCAATGATGTTTGGGTACAGCGTCGCATGACCGTGCAATTGTCAGTTAAAGCGACGCAGTGCCGTATCGCAAAAAATGGCCTAGTCGTTAAGGGGGCAAATCCTTCCGGGGCTGAAGTGGTTAATGATACTTGAGATCTTGACTGACCAGGCTTTTTCTGGCACTTTTTGATTACAAGTTTAAATCAGTATTTTTTTAATAGAAAATCACTTATAACCCTCAAACGTTATTATTATTAATATTATTATTATTATTATTATTATTATTATTATTTATATTACTTTTTATTTTTACACTGTCCCTTTAACTTTTTTTGATCACTTTTATTCCTATTACAAGGAATGTAAACATCCCTTGTAACATAAATAGGGAGGACAGGTCCTCTTTATGGAGAGCGGCAAACTCTTGTGCACAAGTGTGTTAATGGTTCGTGATTGATAATGTCTCAGGTCTTGCTGCCCTCCAGGATAGGGGTATCCTAACAGTCAAAAAAGAAATAAAGAAAAAAGGGTGCACCAGCCTTGTGCATTATCCTTTGGTAAGTTTTATGTAAAAAATGAATTAAAAACTACTCACAAGCATGTGAAAGAAAACCTCAATGTGAAAGCCTTTAGCTAGTGGCAATCAATCTGATGACAGTCTCCAGGTGATAAAGGAGCACAAATCTTATTTTTTGTGAGTTTTTGACTTTATGTTGGTTATTTATTAATAAAATATTTAAATTTTAGTAGATTGTATTCAATTTGTTTGAGAGAATATACGCCTATAAAGACCCATTTATTTTCTTTTTGTCCTTTGGGCAGTGGCGGCCTGTCCATAGGGGGCGCATGGGCGCCGCCCCCCTCTCCCCAAAAAAAAAAATAAATGTCCCTTTAAAAAAAAAAAAAACTTCCTTTAAGTGCACTGTGTTTCGGGCGGGCGCCGGACACGGTGCACTATGGAAGCGTCATGCCAATGCAATCCCGTGATTGCAGGCAAGACGCTTCATTTGCGGGGTTTTTTGATGCCCTGTGGCGCTATGCAGTGCGCCTCTACACGCTGATTGGGCCATTCTCCTTTGTGTCTTCCTGTCTGGGCGGTGCTGTCTCCCGGCGGCGTGTCACTTCCTGTTTCGGGCCGCTCTGTGTGAATGGAGAAGGGAGAAGACAAGGTACTGTGTCACTGACAGCCTATTCTTCTCAGTCTGTGATCGGAGGGTGGAGGGAGCCGTGCTTCACCTCTGCCCTGCCAGGCATCAATCTCTGCTCCAACCCGACAAATGTGCTGGAGCCTTGATGACACATCTGCTGTATGTGTAAATCATGGGGGCTCCCAGCACTGCGTCCTGGAGTCATGCTGTGCATTCTCTCTCTCTCTCCATCTCCATCTCTGTATATCTCTATCTATCTACATATGTATATCTCTATCTAACTGCATGTCTATCTATCTGTATATCTATATAACTGCATATATCTGTCTATCTATCTATCTATCTATCTATCTATCTATCTATCTATCTATCTATCTATCTATCTATCTGTATATCTGTCTGTTTGTCTATCTGTCTATCTACCTACATGTCTGTCTATCTATCTCTATCTATCTATCTATCTATCTATCTATCTATCTATCTATCTATCTATCTATCTATCTATCTATCTATCTATCTATTTATCTATCTATCTATCTATCTATCTATCCATCTCTGTATATCTCTATCTATCTATCTATCTATCTATCTATCTATCTATCTATCTATCTATCTATCTATCTATCTATCTATCTATCTATATCCATCTCTCTCTATCTGTATATCTCTATCTAACTGCATGTCTATCTATCTATCTGTATATCTATCTATATAACTGCATATGTCTGTCTGTCTGTCTGTCTGTCTGTCTGTCTGTCTGTCTGTCTGTCTGTCTGTCTGTCTGTCTGTCTGTCTGTCTATCTATCTATCTATCTATCTATCTATCTATCTATCTGTATATCTATCTATCTGTATATCTATCTATCTGTCTATCTGTCTATCTGTATATCTATCTATCTGTCTATCTATATATATATAGCTATCTATCTGTATATCTATATAACTGCATATATCTATCTATCTATCTATCTATCTACATGTCTCTCTCTCTATCTATCTGTATAACTGCATCTATCTATCTATCTATCTATCTATCTATCTATCTATCTATCTGTATATCTATCTATCTGTATATCTATATAACTGCATCTATCTATCTATCTATCTATCTATCTATCTATCTATCTATCTATCTATCTATCTATCTATCTATCTATATATCTATATAACTGCATATATCTATCTATCTATCTATCTATCTATCTATCTATCTATCTATCTATCTATCTATCTGTCTGTCTGTCTGTCTGTCTGTCTGTCTGTCTGTCTGTCTATCTATATATCTATCTATCTGTATATCTATATAACTGCATATATCTATCTATCTATCTATCTATCTATCTATCTATCTATCTATCTATCTATCTATCTATCTATCTATCTATCTATATAACTGCATATATCTATCTATCTATCTATCTATCTATCTATCTATCTATCTATCTATCTATCTATCTATCTATCTATCTATCTATCTATCTATCTATCTATCTTATCCATTCTATCTATCTATCTATCTTATCCATTCTATCCCTCTGTGTGTCTATAGGCCCATCATGGGCGAGTGACGTCAAGGGGGAGGGGGGGTTGGTTGGGATTTTGTTTGCGCCCCCCTAAAAAAATGGAGCACCAGCCGCCACTGCCTTTGGGACATATGAATTTGTCTAGTTACAGTGAGGCAAAAAAGTATTTGATCCCCTGCTGATTGTGTACGTTTGCCCACTGACAAAGAAATGATCAGTCTATAGTTTTAATGGTAGGTTTATTTTAACAGTGAGAGACAGAATAACAACTAAAATATCCAGAAAAACGCATTTCAAAAAAGTTATAAATTGACTTGCATTTTAATGAGTGAAATAAGTATTTGATCCCTTATCAAATCAGCAAGATTTCTGGCTCCCAGGTGTCTTCTATACAGGTAACGAGGTGAGATTAGGAGCACTCTCTTAAAGGGAGTGCTCCTAATCTCAGCTTGTTACCTGTAAAAAAAAAACCTGTCCACAGAAGCAATCAATCAGATTCCAATCTCTCCACCATGGCCAAGACCAAAAAGCTGTCAAAGGATGTCAGGGACAAGATTTTAAACCTGCATAAGGCTGGAATGCGCTACAAGACCATCGCCAAGCAGCTTGGTGAGAGGGTGGCAACAGTGTGATTATTCGCAAATGGAAGAAACACAAAATATGGGGATGTGGTGTTATACTCTTTTTTAATACCCATGAGCCATGACATGTCTTTACTAATTCCTTCAATATAAAATAGTAGCCCACACTTCAGCCCTTATATATTTCCTCTTATCAGATAATCACTTTGAGTTTGACACTCCTGGTTTAGAAAGTAAGTTTAAAATAATGTAACCAGCCACTAGTGTGTATATTAAAAAAAGGAGATCGGCCCAGTCAGATCAGCTGTCAATCGACCAGCAGGGAGCATTAAAGTGATATTAAAACTGTAACTTTCCTGTACAATTCCTACTGCTGAGGTGAATACTTACAATATGTACAATATATACGCTGCTTCTTGATTTACCTGAACAACATGAGAGAAGTCAAAGATCATTGGTCACAGTGTCGCCTCCTCACACCTGATTTAAACTGCTAATTGCCGTACTGCCGTGTCGCAAACGTGTGCATTGCACGGCAACCATGGGTTTAAATCAGGTGGTAAGAAGGTAACATATCGCCTCCTCACTTCCTATTAACACACACTCAGATTGCTTTTCAGAGGAGCAGCACTTGAATGAGCCCTTAGTTGCATTCAACAGCGGCACCTTAGAGCTCGTTCACACGTAAAGTTGGGGGTGGTAAAACAGCAGGATATAATAGAAGTCCATGGCTAAGCGCAGCAAACCCACAGGAAAGCTGCAGGTACACTGCACTGCACCCACGGTGTGGGTAAACCACAGCACATCAGTGTGAAAGCACCCCTATACTATTATGCCCAGTGTATTGCTTCACACTGACCTGAAGATCTTTTTTTCCTGCTGCTGGCACCACTCTGGAGACAGCTACCTGGCAAAAGAGGTGGAGTGCAGTTGGTATCACTCCACATAGGACAGGAGCACCAACTTATGTGGCTCTCGCTCCCTTCTACAGCTCTAACTTTACAAGTAATCCCTCTGCATTGCACTCTGTTTGATGCTTTGGAATGGCAGGTCAGCAAGCCCAGACTGAGATCTACCAGTCACGGTAGTCACCTGTCCGCGATCTACTGGCTGCTGACACCCGCTTTAGATTTAGCACGTCTACTCAGCACTAGTGAATCTCTCCCTTTTCATTGTAGCTCCTTTCCTTTACAGGATCCTACAGAGCCACCCTTGCCTGTGCACTTCCTCCTGGGAGCTGTGTCTGTCAACACAAACGCACAGCCACATAGCCTTAGGATGGCAAGCCGCTACCCTGCTCTCGCCTCCTCAAAGCCAATAAATGGACAGCTGCTGTCCCTTGTGACTTAATACACAGAGTGTTCTCTTCTGGACAGGAAGTTAGGGGAGGCTACGGTTAAGGATCTGGAACCGACGCCTGTCAAGTTTCAAACATGTAGGGTTTACTACACATATATGATCCAAATGATGTACTGGGGCAGTGGCGGCTTGTGGGTTTTTTTTTGGGGGGGCGGCAATCAACCAACTCCCCCTGCCAGCGGACTCATCCAGTGGCACCCCCCGCGTGCTTGTGGCCAGCGGCACGGACCCCTCCCCGCTGTCTGCTCGGCACTTACCCCACCTTAGTGGCGGGTCAGGCAGCGGGTGAATGGCAACAAGATGTGTCTCGGGAGCGGAACTGTTTCCTCTCTCTTTCACTCTTCTCTCCTCCTTGCAAGGCGTCCAATGGGATCGCCTGTACTGTCAGCCAATTGGGTGCCTGGGCACCCCTAATGGACGGGAGGCCTCTGTACTGGGGTAATGCTTCCCTAGTACAGTGGTCTCCAAAGTGCGTCCGGATGGGGCCCTTGGCTTGCTTTTATTTGGCCCTTGGGGCATGATTCCACCAACTGATATCATCGATGGGGCACTATTCCTCTCACTGACAGCATCAATGAGGCACTATTCTTCCCATTAATACTAACAATGGGGCACTATTCCTTCTATTCAAACCAATGGTGGGACATTGTTTATACCTGTCAGGTCACCTTAAGGCTAGGTGACAGATGCACACTGTTGGAATCAGGAGTGCACCGCAAGGTAGTGGATCCTACAGCTGACTTCTGCGGATGGGAGTCAGGGTGGAAAGGAAGGCAGGGCCGCTGGAACACCAACACGGATCCCACCGGGGTTAGAGCGTAAGATTCCCTAGGGCGCGGAGTCTAAGAGCCAGCTGCAACTGGCTCCAGGTTGCGACCCCCAGGGTCCCCCAGCTCACACCCGCAGTAGGCAACAGGAGGATAGGGATAGTAAGAGAAAAAGCCAAGGTCAGGGCCACAAGCAAACAAGGACAACCGAGTTCACGCCAAAGGTTCAGGGTCACAGGCAAACAGGGATAGTCTGAGACACGCCAAAGGTCAGGGTCACGAGCAGACAGGAATGGTTGAGAACACGCCAAGGTCGGTAACAGAAACAAACGTAGAGCACACGGCAGGTAGGAAACAAGAAGCCAAACACACAAAGGTTGATCAGCAGGGCTGGCCTGCAGTGCAGAGGTTAATATAGAGCTCTCTGATAGGAGCTGGGGTGGAACCATGCTAGAGGAGAGATTATAAAAGCAGTCAGGTGAGAGTCAGCTGGTCTCTAGAGATGGACACATGGAGACAGGTAAGCTGACAGACAAAACTCTATTGCATAACCATGACAGTACCCCCCCTCTTATGAGGCCTCCCCCTTCCCCGCCTAGGACCAGGTTTAGAGGGGAACTTCAAATGAAACTTCCTCAACAGACGAGGTGCAAAGACCTCAGAAGCCGTGATCCATGACTTCTCCTCAGGACCAAACCCTTTCCAATGCACAAGGTACTGGAGTACAGAGTCGGGAATCCAAAATTTGGCTAACCTCGTACTCCTGATTATCCTCAAAGACTGGTGCTGTGGTAGAGCGAGGACGAGAGAACTTATTGAGGACTAAAGGCTTCAGAAGGGCAACATGGAAGGAGTTAGAGATTTTGAGGCTTTTGGGAATCTGGAGCTTGAAACAAACCAGATTTAGTTTAGAAGTTATGGTGTACGGACCAATGAATCTTGGGGCAAATTTGATAGAAGGAACCCGGAGTCTGATGTTCCTGGTGGAGAGCCAGACTTTGTCTCCTGGCTGAAGAAAAGACGGCTTACGCCTGCGACAGTCAGAAAAACTCTTGGATTTGTTGGCAGCTTTCTGGAGGGAATCATAAACGTCAGCCCACATGGAATTGAATGATTCCTGAACAGTAGCCAAAGCTGGAATGTCGGAAGAACAGGTCATAGGAAGAAGAAGTTGAGGGTATCTTCCATAAACAGTGACAAAGGGTGTTTTCTGAGAACTGATGTTGACATGATTATTGTGGGAGAACTCTGCCCACGGGAGTAGAGATGCCCAATCATCGTGATGAGCCGAGACCAAGGTACGGAGAAAGACCTCCAACTCCTGATTAACCCTCTCAGTCTAGCCATTGGATTGGGGATGGTAAGAAGAGGTAAAATCCAAGGTAATGTTGAGGGATTTGCAAAAGGTTCTCCAAAAACGAGAAGTAAACTGAACACCCCTGTCCGAAACGACATGGGAAGGAACACTATGAAGGGAGAAAATCTCTCGTACAAAATGGGAACCAAGGCAGGGGCAGAAGGGAGACCAGGAAGCAGAACAAAATGAGCCATCTTGGAGAACCGATCGATTACCACCCAAATGGTCGTATTATTCTCCAACAGTGTAAGATCGGTGATAAAATCCATGGCGATGTGAGACCAGGGCTCCTTAGGAATGGGCAAGGGCATGAGTAGACCAGCAGGGGCTTGTGTGGAAGATTTAGACTGAGCACAGACATGACAAGCCTTAACGTACTCTTTAACATCCGAGCGGAGATTAGGCCACCAGTAGTGATGACTGATGAGCAGGAAGGATCGGAGGAACCCAACATGACCTGCCACCTTGGAATCATGTCCCCAATGAAGGATCTTAGCTCTTAGCTCAATGGGAACAAAGGTCTCGCCAGGAAGAATTTTTGATTCCAGGGTGGTAGAATGGGCAACAATGCATGAGGTCGGAATGATCGGCTCAGGATCAGGGGTGGACTCCTCGTCCAAAGTGTCAAATGACCTAGAGAGCGCATCAGCCTGGCCATTGCAGGAACCAGGTTTGTACATAATCGGGAATGTAAAACGAGAAAAGAGACTCCACCTGGCCTGTCTGGGGTTCAGACGTTTAGCATTCTGTAGGTATTGAAGATTCTTGTGATCAGTAAGGATCGTTATGGAGTGAGGGGAACCCTCCAAGAGATGACGCCACTCCTCCAATGCCAATTTAATTGCGAGAAGTTCCCGATCACCAATGGCATAATTTCTCTCTGCCTGAGAAAATTTTTTGGAAAAGAACGCACATGGTTGACGTCTCTTCTCAAAGAACTGAAGAAGCACAGCTCCCACCCCCATCGAAGAAGCGTCTACTTCAATAAAAAATGGATCCCCAGGATTTGGTCTCCTCAAGGGAGGTCCAGAAACAAAGGCCTGTTTCAGATAGTGAAACGCAGAGACAGCCTCGGGAGGCCAGTCTTTGGCATTCGCACCCTTTTTGGTCAAAGCGATAATAGGCGCGGCAATCGTAGAGTAATTCCTTATGAACTGCCTATAATATATTGTGAAGCCAAGGAAGCGCTGTGTGGCCTTGAGGCTAGAAGGAAGGGGCCAGTTGGTAATGGCCGAGACCTTTCAGGGATCCATGCGAAGACCCAAACTAGAAACAAAACATCCCAGAAACAGGACCTCAGGACATTCAAAGGAACATTTCTCCAGCTTGGCATAGAGATTATTCTCTCTAAGGAGCTGAAGTACGGTGCGGACATGGTTTCTGTGAGCAAGCAGATTTTCGGAAAAGATGAGAATGTCATCCAGGTAGATGACAACAAACTGGTACAGTAGATCCCTGAAGATTTCATTGACAAAGTTCTGGAACACTGGAGCATTACACAAACCAAAAGGCATAACCAGGTATTCGTATTGCCCGTCCCTAATGTTAAACGCAGTCTTCCATTCTTCACCTTCCCGTTTTTCGAATGAGATTGTATGCACCTCTGAGATCCAACTTGGTGAAAATGGAAACCCCCTTCAACCTGTCGAATAGCTCAGATATTAGAGGTAAGGGGTATCAGTTTTTGATAGTCACTGCATTTAAACCTTGATAGTCGATGCAGGGTCTGAGGGTACCATCCTTTTTTGGCAACGAAAAAGAACCCTGCTCCTGCAGGCGATGAGGATTTCCAGATGAAACCTCTCTCCAGATTCTCGGCGACATACTCAGACATGGCCTGGGTCTCTGGAATGGACAAAGGGCAGGTACAACCCCTGGGCAGAGTTGCTCCAGAGACAAGGTCAATGTCACAGTCAAAAGATCTGTGGGGAGGAAGCACCTCAGCAGACTTCTTACAGAACACATCCCGGTAATCGCTGTATGCCACGGGAAGATCAGAAGATACGGATGTGGTAGCAATGGGAAGTCTCTCCTTGGGGGCCACCTTGAGAAGACAGGACGAGAAACACGAAGGACCCCAAGCCAGGATCTGTCCAGAGACCCAGTCCACATGTGGAGTGTGGAGCTGTAGCCAAGGAAGGCCCAATACAATGGGGGTAGAGGCCTTGGGTAGAATGAGGAAGGAAATCCACTACTGGTGGAGAATCCTTACTGACATCCTAATAGGTAGCGTCTGGAAACGGATAGGGCCCCCTGGGAGCACAGTGCCATCAATTGCCGAGACTACTAGTGGTGTAGCGAAGGGGGGGAAAGGGTAAGCTTCATAGAAGAAGCAGTTGTCCAGTCCATAAAATTGCCGGCAGCCCCAGAGTCCAGATATGCTAGGACCGATTGGGAGAAGTGCCTACATGGAGGAATTGCATAACCATGACAATACCCACTGATGCTTGGGCATTTTCGACTCCCACTGGTCACAGTCCAGCCCCCCTAAAGTCTGAAGGCCAAGAAACTGCCCCTTTGCTTAGGTTTGGAGATGCCTGCCCTAGTAGATAGGAATAGGTTAGTTCAAAAAACTTTGAGGGTTCAACACTACTTTAACATTAGCAGATTAGATAAAAGCACAGTGTGACCACTGTCTTGCAGCACTATAACCTGGTGGTCACCCTATAAAGAGAGAAAGAAAGCGGAAACTGTCAGGAAATTTTAACACATTTATTCACTGCATACCTCCCAGCTTTGTGAGATGGAAAAAGAGACATATTATAGCAAGAAGTATACAGGCAAATGGCATGCCCCTGCCATGCCTCCAGTAACACGGACAATGAGGAATAATGCACACATAATATTTGGTATAACGTATGTTGTTGTTTTTATAATCACTACATTTACTTTATTTTGGCATTTAAAAACAACAAACAGAATAATAGAAAAGGCTATATAAAGGGTTTAGAGGCGTAAAACTATTTTAATAATGAAATAATACATTTTTTATAGAGATCCTTACATCAAGCCAAAGTGATGCCTAGTACACACGGTAAGAGAATTGGACGAAAAGTACGACTTTTGGAGCGATCGTCCGATAATCGGATCGTTAGTACACAGCTTTCAAGAGCTGGAAAAAGATGTAAAAATTCCCCATGGAGTTTTTTTAGCAGCAGTTATAGGTAAGAGAGAAAAAACTTTTTGTAAAAAAATATATTTTATTAACAAAATACTCCGAACATGATTTATAGGATACAAAAGTTTAAAACATGAGCTCCGGTTTACATAAAACGAGACACAATGGGTGAGTTTACAAATCAAGCGATAAATTATCTCACAATGGATTACAGGGGGTGTGCATGTGACAATGCTACCTACAATATCAATTCTGGTTGTATTAGTGCTTTCCGACGTTAGAGAAAACCCCAATGCATTTCAACCTTATAGGGTCATGGTCTTCCTCAGGGGGTCCTTAAAGCTCCTCTCCTAAAGCTACATCGTTTTATGTAAACCGGAGCTCATGTTTTAAACTTTTGTATCCTATAAATCATGTTCGGTGTATTTTGTTAATAAAATATATTTTTTTACAAAAAGTTTTTTTCTTTCTTACCTATAACTGCTGCTAAAAACCCCCACAGGGAATTTTCACATCTTTTTCTGTAACATTTACTTTAGGGTGTGCAACCACATCAGACTCTGTTGAAGTGTCATTCTATGTTAGAGCTTTCAAGAGCCGATCATGACAGTTCATACGTAAATATCCAAAGGGACAAGCATGAAAATTTCTCTCGAACGATACCAGAACTAATGATTTTCGTGTAATTAGTATAATATTTGTACAAAAACAATCGTGTGACCAAAACCACACATGCTCTGAAATGAAAAACTACATTACAATACAATATATAAATCATTTCCGAATTTGTATTGTTGTACAAGAATTTTTGGAACTTTAGTAACCTACTGTTTTCGATATGAGCCTAGTATGCAAAAATCAAAAACGAAAACAAAAGATCATTCATGCGATATTCTTATCGTGTGTACGAGGCTTAAGGGACAACTGAGGATGAAAGAGGGACAAAGGGAATAGGTTTCAAAAGAGGAAGAGTCCCTCATAATGAAGGACAGTTGGGAGGTATGCTTACACCAATATAAAAAACATGCACATTGGTTTGATCCTAAACAGCAGGAGGCGTTTCCTCCTCATAATGGAACCTGTTATGTGTTTGCACTTTATCATTTTCGCCTTCAGGTTCAATTTTACTCTTTATGTTGTACAAACATTACTACCTTTGATCTTCTGTGTTTATTTTTACTTTGTAAAACCCATTTCAAGAAAAATGTATTAAAACTAAAAAAAAACCCGCACAACTACATTTACAAGGTGAAAACTAAAGTTGTCAGGGTCTGGTTTCAAAATGTAGCCATCATCCCAACATAGAATACAATGAAAATACCCGCTGGGCTGCATATGTATACCCACAGTGCACCTTAGGTCAGTAGCTAATATAATGTATACTATTGTTTGTACTTTGTATATACCAAAAACACTTTGCATAATACTGTATATTCAAACTAATTTTGTTATTGCAACCAATTTTTTCAATCATAGTTCATCCTACAAGTTTGCTTGTGGCACCTCTGAAGATGAAGTGGGCTTCAAAGCGCGTCACATGCCCCTGTGCTACCATATTAGCAACTAGAACCATATTGCTGTGTTTTTCTGAACTGTATATGTGCCCCTGTATACTTCAGCCACGCTTGTTTTTTATTCCTATATATATTAAACGTTTTCTTTTTATATTATTGGTTTTGTATATGACTTAGGTAGTCCATAATAGTCCCCTGTTCCAATGTAGAGGATATTTTCATTGTTTGCAAGGTGAAAAGGGAGTACTTTACACAGCTTCAGTTCCAATTCACTCCTGACTGTTTTGTAGTGTGTTTCCCTGTGCCTGACTACGTTCAACATGCAGAATCCCATTGTTTGCAATTGTGGCTATTCACATTTCAACACCCAGTCATCTGTACACTCATCGCTCTACGATCAAAGGCATACATGAGCTATTTTTTTTAATTATGTAAGATTTATTGAAGATTTCTCATAGTCAACCAGAGAGTAAGTTAACAACCATTGAGCATGTAGATTGACAATACAGGTACATCAAACAGAAAGATCAAGGTGTTGTTTAAAGACAAAGGATAGGAAAATATTGTATTTTATTTAAAAATAATTAGCATTATGTGAAGTTCAACAACATTTTGAGTACAAAGCGAAAGATTGAAGTCATAGAAGTCTATCCATTACAAGATGAATAGGTAATAGGCCAAGGGTAGCTAACCAGTTAACCCACACTATATAAAATTGTCTAGGACACCCTATGAGTTTTTTTTTCTTTCACATAATCAGACATTTTTTGTCCCATATATTTGGTGAGAGAACTTGTAAACTCACAATACATACAACACACATTTTGTGTTTTCACACCTGAAAAACTCCAATCCTTCTCTAGAACTGCTCTCCTCCTCTTGCCCAGCCCAGTGGGGGGAAAAATCTGAAGCTTGATACATGTGCAAAAACACTTGCACAAACTTCATAAAATGCTTTAAAACACCTTCTGAAAAAAAGGCTTCAGAATCACCAGGAATACGTTCTGCTCTGGGTTGAATGGAGGCTAAGCTGGTATTGCAGTAGGAAGTTGACAGCTGACCAGCAAGAGCTTGTAATCCTAGAAAAAACAACTGAAAGTGGACTTCAGAGTTTCTTGCATAGCCTGGGAGAGTAAATTCAGCTAGAGCAGCCTTTCTTAACCCAAATAATGGAGAAACATACCTGCCTTCCAGGATCCATCCCTGGTGTCCTGTACATATCCCCCCTCTGCCTCAATGAAGAAGTGTCAGAGGCAATGTGGGACACCCTACAGTGTACCCTAGAGAGGGCATCAACATTCTGATGTTGTTTCCTCAGCCTATGTTCAGCCCCAAATTTGAACTCTTGTAGGGCCAGGAACCATCCGGTTACCCTGGCATTTGTGTGTTTGTTTAGTCTCATTGAGGTCAGTGGGGTATGGTCCAAAGCAGACAAAACTTCCTGCCATGAAAACAATAGTGTAGGAAGTGTAGAACCTACCTAATAGCCAGGCACTCTGACTCCACGACAGCATAATTTCTCTCGTTGGCTGTCAAATTTCTACTGAGAAAGACTATGGGATGTTCTTGGGTTTCCGTTAGGCTTTGGTACCAACACACATCAGACTCGCCAATTCTCTCTGAGATTCCTCAGTGATATTGAGTTCAACCTTTTTCAGAACTTACTCCAATAATGTTTTCCTGTGTGCCTCTTGAATGCGATAGGGTTTTACTCAAACCTTTACATTAGGTTCGGTGACAATGTCATGCTCAATTACTCTGGTGAGGCCTGGCAACCTTGAAAAAATGTCCCTATTCCTAATTATACTAAGGCAGGATCCATACCTCTGCATGCATGGTAATGTGTACTAATGTACAGAGTATGAGGCACTGTACCTGCACTTCAGCGCACACCCATGTGAATGTACATTGCTCAAAGGAAGTGCAGGTACATTTTTTGCTGTTGCATTATTACTAGGGTGCCCTGAATTATGATGCCTGCAGAACACTGTTTTTTCAAGGCACAACACATTTGGATCTTTAGCACACTGTGTATGTGGACTGGGGTGCAATTAAGAATTAACTGCAATGTGGTGTACATATACAGGGCATTATTGTCATGTGTATTATATCATGTTGTGATGTGAACAAGGCCTCAATGCACATTAACATATTTCGCAACAACATATGGTGCGTGTGCTATGGTGCTCCATTCACCCCTGAGCAGAATGTATTCTTGGTAGTTTAAAGATGAGTACACTTCAAAACAAAGTACACTAATGCCGCGTACACACGGTTGGATTTTCCGACGGGAAATGTCCGATGTGAGCTTGTTGTCAGAAAGTCCGACCGTGTGTATGCTCCATCGAACATTTGCTGTCGGAATTTCCGCACACAAATGTTTGAGAGCAGGTTCTCAAATTTTCCGCCAACAAAACTTGTTGTCGGAAAGTCAGATCGTGTGTACACAAGTCCATCGCACAAAAGTTCACGCATGCTCTGAATCAAGCAAAAGGAACCGCACTGGCTATTGAACTTCCTTTTTCTCAACTCGTCGTACGTCTTGTACGTCACCGCGTTCTCACGTTCTGAATTTTGGGCCAACATTTGTGTGACCGCGTGCAGGGCCGGTGCTACCACTAGGCAAACAAGGCAGCCGCCTAGGATGGTTTCCCTCCATGTCTGCATGCTCTGCAAGGATGCAGCATGTAACTAACTCAGTCCGACCGGTAGTGTAATTAGAGGTGCAGCACAGTACTGGAGCCAGCGCTAGAGGAAGCAAAGCCAATGCTTCCTGTATAGCGGCGCCTTCTGTCACATGGGCAGGGCAAAGGAGGTGGAGCCAATGGGGCGGCAAAATGAGGTTTGGCCTAGGGTGTCAAAAATCCTTGCACCAGCCCTGACCGTGTGTATGCAAGACAAGTTTGAGCCAATATCCTTTGGACAAAAATCCACGGTTTTGTTGGCAGAAAGTCCGATCATGTGTACGGGGCTTTACCCTTTTTACCCTCCTTCCCAAACCTAAATAAGTCCACCCTGCACCTTTTGCATGCTGAAAACCTGGCGTCCACAGCATGCTTTACATTCTTTCCTGAAAGCCTTGTGCGCACTGTCTGCAGTAGATCTCCATAGACTTGTATATGGTTGCCCCCCCCCCCACCCCAAGAGTCTCCAGAATCTGTACTCAAGTCTATAGAAGTCCATAAGGAGAGCACAGAAGACATTCAGCATAGGTTGCAAACTGTGCAGGCCACAGCCTCCAAATCAGGTAAATATGCCTGTTGGATGGGGTACGGTAGGCTAGTTTGGGTCAGGAAAGGAGGGCAAAAAGTTTTATTACACATTATTTCGAAGAGCACTTATCCTTGATCAGCCTGCAGTTGGGTTTTTATTGCACATTAATACCTATTTGTACAATTAATTTGGCTCTTGTTCTTACCCTGCAGCTTTCAGTTCTGTGTGGATTGCACCTCGCACGCTAGCTACATAAAGTCTGTATATCCTTCTTGTGCAGATTTCCTCCACTGCTCCAGTTTCCACCCACAAACCAAAACCATTCTCGTAGCCCGATTGGCTTCTCTCCAGACTCCCCCTGGCATTTGGGGTTCTGAGATTAGATTGTGAACAATTTCAAGGGATGGGGCTGATGCGACCATCTCAATTAACTCTGTAAAGCATTGAATATGTTGGGGTTACCATATACAGGCGGTTCCCGGGTTACTAACTAGTCAGGGACTGTAAGTTTGTTCTTACGTTAAATTTGTTTGTAAGTCAGAACAGTACATTTCGAAGTGTAACTCCAGCCTGTGCAGTGATGTGGGATGTTCCGGGTGTTTCTGGGCATGCAGTATTGTTATTTGGGGCTCTTGTGGCCATGCAGTACTACAGTGTAGGATGTGTCCGGCGCTGCAAGATGGTTGCTCGGCTGTATCCGGGATCAGTGTGGAACGCAAGCGGCTGGCAGTGATGTCGTGCCGCCTCCGCTCATAAGTAGGAGTCGTTCGTAACTCGGATGTTCGTAACACTGGGACTGCCTGTATATACTGTAAATATGAGAAATAATTAAAATACTCTTTAGCTGACAAAAATGAATGAATCCATCATTTCCTTTCAAGAAGATTAAAACTGTGACAATTAGTCATTTATTACCAGCAAACTTTAATCTCATTGGATCTGCTGAAAGTAATGAACAGATCATCAGATATATAAGTTTTTAGCCAGTAAAGTAGCTTACTTTCAATGTAATAGGCTTAAGAAGGGATCAAAGCATGGAATGTCTGCCAAAAGCGATGCAGAATTCTAATAGCCAGTGCCTTGATTTATGATTGCTGCCATCACGCAAACACATTCAAGTATCTTTGTCTGAAAATCCACGCACAGCAATGTCCGATTCACTAAGACTTTCCATTTCAATGCTGACTTCAAAGAGAAAAGCTGGAGCCAATTTGGGAAAAATGATGTACAGGAAAAAGGCGTTCATTTTCACACCTATGCAAAGAGTGGATAAACACGTTCTACAATATGAAATCATGCATCTATAGTACAAACTTCTATATACATGCTTCGAGGTGGCCAAACATGGTGCTTTAACATGCAGATGTCTCACCAGGAACAATCACTAGTGATGTACCCTTATGAAGCAGAATATATTATCTCAAATTACTGCCCTTTGGAGTTCGGACATTTTTATATTGGAATAGCAAAGGGGCATTTCCTAAAGTGTATCTAAAGCCAAAAGCTTTTTTTGTTTTGGATGCAGTGGTGAGAGTTCTGTTTTTATTGCTTCCTGTGTTCCTCTTAAAGTGTCACTAAACCCACGTCAAAAAAAAGTATTAATAAATGGTGTATTACATGCTGTTCATACTCACTCAGTCACTATGGGATTCGTTTTCTGTATTCTGCAAGAAAGCTGGTTGATCCTGCTGCTTTCTATCTCCACCATCTGTTCATGTCCCCAATTCAGCTAGAGATTTTGCAGCTGTGGTGGCAACTCTGCACATGCTCAGTTTTAAGTAAGTTTCTATGTTGAGCATTTCCTACCTATTACATCTGAGCAGCCCATGTAACTACATACCTTCCAACTTTTTGAGATGGGAATGAGGGACACCTATCAGCAAAAGTATGCAGGCATAGGACACACCCCTTGCCACACCCCCTTAAATGAGAATTGTACAAAAAAATAAGATTGGTTAAACTCACAAGTGCTTTTTTTTTACCACTACTATTCCTTTATATTGGCTTTTGGAATTTACAAATGGAAAAGCTAGAAAACACTTTTTGATAGATAAAAAGTGCATTTTATAAACATCTATATAGCTCAGACCAAAATGAGGGACGAATGAGGAGGAAAGAGGGACAGAGGGACATTGCTCCAAATCAGGGACAGTTGGGAGCTATTTATAACTATAGAGTCACATGTGAGTGTATACACAGTGGTAAATGACAGCCCACTCTGTTCCTCCTCCTCCATGCTCAGTAACCAGCTAAACACAATGGGGGGCAGGATCTTACATGTAGATTAACGGAGGCTTCATCTCCCTCTTATTGTTTAACAGAGGCTGGAGGGGCGTGACACAGCCTGTGACTGGGAGAAATCCACCCACACCGTGTTATTGCCAATAAATAATAAAGATTTGATTTCAAATATATATTTGTATGACAATTTAAAACAAACAGTTTATTGATATTATTTATTTATTTTACTCTGTATTACAAAGGCTGTTTTTTTTTTAATGAATAGTTTGAACATGTGACCAGCAGCAGAGGACTAGAAGCTCCTCCTGCTTATGTTTCCCTGCAGACAGGCTGGGAAAGATCTGGGTCATGTGACAGCTGTATATTGATTAGGAAAAAGGTACTTCGATTTTTTTTTTTTATAAATAAAATAATTACAGTGCCATCATCCATATACAGAAATAGAAGGGACAATGTAAATTAAATAGTGTGTGTTTAGTATCACTTTAAAGAAAATTCACTCTCAGTTTTTGTCTAAGTAACCAGTACCATCAGGACTGAATGATAGGGAAGGTCTAAAACTTGTATTGGTCACCAGCTGTTTAAGGGCAGCCAAACGCAGAGAGAATTTCTTTCCTGCAACCACGGGTTGCACAAGCTCTTTAAGCTCCACTGAATGGAGCTTGAGTGGGGGTACTAGTAGTGCTACTTACAGTTGGCTGAGATTTACAAAGGGTTGTCAACAAAAACGATATGTACAGCTTGTTATAACCTAATGTATAAAGTACAGAAACAGCACAATCTTTGTAACTTTCCCTGACTATGGGTGAAACAATGTGTAATACTGATCCCCCCCCCCCCCCTTTTTTAATTTCCTTACCAGGTTTCAGGGCTTCAAGAACAAGGGGCTTCTATCAAAGGATGCTATAATTTTACCATATGCAGTTTTAGAGATTGGTAGTATCTGAAGTGACTGTGCTAACAGACATCCCCCCGCTACTACAGAGAGACAGATTTCTGCAAACAGATCCAAAATTTGGAAGTGATTTCCCATAGAATGAGGTGATTTATTCTCATTTTTAATTTCCACTTTTTGTAAAGCTTTTCCAGTGTACTTATTATAAAAGAAACCAGTAGGACAGCGCCCTCTGCTGGTAAATACAAGCATAATCGGACACTAACTGACACTTTGTGGGAACCCGTGAGACCAATACAGTGATCAGTGCTAAAAATATGCACTGTCACTGTACTAATGACACTGACTGGCAAGGGGTTAAACATCAGGGACAATCAAAGGGTTAACTGTGTGCCTAGCTAGTGTTTTTGTGTGCTGTATGTGCTACTGAGGAAAGAAATGGGTTCCTTCTTGGTAAAAAAAGGTGAGAAAGGCTGCTATATATATATATATATATATATATATATATATATATATATATATATATATATATATATATATATATATATGTGTGTAAGTATATTATGACTCCTCCCCCCTCCCTTCTTTGCAAACTCTCACAAGAGTGAGAGAGAGAGAGCTGTGAATGATGTCATAAGCCTAGACTAATGACCAGACAAGAAACAGGAAGTGAGCTGTATAAGGTATTTATTGGCAGAAAAAAATGTTTTACTATCCAAAGTTAAAACAACAAGGGCAGAAGATTTAATAGATGGAAATATGAAAAAATGACTGAAGTTCCACTTTAAGTAAGCATACTGAGTGCAGATGATCTTCTTCACAGGCTGGCAGTTGAGCGCCACCTTGTGGTTCCAGAATAGAAATGTTCTTCACCAGAATAGCAATTATCAGTAAATTTTGATCAAACTGCCTACTTTTTTTATTGTGGGCTTGCATTGATAGCTAATCAGTTTCCGAACTCTACATTTCTACTTAATGTCTTTGTTGCATTGGGAAGTGACCCCTACTTGATGGAACTTCTTTGTGTTCAAAGCTAAATTTTGCCTTCATGGGTTGACTTCCCTCCCTTTTTTTTTTAATATGTACCTTATTTTAGACCCAGTGATGTCATCACTAGGTCTCTGTGCTTCTCTATGCAATACAGGTATTTCACGGCTGGTAGGAGGGGCCAGCAAGTTGCTGTACAAAGCTTCCTAAAAACAGCAAGCTGTGGTAACACCAACATGTGATGCTTAGTCTCATTGATTGAAAGAACTGAAATCTAATGAATGGAAGTGGCGGGCCAGGGTTAGTCAGGCTAGGGAGGAAAGAGATAGATGATGCTAGACATCCTGCAGCCAGGAAATGAGGCACGCTCTGATTTGCTACAGCTTCTTCACTGGGAGAAGCTCACAGTGTGCAGTGAAAGCAGAGTAAACAATTTCAATACAGGAGAGTACATGTCTATACAATAAAATAAAGAGATATTCCCGCGCTACCAAAGGAAAGAAAAGGGAGTGGGATGAGACACTAGTTGCTGCAAGCACCGAAATGGTCAATCCATAAACCACAGTGAATAATGTAATGTAATAATGTACTCACATTTAAAAACAAGATAAAATGCAAAACACCTTGAGCAGCAAGCTCGCACACTGATGTCACTTCCAGTGCCTGTTCGTTTCTGACACGTAGCGTCACGATCACGTGACTTCATCAGGGATTGCTTTTATATTTCACTGTTTTTATTATCAAATAAGGACATTTTATCTTCTGGGACTATTATTCAATTTTTAATACCGTTCTTTTGGTATTTCCTTTTACTAAAATTTTTGGACTTTGTCATGTTTATATGATTTAACCAAGTGAGGTTTCCACTGCCTTTAAGCACGTGGCACGTTACATATTTATTGTTTGTATTTTTCTTGTGGCACCCATCACTTTAATTTTGCACATTACTTTTGTTATCACTTAGAGCGCAGCACCATCTTATGATTTTGATACATCTCTATACAACTGTAAAAAAACTGAAGGGAAGATTGGAATTCAGCTTTAGTGTCAACAGAACTTTACTAAAATCAAAGGGGCTCATTCAAACATACAGTATCTCTTGCCATGTTTGACAGGTGATGAGGTAGGTGGTGATGCATCAACTCCTCCCTGGCCAAACCATCGTGCTGCTAGCACTTGCATTACACACAGTTACAGGGCAGTTGTGGCACGGCCCCATACACTTAAAATAAATGTTTTTATCCTCCTTAACCACTTCCTACTCAGCCTATAGCATAATGATGGCCTGGCAGGAGTTTCATTGTTCTGGGTTAACACGCTGCAGGCAAAATCTGTCATCCGCTGTTTCCACCAGACACAGCCAATGACAGATCACTATACCGGCCCGCTGCCAGTACCATGTGATCACTGTGACCAATCACATGACAATTGTAAAAAATGGATGGCTTCCTTTGTGTACAATTGTGTTGCTAGCTATGATCCGTCACAGTGATCACATGGTACAGACAGGGCTAATCACAGCCCATCTGCACCATGTGATTAGCTGTGTCCAATCACAGCTAATCACAACAATACTCACTGAATGAAACTGTTTCATGCAGTAAAAATGGTTCCATATACATATAAAATTAATTGGTATAAGCAATTGTAAGAATAGTACAGTGTTACTATGGTAACACTGTATTGCTCCGGTCACAGTGTGTTAAAAAAAAATCATTAAAAAAAAATGTAAATAATAAAAAAAAAAAATTTTCCTTTTTTTTTTTTTAACATACTGTTATCAGTCAGTGGCCCTGATCAACCACCACCACACCAGTTATATGATGATGCTGTACTGCACTGGTGACAATATGTAAAAAAAAAAAAAAAATTGTGAAAAAACTTTTTTTAATTTCTTCTTTATCTAAAAAATTGTAACAAAAAATTACAACTTCCAAAAACTCGCCTTGCCTCTTACAAAATATCTTGGACTGTCTACTTTCCAAAAAGATATTTGTACTGTCCCGGCATTTTCAGTCCTCATGAAATGAGGCAATCAGTACATCAGGATTGATCAGTAAAAAAAAAGAATACACTTTGTCCTACATTTATGATTTTTTGTTAGCATAATTTTCAAAATTGTCGGCATTTTTCATTTATTTAGCAAAAATTAGCAAGGTCCCAGGCCTCCTTTAGTCTAATGAGAACCTCCAGAGCCAGGGACAGCTGACATCCTTCTGTATAGAGTGGGTTGCAAGGCATAGTGGGTGTAATGTGAGGTAGATTCATGGGCGCCAAACACTTCTTAAATGCAAAGAGATTTTATTTTCTCTTGAACAGAACAGTGGGAGAGAGGGTTTAGGGCCAGGACACCCTTTGGTAGTTGCAATGTTAATTAGCAGACTCCGAGACTTCTACAGGTAGACAGCCATGCAGGGAAAGGCATCCAGCAAGACACCACATCTGCATGTGTAGGAGCACTGTCTCCTATGGCAACAGTCTTAGAACAGTTCCTAACACAGATTGTAACAAACTCCTTTACTTTCATACAGTCAATTCTTGTAGACTCTCAGCCCACTGAGCTCCCAGTCTCTCTCAATAGACTTGCTGATTCACAGCAGCTGAATCCCGTGAGCTCTTCTCACTTTAGTATCTTCCTCAAGCGACACCCCCGCTTCACTGCTGGGTCCCTGGCTTGGCACTCCAGATACTCCTCAAGCGTCACCCCACTGGCTGGGTTTCTGGCTTGGCACCTACTGAAGTTTCCCAATTCCTCACCGTCCCCGGTTGGTGAGAATACTGCTCCGGTACTTGCTTCAGTAACTCACAGTGGTCCCTGGTACAAGGTGGTTGGTCCTTTAGTAGTGACAGCTTCCCCTCTACCCCCGATCACGAGTGGTTCTCCAGCTGGCAGAACTGCCACTTCTGGTTGGACTACAAGCCGCAATCCCAACCCTACGCTGCTCTCTTGCTTCTAGATAGGCTCTCAGACAGCCTAGCAGCCAGATGTGCCCGGGATAGGCCCAAACTCCAGCCTAGCAGCCCAACACATATCCACCCAGACAGCCGTCCAGGTGGCACAGAACCCGATCACCTGACCTCATCCAAATAAATAGGCTCTCCCCCAGCAGGCCAAGGGACCCAAGAAAATCCCTGTCCATTGGCAGAGATACCCTATCCATTCCTAATCTGTCCTTACAATGCCCTTGTCTTATCTAATGTCACCAGATACCCGGCCATCTAGTGACAGAAGAGAGAAGTGCAGCAATTCCAGACTTAGGATGAAATCAATTGATCCCTAGCAATTCGCCAAGGCAACTATACCTAGCAGGTAAATTTATGAGCAACCCTGCCAAAACATCAGGGTGCTACAATAAAAAACACCCAGTGGTGATTTAATACCACCAAAACAAAACTGTGTGTGAAAAAAAATTATCACAATTTCATTTAGGTACAGTGTTGCATGACCGCCCAATTGTCATTCAAGGGGGTGAAAGTGCTGAAAGCTGAAAATTGGCCTTGGCAGAAAGGGGCTGGAAGTGGCTCACACTAAAAAACAGAGGGCTGGACTGGTAGGTATTGTGACTATTGATAGATACAAGTTGGCTAAAACACTTTCATTTTCCACTTTTCCCCATTGATGACAGGTGGCATTCCTATATGCACACATGTATAGGCAGTGGTGTATATTGGTTTTGTGCTGCCCTAGGCAAGACTAAAATTGGGCACCCCCTCCCATCTAAATTTGTCCCATCCCTTCCTGTTTAAGATCCCCCCTCATCAGTAAGCCCCACCCCTTCCTCTTTAGGCTCCACCTCAGGAGTTGGTCATAGACTGCAGACATACTACAGGAGACGGTCAGAGACTGCGGACATACTACAGAAGACGGACAGAGACTGCAGACATTATTATTATTATTATGTACTTATATAGCGCTGTCAATTTACGCAGCACTTTACATATACATTGTACATTCACATCAGTCCCTACCCTCAAGGAGCTTATAATCTAAGGTCCCTAACTCGCATTCATACATACTAGGGGACAATTTAGACAGGATCCAATTAACCTACCAGCATGTCTTTGGCGTGTGGGAGGAAACCGGAGTACCCGGAGGAAACCCACGCAGGCACAGGGAGAACATGCAAACTCCAGGCAGGTAGTGTCGTGGTTGGGATTCGAACCAGCGAATGCTAGGCGAGAGTGCTATCCACTACACTACTGTGCCGCCCGTACTACAGGATACGGTCAGAGACTGCATACATACTACAGAGGACGGTCAGAGACTGCAGACATGCTACAGGACACGGTCACAGACTCCAGACTTACTACAGGAGATGGTCAGTGATCGCAGACATGACTCCCCATGGTCATAATAGGGAATAGAAAAGTCTCCAGCAATTAATTCACTGTAATCACAGTGGAGAACAGCTTAAGTTTTTAAACATAACAACTAAGTTACAGCATTTTCTGTAACATGAATCGTCCCTCTTCTTCTAATACATTTGCCAGTTACCATTACACCACTGCAGCCACCCCCACCCCCCCGCCCAAGCACAGCCAAGCTGAGGTGAGCCAAGCCGAGACCCCTCCATCCGAACACAGCTGAGCCAACCCCCCCCAGCACAGCCAAGCCGAGGTGAGCCCAACCAAGACCCCTCCTACCTAGCACAGCTGAGGCTGCCCTCTTGCCCGAGCCCAGCGGAGTCGAGTTCGCCCCTGCCCGAGCACAGCCAAACCGAGGTGAGCCAAGACCTCTCCCGCCTGAGCACAACTGAGACTGCCCACCTGCTCGAGCACAGCCAAGCCGAGGTTAGCCAAGCCGAGACCCCTCTGCCCAAGCACAACTGAGACTACCCCCCTGCCTGAGCCCAGCCGAGCTGAGGTGAGCCGGAACCCCTTCTGCCTGAGCACAGCTGAGACCGCCCCCCTGCCCGAGCCCAGTTGAGCCCACCTCCTGGGACCACCCCCGCCTGAGCCCAGCCAAACCAAGACCGCCCACCTGCCCGAGCACAGCCAAACAGAGACCACCCCCTGCCCCAGCACAGCCAAGCCGAGTTGAGCCGAGACTACCCCCCACCTAAGCACAGCTGAGACCGCCCCTTTGCCTGAGTAGAGAGCACCTCCTCCACCCGAGCACAGCTGACACCGCCCCACTGCCAGATCACAGCTGAGAGCGCCCCCCATGCCTGAGCAACTGAGACTGCTGAAGCCTAGCTGAGCCCCCGCAATACAGTCCACTCCTGGTAGCGACGGCACTGGTCCCTTCTGCCTGGGGGCAGTACCGACTCCCTGGAAACTGCCGACCTAAGGCAAATGCCTTGATTGCCTTGCGGCAGATATGCTCCTGTGTATAGGGATGTCCATGGGCAGGGCACAATGATTGGCACACATGGTCCTTGACAGATATGCATTAGAACAAGCAGCATAAGCAATAAATCACATAGTGGATGGAAAGAAGACAAGCCTGGTTCACATTAGAATTGCTGGGTTGTGTCTTGTAAACACCAGTCTGCAGATTTTTTTAAATTGAGAGAAGCAAATAGTAAATCTTACAAAACACAACCTTGCAGTCTGATGCCTACAGATCCCTGTTTATTTGGACAATTTTTTGAACCTTGGATTGTAGAATGATGTCTGTTCATTTCTAACAATAGAAGCTTCTTCCACAGATCACCAACAGTTGCTGTCGGGGGGGGGGGGGGGGGGGGGGGCAGTTATGTAGCCCTGTAACTGGAATCGCATTAGTGGAGATTTGTGTCTTCCGTGATTTCTATAGTCTCACCAATGACAGCCAGTGTACCATAGGTTTGAGGATTACGCCAAATTCCTGATGTTGGGTGTCACTGGAGTCCTGGATATCACTGATCAGAGGGCGCACCAACCTAGCACATTACCTTTGTCATAGCTTTTATTATGTAAATAAGACAAATACATACTCACAAACAACACTGTCAATAAGGCGGCACATCAAAGTTCACAATATACTTGAAGCAGCCTAGTCACCTAGGCAAGTCCCAAACCTAAGAAGATATTCCAAGTGCTAACGCATTTCAAGGGTGGATCCTCTTCCTCAGAGGCTCTGAGAGGCTCCATATGCAGCATCTCACACATCACAAAGCATCCCACCCCATACACAGTATCTCACCCCACACAAAGCATCCCATACCATATGCTGCAACTCACTAGAATTAGTTTTTTTAGCAGCTAATGCCAAGGTAGAAGAGGAAGGCTGTATGTGTATCAGAGCTCCATAGGAATAATTCCACACTTATACCATGGGGGTGAGCTGAAAGAACTAGAAGAATTGGAGAGAGGGGGATAACTTGTCTGACTGAACACAGACATTATTTATGCTCACTGAAAGGGTCCCAGTCTGTGACCTGTCAGCACACTGGATGTTATTATGGCTGTCGTCCTCCCCCCTGGACATAAGCAGCCCATGCATGGCTGACCATCTCACCTATCCTTTGCTTTTTACTCTCAATCTCCCTCCCTCTCTAAAATGCTTCCAGCTCATGGCACTGCGCTGCCACCTCTGCTACTGACCTCATGCACCACCTATACCTCCAACAATTCCACCCACTTCACATTTCTACCTATTATTCCACTGTTTACATGCCCCTACATTGTATTGTGCAGATCGTGGCTGTATGTAAATGAATCCAAACTCAGCTTTGTGTTGTGTGGGGAGGAGGAGGTGTGCTGTTTGTGCCCTCTCTGTCTGCAATGCATAATTGGGAAAAGGAGCTCAGCAGCGGGGAGCTTGGGGGGGGGGGGGCGCAGCTGCAATCTGGGGGGTGGTGGCAAAGCCCACCCAGCATCCCCCTGGATCTAGCCATATTTTCAAGGGTTCCTTCATGTTAAAAAAAGTTGAGAGAGGCTGCTATAGAGTGTGAGTTGAGGAACAGTCCTGAGTCTGTTGGGACTGCTGACCTCACATCCAAAATTGCAATTCCCAGCAGAAGTCTCAAGTCCCTTGCGTGTCTACATGAGGGAAGCTTTTATGAATTCTGTGCACATTTACTGTACATATGTGGCACTACCCCTGTAGGGGTTGCAGAGGACAGGGTTCCCCACTGTTGCACTGCCAGGTACACATCTTCAGCTTTCATTCAAACACAGTTAAAGGGTAACTCCACTTTTGTGGGGAAAAAAAATGCCAAATAAAGAAAAAATAATATAGAGTGTACAATTGTGATACAAGTCATATTGTAATTGAATGTTATTAAAAATGACCTTTCCTTTTCAATCTGCAGCCGCTGTAATTTTCTATAAATGCAATGCAATATGGCTACCTGGAGGTGTTCTGTACACAGAATGTGTTCTGACCACTCCCTAGAAACATAATTTCCCACTTGTGTGATTGGCTCACCAATTTTCCCAGAAGTCTGTCTAAGATAGTGTTGTTTAATAGGGGGTAATAACTTGGATGGGGATTGGAATTATGGGATGCCCAACTTAATAGTGACAAAACCTCCCTACATACAGCTCCAATTGATTCCTCTTTACAACTCCAATTGATTCCTCGTTAGTAGCAAAGGGGTCAATTCACTAAGAGTTAAATAATGGCTAATAAAATGCAGTAAAATAATGCATTCGGTAACAATTATGCAAATGTTCAATTCACTAAGAAATTTAAGTTAAATAACGAATGCTATATTTGTTTCATTTAGCAGGAAATGCTAGCCCACCTGGCTGCTTCTCCACCAATCTATCTGACTGACTCTCTGGAGATCTCTGAGGGCAAAGAAGGGAAGATTTAAGCACACCCCTATCTTCCAGAGAGAGACCTGCTACATGACAGCCTCCTCAGCACTGCATCTCCATCTTCCACTCGACTCCCCTCCCAGCTTTGCTCATTCCTGTTTAAGCGCTCACTTAATCCCCTGCCAGGCCTGTCTCCTGGGAATGGGCAATGCACCCCAAAATATGCAGAACAGCTCTCCTAGCCTCTGCCCTCTAGTTTCCAGAATGTTCTCCAACTTTGCAGAACCAGGGGGAGGCAGCAGAGTGCTGTCTGTATGAGTCATGCTGCCCTGAACTCTAATAACCCTGACCCAATTAAGACTCTCAGGATTTAAACATGAGCCAGGCTATGTTTTACCTACTCTGACACTAGTAGCATAGTAGAGGGTACTATGCATATGATGGTATCTTGTTTTCTTTCTAATATTTTGTTGAAATCAATAGTCTGGGACAGGGTCTATTTAAACAGGTACTGAACCCAAAACCAAACATGTAATACATTGCAGCATACCAGTGCTTTTCTCTCTGTTTTCTCCTGGTGATCTGGCCAGTAACACACCTCCTGTATTCAGGGCCGTCTTTAATATTGATTAGACCCAAACATTTTCTTGGGGCCCCCCATGCGATTTCACCCCCCCCATCATTACACAGGACTCCCTCCCCCATACTACCCAAATCACTACATATGACCCCATTCCCCATAATTACAGGACCCCCCTCCCACATCATTACACAGGACCCCCCATACTATGCCCATCACTACACAGGCCCCCTCCCCCATACTACCCCCCATTACACAGGATCCCTCCCCCATAATACCCCCATCACTACACAGCCCTCCCCCCCATACTACATTGCCACTTATTAACCATCAGCATGCTGCCGTTTCTGCAGAAAGGAGGAGTATTATTCAGGGTGGAGAAGCAGGGAGGGGGGTTATTGTTGATTGTGGAGAAACGGGGAGGAGGGTTATTGAGGGTGGAGAAGCGGGGAGAGGGATTATTGTTGAGGGTGGAGAAGCGGGGAGGGGGGTTATAGTTGAGGGTGGAGAAGCGGGGAGGGGGGTTATAGTTGAGGGTGGAGAAGCGGGGAGGGGGGTTATAGTTGAGGGTGAAATGGGGAGGGGGTTATTGTTAAACCCACAGCTGTCAATCACTGCCCTGCACTACAACACCTAGCAACCCTGCCCTCCCGCCTCCAAGAAGTTCTGCAGCAGCAGCCAATCACTGCCCTGCCCCCACCCCCCAAAGAAGTTCTGCAACAGCTGAGACTCCCCGAAAAGTTATCAGAGGTGGTGGGAGGGGGAGCATGGCTCAGAACAGCACACAGTGTCTCAGAGGGAGACAGTATACTCACTGTGCAGAGCGATGTAGTCCGGCACCCCGCAGAGGAGGGATGGGAGGGGCAGAATGCAGCATGTTGTCCTGGGGAAGAGACTCAGTCCACTTAGACTGAGATAAGGGAAAGGGGCAAGCCAGTAGAAGAGACACTGAGGAGACTTCACTTAACCCGTGCCGAACTGGATAGAAAGAAGGAGACAACTAATGCACTTGACTTGTCAGCGTTTGGGGCCCTCCAACAATGAATGGGCCCTGGGCAGATGCCCCATTTGCCCTGCGTTAAAGACCGCCCTGCCTGTATTAGTGAGATATTGGTGAGTGGATGAATGGGCACAGGGGGCACCTTTGGACAGCAACATTGTCAGTCTGGTGGGGGATGTTATGCCCCGTACACACGGTCGGATTTTCCGATGGAAAATGTCCGATCGGAGCGTGTTGTCGGAAATTCCGACCGTGTGTGGGCTCCATCGGACATTTTCCATCGGATTTTCCGACACACAAAGTTGGAGAGCAGGAGATAAAATTTTCCGACAACAAAATCCGTTGTCGGAAATTCCGATCGTGTGTACACAAATCCGACGGACAAAGTGCCACGCATGCTCAGAATAAATAAAGAGATGAAAGCTATTGGCCACTGCCCCGTTTATAGTCCCGACGTACGTGTTTTACGTCACCGCGTTTAGAACGATCGGATTTTCCGACAACTTTGTGCGACCGTGTGTAGACAAAACAAGTTTGAGCCAACATCCGTCTGAAAAAATCCTAGGATTTTGTTGTCGGAATGTCCGAACAAAGTCCGACCGTGTGTACGCCCTATTAGATGTACAAGCATATTTAAACCACTAACACAGTGAAGCCAAACACCAGCTCACACTTTATAATCAAAGCAGCATTTAGAAGTAGAGATGGACCAAACACCCCTTGGTTCAGTTGGCACCAGAACTCCTGAACAAAACCGTGTGGACTCTGCCCCCCCCACCCCAAAGCACCTTGTCCCCATGCGGATGAGGACAGGGGCCTTATCTCGACAAACCCTGTGGGCTGTGGTTGTGGGGGTCTGTGGGCAGGGGGCTTATCAGAATCCCTTAACAAGGGGTCCCCCAGATCCTGGACCTCCATATGTGAATGAGTATGGCCTACCCATTCACGAAAAAAGTGTAAACGTGAATAAAGACAGTACAGGAGAACAATTCCTTTTATTAAAAAATAAAAAAAAACAATGGTCGCTGCTGTAGATCCATCGTTAATCACACCGCTGCTGCCGCTGGACCCAGATAAAAAAAAAAAAAACGCTCCGGCGTCAAAGCAGGCTAATTGCCTACTGTACGCTTCGCCATTTGACAGTTCCAATATAGGTAAGAGGCAGAACCACCTGGCGATGGCACGTTGGGGGCCCCTCCCCTTTGTGACGTCACCAACCCAGCATGCACTCACCGAGCAGCCTGCAAATTCTAGTGTTTGCGGAACGGATGATATTTGGGCTAAACATTTCCTCGAACCGAGCGCCCAACACTATTTAGAAGTAAGGGTAGTTGATATACATATGTCTGCCCCACATCCCAATTTATATACAGTAGGTCATGGAAAACAAAGAGAAAGGGCAGCATATCTGGAGATTAAAAGCAATACATTTATTGGAAATCCATAAAACAATGAAACATGATACACAAACGATCCAAAAGGTACTCAGTAGACGCATTTTTCATTGTAATGAGATAGCACGTTGCTTTTAATCTTCGGATGTGCCGCCTTTTCTCTTTGTTTTCCATGGATTCCTCTGGCTGTGGACCAGGCAGGAACCCGGATTCATACAGCAGCACATGAGATCCTGCAATCGGCTTAGGAGCAATGTGTACCCAGCTCTTTCTCTTATATACAGTAGGTCCACCAAGAAAAAAAAAAGGTCAGTTATTTTTAAGGTGGTAGTTCTACTATTTAAGCTGACATCCAGTACAAATATCTAATACTATACAAAATGTATTGACTAATTTGTAAAAAAATATTCCCAATAAAAACAATGAGGTTGATTTACTAAAAAAGTGGAGTCTGTGGGAAAGCAGAGGAGGGAAGCCAGCAGGGCTACGGGGTGGGGGACCAACTAGGGGGGAGCCTAGGCAGTAGGGGGAATTAGTACCGCACATAGTGATTAGGGTGTGCCCAGGCTGCACCAGATTTTGCACGCTCCAGTTTTAATAAATGAACCCGTGTGAACTATAACGGCAAACATGCTGAGCAGTACATTTTCCCTGGTCTGTGCTCCCATTTTGTTTGTACCTGCCAAACATTATCAAATCAAAGACAGTGATCTTTATATATCACTGGCCCTTTGGATGTCTTTTCCAAATCCATTATGAAAGCAGTGGACATTCATGTATTATCTGTCGATTTTATTATTTAACTTGCTGTGTGCATTATCTATTTTGATCTACCACACAAGGCAATCGAAGACAATGATCTCTTGGGCCCTTCATTCAATGCTGTGAAAGAGTATTTGCCCCCTTTCTGATTTCAAACAAAGATTTGAAGAGATCAAACAAATTTTATTATTACACAAAGATAACCCGAGTAAATACAAAATGCAGTTTTTAAATGGTTTCATTTAGAGCCCTTTCACACCGAGCCGCCCATAGCGTCGGCGGTAAAACGCCGCTATTTTTAGTGGCGTTTTACCATCGGATTAGCGGCGCATTTCGGCGGCTAGCAGGGTGCTTTTACCCCCCGCTAGCGGCCGAGAAAGGGTTAAGACCACCTGCAATGTGCCGCAATAGCAGAGTTTTGCCGGCGGTATCCCAGCGCTGCCCCATTGATTTCAATGGGGAGCAGCGGTGGAGGAGTGGTAAACACACCGCTCCTTCACCGTTCCAAAGAAGCTGCTGACAGGACTTTTCCTGACGTCCTGCCAGCGCAGCGCGCCGGTGTGAAAGCCCTCCGGCTTTCACACTGGAGACAATGCTGCAGCTGTTTGAGGGCGGATTGCAGGCGCTATTTTTAACGCTATAGCGCCTGCAAAACGCCCTCGGTGTGAAAGGGGTCTTAGTAAGGCAAAAAAGCTGTCCAAACCTGCCTGGCTTTATGTGAATAAATAATATTCCCTAAACCTAATAACTAGTTGTGCCACCCTTGGCGGCAACAACTGCAATCGAGCATTTGCAATAACTGACAATGAATCTTTCACATTGCTGTGGCTCAATTTTGGCCCACTCTTCTTTGCAGAATTGTTTTAATTCAGCCACATTGGAGGGTTTTCCAGCATGAATGGCCTGTGTAAGCTCATGATACAGCATCTCAATTGGATTTAAGTCCGGCCTTGGACTAGGACACTCCAAAACCTAAATTTTACTTTGTTTGAACCATTTGGAGGTGGACTTGCTGTTGTATTTCACTGGTATAAGCAATCAAAGTGTAAAAATAAATAAATAAAATACTGATCACTTCCCCAGAGTAGGATATAACGCTTGTGTACCTGTATCCCAGACTACTTTGGTATCAGGCCCTAGTATAAATATTGGAACCCACCAAAAGAGGAAGAAAAGGGAGAAATGGTACTTTGTTTATTTTTCCCCACTTTGAGTGTATCACAAATATAAAACCATATAAAACCACATATGTAGTGAGAATATTCTCAATACATATGTGATTTTATATTTGTGATACCCTCAAAGTTGAAAAAAAATAAACAAAGACCCATTTCTCCCCTTTCTGGGTTCCAACATTAATAGTATTGTGTTACTTTGTGTTGAGATAGGGTGAGCCAAATCACATTTCCAAACATTGATATAAAATGGAAGCTCTGGAAAGGCAGGAGTTAATAGAATATGGTAAAGAAGATAAATTAGATTGCTTTGTGCACTGGTGCGCAGTCGCCTATATTGGAACAGGAAGAGGGTCATCCCCAAACTGTTCCCACAAAGTTGGGAGACTGAAATTGTCCAAAATGTCTTAGGGGCCAAGCCCAACCCCTGAAAAACAGTCCCACACCATGCCCCCCACTCCACCAAATGATTTGGACTGGTGCACAAAGCAAGGTCCATAAAAAAGGCATGGATGAGCTTGGGGTGAAGGAACTTGACTGGCCTGCAGAGTCCTGACCTCAACTTGACAGAACACCTTTGGAATAAATTAAAGCGGAGACTGTGAGCCAGGCCTTCTCATCCAACATCAGTGCCTGACCTCACAAATGCGCCTCTGGAAGAATGGTCAAAATTCCCATAGACACACTCCTTAACCTTGTGGACAGCCTTTCCAGAAGAAGCTGTTATAGCTGCAATGGGTGGGCCAACTCAATATTGAACCCTACGGTCTAAGACTGGGATACCATTAAAGTTCATGTGCGTGTAAAGGCAGGTGTCCCAATACTTCTGACAATATAGTGTAGCTCAGATTGTGGAGGGATGCGAGAAGCCTTTAGGGCAGGTGGTCTCAAACTTGCGGCCCTACAGCTGTTGCAAAACTACAAGTCTCATGAGACATTGAGGCTGACAGTTATAAGCATGACTGCCACAGGCAGAGGCATGATGGGACTTATAGGCCCCATACACACTATTAGATTTCCTGCAGATTTTTGTCTTTAGATTTACCAAAACTATGCAGTGCAAAGGCCTGCCTGATTGCATACAAATTGAAACTCTTATGCCGCGTACACACGGTCGTACTTTTCGTCTACAAAAGTCAGACAGCCTGTCCGACAGACTTCCGGCAGACTTTCGGTGGACTTGCGGCGGACTTGCGGCCTACTTTCTAACGAACGGACTTGCCTACACACGACCACACAAAAGTCGGTCGGATTCGTACGTGATGACGTACACCGGACTAAAATAAGGAAGTTCATAGCCAGTAGCCAATAGGTGCCCTAGCGTGGCTTTTTGTCCGTCGGACTAGCACACAGACGAGCGGATTTCGGGGTCCGTCGTAGTTACGAAGTAAAGTTTTAAAGCATGTTTCAAATCTAAAGTACGTCGGATTTGAGGCTAAAAAAGTACGTTGAAAGTCCGGAGAAGCCCACACACGATCGGATTACCAGCCAGCTTTAGTCCGTCAGCGTCCGTTGGACTTTTGTAGACGAAAAGTACGACCGTGTGTACGCGGCATTAAGGTTTGACCTCATATTATATGATTTTGGTAAATCTGAAGACAAAAATCTGCAGAAAATCTAATAGTGTGTATGGGGTCGTAGTTTCACAACAGCTGGAGGGCCGCCAGTTTGAGACCCCTGCTGCGCTTTAGATTTACGCTTTAGGACTATTGTGGTGTTGCAGTCTCCCATCTTCATGTCTCCTATTTCACACTGGATGTATATGATATGTGCTATACAGGACCTTTTCAATATTACCAGAGTCTATATTCTGCACATTGAGCTGTGCATTCTTGGCTTTTAACTACAGTAGATATGATATATAAGGGACACATGAGAACACTGGTGTTGGATTCTGTGTTCCCAGATCTCAAACCTTTTATCACTCTGTCTCAGTTGGTAAAGTCTGGACACACAGAAAAGCTACTGTATTTCTGGATTAGATGGTACATTTTTAAACTGCTGGGTTAAGATTTCTAACTTAACCCAGCAATCAAAGTTCACCAACATGGAACACAAATCACTGATCACCCCCGTGTCAGTTTTCTTGTTCTGTCACCAGTCAGTATCCCTGCTCACTGCCACACCAGTCATACAATAACACTGTACTGGTGACAGTATGTAAAAATAAATTTACTTCATTTCTCAATTTTCCGATAAATTGACAAAAAATTACAACTTCAAAAAAACTTGCCATGCCTCTTACTAAATACCTTCATCTGCCTAATTTCCAAAAAGGGCTCATTTGTTTTTTTTTTTGTTTTTGTACTGTCCTGGCATTTTAAGGGCCTCTAGAAATGAGATAGGCCATCAGTACACCAGGATTGATCAATTTTCAAATATGTATACACCATAGTTTGTAGACTCTATACCTTTCACACAAATCAATTAATATACATTTATTGGGATTTGTATTTACTAAAGACATGTTGCCGAATACATTTTGGCCTAAATTTATGAAGAAATTTTTTTTTATTGGACATGTTTTATAACCGAAAGTAAAAGGTGTTTTTTTTTTCGAAATGTTCAGTCTTTTTTTGTTTATATAAAAAAAATAAAAAAAGTTCAGAGGTGATCAAAAAGCACCAAAAGAAAGCTCTATTTGCGTGAAAAAAAAAAAAAACATATACATTTAATTTGGGTACAGTGTTGCATGACCGCGCAATTGCCAGTTAAAATAGTACAGTGCTGAATAGCAAAAATTGCCTGGTCATGAAGAGAGGAGTTCAAGTGGTTTTAAAAAGCATTTCAATTTCTTGGACATGAAGGGAAATATCTCCACCAAGACATAATAACAAAAAGAACTGCACAGGGGGTTTACCATTAACTATTCTATCCAAATTTATAATCTTCATCCCCTTCCATCAATCACAGCTTGGAACCAACTTCCCGGTCAGGTTATACTAAAACCAGGGTGCAAAAAAATTAAAATAGTAATAGATTGATGCAGGTTTGACACAGCAGGGGGCGCATTGGACTGACATTGAGAGACTCACACAGAGCACAGCAGTCCTGTGTAGAATATTGCAGCCAAAATGGCTTTTCAGCTGGTGCTAAGGAACGATTTTCTTTTTTATCACAATAGGGCTGTTGGTTGAATCTGGGCCTGGTGAATCTGAACTAAATGCACTCCTGTGACCCACAGCAGTATGGCCAGGCACTGTACAGACTGGGGTATTTGTACCTGTGGGGTCAATGTGAAAATGAAATAGTTGTATGTATGTGTTATCTGTAAAAGGCATAATAATATTTATTAGCTGCAGTCAGCTGGTGAATTTTTTTTATTCCAATGAAAGCATGTATAGCCACAAACACTGATATAAAATCTGGATGGAAAAAAACATTATAAACGTCTAATAAAACTAGTTATTAACTGTTCACAATAATATCTACAATTCTATAATTTAGTTGCATATTTCACATCTGTGTCTTTTTCAGTGGATAGCTCAACATAAAAATATGACACATTCAGTAGTCATTTACAGTTACTGGTCCACTTTAGTAATACCAACAATATGCCAATTGAACAGCTTAGAAACATCTATAAAAAAAAGACACATCATCTGATGTACTTTTAAAGGATAAATCCAACCTAAAATGTTTTTCTCTGTTTTAGATATAATGTGGTTGGATGTAATCTCATGCTGGGCTTTTATAGTGGGAGAAAACAAGTCAAACGGTGTTTTGTGCATTGCATACATACATGTTGTAGCACATATAACAGCTAATAATGCTGTGCAGTTACCAGATATCCATCTAATATGGAAAACTGCCAGTTAAAGCACATCTAAAGCCAAGAACAAAAAATGCATAATATATTGCAGCTTACTGGTCCATAGATGTGCCATAGTAGCTGCATTTGTTTTCAAGCACATTTTCTGCATGTGCAGAAAAAGCACCTGTTGATCCTGCCAGAAATTCAATGTCCAAGTAAAATCCTTTGCACTGACATGTTATGGGTCTTTGAAGCTTAACTCTGTGAACCACTAAAAACACCTTCCCCCTCTAATAGAAATGAGGCATCAGGGAGGTGTTTAATCCAAGGTTGACAACACTGCACTGCTCCAGACACCGTTCAATGAATCAGTATTGTCACCAAAGGACATCATGTTTGTTATTGGCAGGATTATCAGGTAAAAATAAAGGGCAAAAAGCCTGAAAAAAGAAAATGAATGCGGCCACCACATCCAAGAATTGATGAGCTGCAATATATTACCTTTTTGGGTTTAAGTATGCTTTAATCCTACCCATTTTTTCCTCCTGGTTACCAGGTAAAATCTAGATGGTTTCTGTGATCCAAGATATACAGAACTTTGTAAATGGTAAAAAAAACTGTACAAAACCTAGATACTGGTAGACAAATCTAAAGACTTGGTTTCAAAATGCTACAACTGTTTTACAAAAGTAGGGATGCAGGGGCATGGAAGAATGAAGTGGAAAGGACAGAATACGGTCTGAGAAGCCTGGAAATGGAAAGCACTGAAAGGAGACAAAAAAAACAAAACACACTGAAGACATGTGCAAGGTAAAGAAAGAAAACGGATGGTGAAGACTATGGAAAAAAAAAATCTGGATGTGTGCAGAGGGATCATAGAATTGGTATATTTTGGCAGTAAATCAAACAATGGCTGCATGTTTTAGGTATTAGGCATGGGATGTTTTAATTAGAGATAAATTAGGCAGCTTCTAGCCACAGTGCAGTCTGAAAGTGATCACCTTATAAGTATAGTTAGGTTGGCCATAGATGGATCACAATTCAGGGGCTGTCCGAATTTTGATCGATCTTTGGCATTCCCACTTGACAGAAGTCGAACCAACAATCAACTTTTCTTGAATGGGAATGCTGGAAAACTTTTGTCGATCAGCCGCTGATAAGTGTATTCTGATAATGGAGGAGTCTCAGCTGTCAGAATACAATTACACAGCGGGGAGGATTCTTCTACCTACCTCGCTTGTGTAGATGGGGGAAAAAGAAAAAGAAAAAAAAAAAGGAGGACCATCTATAGTCTACCTTAGGACAACAGTACCAATATTACCATAATTTCAGATACTGTATACCACAGATCTGAAATTAAGAGCTCCCTGGCCTTTTCTTTTTTGTAACGTACCAAACACAAGTATACATATTGATTTATAAAATCATTTGCGTCAAAACTGCCGTTTCATTTCACACTGGTCGGCTAAATTGATCCACTGTTTTATATCTTTTGGTGTCCCCAAAAACTGAATTAACCATCAGCCTGGATCCCCACCCTGCAAAGCCTTACTCCTTCTGCTGCATCAAAAAATAAATTTGTGTTACTCCTGTTAAATTTTCTTAAACATAATGAAAATCCATCAAACACCTTCTTGTATGGACCTGCCATGCTCGCAATCCTGTCACTGGCAGCAAAAGGATCCCTGAAGAGTGCAATCACCTCATCATATTACTTCAGTGGTTCAAACTTTGCAAAGCCTTGTCCTCCAGCAATAAAGTAGAGAAACAGTGACAGGTCCTTGCTTCGTCAAGCATGCAGTGATGCAGTAGAAGCAGCCGAGAGTTCTTGCTGCTCTCAAAGTGGTTAAGGCAAAAAAAGTTGTTTAACCTAATACTATCTGCATTAAGGTAAAATACCTTTTGAAAGTTGCTCCCCCCCTTAAGCACTTACCTGAGCCCAATTTCAATCCAGAGCTGTACCCATCTGCAGCAGCTCTTCACTCTCTCTTCTCACAGGAAACTTGACAGCAGTCAGAGTGATTGGCTCCTGCTGCTGTCAGTCAAATCCTGTGAAAAAGAAGCAGGGGACGGGCCCAAGCTGAGCTGTGTGTGTCTCCAGACACACACAGTCAGGCTCCGAATCAATCCAGTGCGTCTGCCTTCATAGCAAGCCTTTGCTATGGGGGAAAAACGGAGAAGGGGAGGAGCGAACAGCGCAGATGGGAGAACCAGAAGAGGAGGTTTGGGGTTACTCTGTGCAAAACCATTACACAGATCAGATAAGTATGGCATGTTTGTTATAAAAAACAAAAACAAAAACCTTTACAATCACTTTAAGCTGGCCACACACTGATTGAATTTTGGGCAATTTCTGTAGTAGTGTACGGCCATGCAGATACTGCTCCATTTAATAAAAGTCAAATGTTCAACTACTGCCTGTCAAAATACCCCGTCATAAATTGTTGGGCAAACAGCACCTGCATCTAATCAGATGGAGCACTGTTTGGGTATTCTGATGATGCCCCAGCAGTCAAAATACAATAGACCGGAAGGGGGAATTTGTCTATCTGTGCTGCTAATGTGAATGCAGGGACCTGTTAGATTTCTTTCGTTCAGCCCACAGGCTGAATGAAAGAAATCTATATGTGTATGGCCAGCTTGCAATCCTGTCGCTGACATAGGATTTATAGAGTCACGTGGGCCCTATGGCTGTGAACATGAGCAGACCTTGAAATTAAGTAGACATTGCAATATTGCAGTCCCCAAAATAGAAGGTGGTTCCATCCTCTGGTATCTGCCGAAAAAGATTTTTTTGGTGGTAACCCTTCAAGTAAAAAAAAAAAGGCACTTTCACTGGTAAACATCGTTTTGTTTTTTTTTTGTTTTTTTTGTTTTAACGAAACAAAGTCTCATAATCAATGTACCATACCAACTGTCCAGATGCTGGTTTTATTCCAAAGATGGGCCATTTATTGGGATTGCTTTCTGCTCTGCTAATAAGAGTTGCAATATCATGCTTCCCTTTACCTAGAACTAGGACAGCGACTTTTCTGGCTTTATTAATGAGTGGAAGGCTAAGGCTCATCCTGTCATGGGGCTTTATTGGACTTCTTGAAAATACCACCAATTCATCTCCTGTGATCCCATTCTGGGAGCCAGGGAAGATGGAAGCAGTATGGCCATCGTTCCCCAGCCCTAATAGTACAAGATCAAAGCTTGAATTGCTGACCAGGGCAGAGATATCCTGAGCGTAGACCTGAGTACCCAGATCTTCCTCAGCACAGACTCTTTGGTTCCTATGTACAGGCATGGGGTGGACATTTACATAGGGGACTCTGACATGCTGCAACAGATGTCTTTCAAGGCTACCAAAGTTGGACTCAATATCTGTAAATGGCACACAGCGTTCATCCACCATCCACAAATGAGTGTGTTTCCATGGAAAGCCATGATGGTGCCTGGACAATCTCTGAAATAAAGCGATAGGGCTGGAACCCCCAGAGAGCGCCAGATGGAAACTGCCTGAGCTCTTCACGGCTTCTTCCGCTGCTCTCTGTATGTCCTGTGCTAGTTTCTCTATCAGTTGTTCAGCCCAGTTAGACACCATAGTGTTCCCGAGGAATTTTGACTGTGTTGAGGCAAATGCATTTGTCTTTTGCTCCATGCCCATTATCTGTAAGTGTTCATCTGTCAGAAAACGTAGCCCACCATGTTCTATTACAAAGTCTAGCAAATTACTGTTCTCTGACCCTCCTGGATAGACTCTTGGTGAAGTTCTCTCCAGCTCCTCCAAGATGGGAGTCCAGAACTTCCAGGAAGCCAGTAGATTTTTTGTTGTGATGAAAGACGCCTTCTTTCCCCGATAAATATTTGAGATGAGTATGGAGTAAGCCTCTCTTTCTTGAATTGGACTGTACACATAATAATCAGAGAGAGGTTGACCAAATAAAGACAAGTCATTCGGGACTTCAGGCGCTTCTTGCCACTGGCTGGGTACAAGGCTTGGCTTGAATAAATTCCGACTTACTAGCACAGCTGGAAAACCAAGCTCTCCGTGTCCAATGTGGAATACAACCTGCCTGGGTTTACATGGATCTTTTACTGTGTCCCGGGCTGAATCTTTTTGCAGGCAGAAGGCATGGTCTTTAAACACAACTCTGACATATGAAGTCCTCTCATCCAAATCTTTGCCGGATACCAAGAGAAAAGGCACTCCTTCCCACCGCATGTTGTCAATATAGATAAGGACACCTTTCAAAAGAGCAAAAAACAAAAAAATAAATAAATAAAACACTGTTTAGACCAGGTTCTTTTGTACATTTGTGTAATTTTCTGAATGTCATGACATTTTACATATTTCTTTTAATCTCTTCCGCTTATATTTCACTAATATTTAATACTAAATAGAGCACCAGGCTGTAGTTTAAAAAGAAACTGGGCCTCTTTTACTAAAATGCGAAGGAAACTGTGTGTGCACTGCTCATAAGTAATTTTAGACCTACACCAGTAGCATATAGAACAGGGGGCCCAATTCGCTGCCTGAGGGACCTTTTTCTGCAGCCTGCATCACGCCAGGGAAGTACCAAGTGCTGGAATGCTCTAGGGCAGGCGTCACCAAATGGCGGACAGTGGTTCTGGACATGGACCAAATGACAGTCCTATCTGGACTGTGGCTCGACTACTTAGCAGCCTGGGTGTCCTCTGCTGGTATATCCTTCTTCTCCCGCTTCCACCACACCATTCAGCTTAACAGCAAGTAGAAGGCAAACAGAGGGCGGGAGCTGCCCAACTTTTCAAGTTAACAAGCCTGTGACTTATTGCGGGGCGGTCTGAGCAACCAATCACCTGCCTGTTAACATGAAAAGGGCATGTGCAGCTCCTGCCCTCAGTCCAGACACGCAGTGCCTTCTGCCTGCTGTGTAAGGTAGGATTGGTAAGGTTGGAGGAGGATTGTGATTGGCACAGGGAAATGCAATGTGATGTAAGGGAGGGGCATTCACATGAAGAGGAATAGGAAGGAAGGAAGGGGGGGCTGTGAAGGGGACCAGTATACAAGGAAGGGGGTTGTATAGGGGACTGAAATGGAAGTAAAAGGGGGCTGTAAAGGGGACTGAGGTGCAAGGAAGCGAGGGCTGTAAAGGGGACTTGGGGTGCAAGGAGGGGGGGGGGGGCTGTAAAAAGGACTGAGGTGGAAGGAAGAGAGGCTGTGAAGGGGACTGGGATGCAAGGAAGGGGGACTGTGAGTGCTGAGGACACTGTTTTAAAGGGTGGAGATCTGTGATGTAAGAGAGGAGGAGGAGGGGGGGGGGGTCAGAGGACATTGAAGTAAGGGAGGTACTGATGTAAAGCTGGGCTGTGATGTGAAGTGGGCACTGTAATGTAAAGAAGGGGCTGTGTTGTAAAGGAGACTGATGTAAAGGGGAGGACTGATGACACTGATGTAGAAGGGGGAAACTAATGTAAGGGGGTGGGGCTATGATATGAAGGATCCGAGTCATACAAACATGAGACTCGGACCTCTGCTGGATGAAAATTTTAATGATCGGACCTCTGTAAATTTTATTTCAATACCACTGCTCTAGAGATTATTTTATTCCTACTGGCAGAAACAATATGGGGCTTATTTAATACCCGCTGTCACCAACAACGAGGGACTCATTTTACTCCCAATGGCAGCAATGGTGGGACCAATTTTACTCTCACTGACAATGGGTCTTATTTTACAGTCAATGATAGCAAAAATGGGGGGTATTCCATTGTGTTCATGTATTTCCCTGGTTTTATAACAATACGTATGACCTTTACCATCTTATACCATGGGCTTTTCCCACCATACATTGACCTTGGATGCTTTGTACAGCCCGGACAGGATATAAGAGGTGTTAATTTAGAAGCAGCCCTCCACTCAGCTTAATGCCGCGTACACACGGTCGGACTTTCCGGCATACTTGGTCCGGCGGACCAGAGTGTGCCGGACAATCCGCCCGTGTGTGGGCGCCGGCGGACTTTTCCGGCGGACTTCTTCCGAAAAGCCCGCCGGACCTAGATTTGAAGCAAGTTTTAAATCTTTCCGTCGGACTCAGTTTCGGGCGGAAAGTCCGCTCGTGTGTGTGCTGGTCCGACGGAAAGGCCGCTCGTGTGTAGGCTGGTCCGACGGACCAGATACGACGCGAGGGCAGGGTATTGCATCTCGCGCTCGCTGCAATAGGAAAAACAAATTTTCCTATTGCGGCGAGCGCGGGGCATACCAGGCCCTTAGGTCTGGTATGGATTATAAAGGGAAGCCCCTACGCCGAAAAAACGGCGTGGGGTCCCCCCTAAAATCCATACCAGACCCCGATCCGAGCACGCAGCCTGGCCGGTCAGGAAAGGGGGTGGGGACGAGCGAGCGCCCCCCCCCTCCTGAACCGTACCAGGCCGCATGCCCTCAACATGGGGGGGTGGGTGCTTTGGGGGAGGGGGGGCGCCCTGCGGGCCCCCCCCACCTCAAAGCACCTTGTCCCCATGTTGATGAGGACAAGGGCCTCTTCCCGACAACCCTGGCCGTTGGTTGTCGGGGTCTGCGGGCGGGGGGCTTATCGGAATCTGGGAGCCCCCTTTAATAAGGGGGCCCCCAGATCCCGGCCCCCCACCCTATGTGAATGAGTATGGGGTACATGGTCCCCCTACCCCTTCACCTAGGGAAAAATTGTAAGTAATAAAACACACTACACAGGTTTTTAAAATATTTTATTAAACAGCTCCGGGGGTGGGGATCTTCTTCCGGCTTCGGGGGTCCCTCCGCTTCATCGTCTCCCGGCGTCCGGTTGGTTCTTCTCCGCGTGTTCCAGTTCTTCGGCCGGCTCCTCTGCTGTGTTCAGGTAGCTCTCTTGCCAGCAGAGGTCCGGACTTCTGAGCTGCTGGGCTTCTTCTCTTCTCTTCCCCCAGATGTTGACACGACGCTCTCTCCGGCTGGACTGGTCTCCGAGGGCTGCGTTGTGACTTATATAGGCGGAGACCCCGCCCCCATATGATGTCACAGTCCCTGGGCATGCTGGGACTGTGACGTTTTAGGGGGCGTGGTCGACCACGCCCCCTAAAACGTCACAGTCCCAGCATGCCCAGGGACTGTGACATCATATGGGGGCGGGGTCTCCGCCTATATAAGTCACAACGCAGCCCTCGGAGACCAGTCCAGCCGGAGAGAGCGTCGTGTCAACATCTGGGGGAAGAGAAGAGAAGAAGCCCAGCAGCTCAGAAGTCCGGACCTCTGCTGGCAAGAGAGCTACCTGAACACAGCAGAGGAGCCGGCCGAAGAACTGGAACACGCGGAGAAGAACCAACCGGACGCCGGGAGAAGATGAAGCGGAGGGACCCCCGAAGCCGGAAGAAGACCCCCGAAGCCGGAGGAAGATCCCCACCCCCGGAGCTGTTTAATAAAATATTTTAAAAACCTGTGTAGTGTGTTTTATTACTTACAATTTTTCCCTAGGTGAAGGGGTAGGGGGACCATGTACCCCATACTCATTCACATAGGGTGGGGGGCCGGGATCTGGGGGCCCCCTTATTAAAGAGGGCTCCCAGATTCCGATAAGCCCCCCGCCCGCAGACCCCGACAACCAACGGCCAGGGTTGTCGGGAAGAGGCCCTTGTCCTCATCAACATGGGGACAAGGTGCTTTGAGGTGGGGGGGGGGCCCGCAGGGCGCCCCCCTCCCCCAAAGCACCCACCCCCCCATGTTGAGGGCATGCGGCCTGGTACGGTTCAGGAGGGGGGGGCGCTCGCTCGTCCCCACCCCCTTTCCTGACCGGCCAGGCTGCGTGCTCGGATCGGGGTCTGGTATGGATTTTAGGGGGGACCCCACGCCGAAAAATCGGCGTAGGGGCTTCCCTTTATAATCCATACCAGACCTAAGGGCCTGGTATGCCCCGCAACGGGGCTCGCAAGGTGTCAATCTCGCCGATAAAAGCGGCAAGATTGACATCCTTTGCTAGTCCCGTCGCACCTGAGTCACGTTCAAAATGAACGGACTTGGCCGTGTGTGGGCAAGTCCGTTCATTCTGAAAGTCCGCCGGAACTCCGGCGAAAGTCCGTCGGAAAGACGGGCGGACTTAGCCCGCCGGAAAGTCCCGGCGTGTGTGGGCAAGTCCGTCCGTTTTAAAGTTCGGCGCACCTGGCGGACAAAGTCCGTCGGAAAGTGTGCCGGACCAAGTATGCCGGAAAGTCCGACCGTGTGTACGCGGCATTAAATATAAAATGGGCCCTTTAGGTTGGACACCACTGATATACAGAAAGCAGGTTCCAACAAACTCATTGAACAACCAGGGAGTCCCCACACTCAGGGTGCTTTATAATGCTCAACATTACCCTATACTATTGCTTCAGTGAGGCTGCCCATAATAGTGTTGAGCAAACTGTAAAATGCATGAGGTCCTGCAATCTAAACCAGAGTAGCTGGTAAAGCATTCACCCCCTTTTATACAAATGTGAGTAGATTTAGAAGAAGCAACTTACTTGCAAATGTCTGTGTTTTGGTGTAAAAATTTGGAGGTTTTTCCAACTCCTCTCTGACCTGTTGCACATAGTTTTGGTATTGACCAATTATAGCATTGCTCCCTTCCAGGGGGTGCAGAGAATCCAATAACTCCAACTTGGCTCTTAGGACATCATCGGAGCTGGTAAGATTATTTGGCACTTCCATGGCAACAGAGGTCAAAATTTCTGTCAGATGATTCTGGATAACATCACGTATGACGCCATATTCTTCATAAAAACTGATGCGTCCTTAAAAAAAAACAAACAAAAAACAGAAAACCCCAATAAAGTGTTAAATGCTTGAATTGTCTAGGGATTTAGGAATTAATTACTTCATTCCTTGCTCTGGCAGACTTCCTCCTCTTTATGGGACAGGTCCCCAGAAGCTGCTCCTCTTCACTGGCCAACCAGTCACAGCTCTCGGATGTTATAATGGACAATGCAGGACCAGCTGTCCTTTGTAGTACATGACTCAGAGACACCATCTACATCTCAGAAGCTTTGGAAAGCAGAGGAAAAGGACACCTGCCAGGTAGGTGAGTAATAAGGCAAGTAATTCTCCCTATTCATCACCCCCTAGACAATATTTATTCACTTCAAAGGATCCCTCGTTGAAATATGCAATGAGGGTGGCCAGCCCATCATAAATACTTAATTTCCCTGAAAATGTCTACTTACAAGGTTATATCTCACGCTCAAAAGCCTGTGTCAAAGATGTGCATTAAAGGGGGCTGACTTATACAAAGTATAGAGATTGGAGATTTAGCAAATCCTTAACCAGGATTGGGGAGGCCCACCAATCAGAGCCACGCCATGCCAACTAATGAGGCATCAGCCTGTAATGATATACACAGACTAGATGGGAGGGAACACACACTCTATGGTAGAGCAGCCACCAGAATGGAACCTTGGTGGAAATGGTAACTATGGGAAATGTCTGCCTTGTACTTGTAACTAAATAGGTTTGTCTTGTGTCTTTTATGTCCTACTGTTTGTAGATTAATGTTTTAAGGAATATACTCTGTATTCCTTGATGTAATCCATGATTTTTTACCCTTTCCCTGTACAAATAGATAGATTGCTGTGTATTAGTCTAGGCCTTATTACTATATACCAATAAATTGTTGTTATTGTGTTAAAGCTTTCACTCATGGTCAAAGAACTCTCATTTAACCCAAATCATATCTGAGAGATATTAAATCTCAAATATAATAAACGGGTAACAGTTCATGCTGGATTACTGCACCGATCTGGAAGAATACACAAAATACCCCAAGAGTTAAGTATACACATGCCTTTTATATTTAAACAATATTTGCTTATCTTTAATTTCAGCTTTAAAGCACAACTTCAGGCTCGTTTCACACCTAAACCAGCCGCGGATCGCACAGCAACGCTGTCCGTCCCTGTTCTTAGTTTCAGGGACGAATCAGGGCAGAATCTTTGCCTCAATTTGGCCCTGAAACGGAGGCGAAGACGCACAGCGTTTCTGTGCAGTGCGCTCCGCAGCCGCCCTGGAGACATGTGAACCGGCTCCATAGAGAGCCGGTCATATTCTCCTGCTATGCAAATTCCCCGCATCCAATTCGCGTAGGTGTGAACCTAGCTTAAATCTTTAGGAGAAAAAAAATGCTGACAGATAGGCATTTTATTGCTCACACTATCTCTCTTCTGCAATTAAAAGCTCCTTTTTGCCGGCCAGCAATCTTCTTCACATTGCCACTATTGCTCAGTGTGCAACCTTGCATGCCTAGGTGCTGCAATGAACTAAAGCTCAAGTAAGATGGCCGAAGATGTCAAACCCAGAAAAAGACTGGGCAAAATGTAAGCTGTGATAACGGAGCAACAAGGGAGATTGCGGCCACTGCAGTGCTGGGGGGTCTCTGGTAGATAAGTGTACCACAAGGTGCAGGTATGCATAACATACTTAGTGACACTTAGTGACAAAAGCCAACTCACTTGTAACTGAACTACTGGATTACTTCTATTTAAAGGAAATCTGCCAAATACACATTAAAATACATATATTTGAACCTTTTAAAGGCATAGAGCAACACAGGCTCAGTGCAAGGGTACGTTTTCTACATGCCCTGTTCATACTATACGTGTGCAGTGGTTTGCACTTCATAAAAATGCACTATACTGCACGTCAATGTACTGTACAGTTGAATGAAGTGTCGATTTGTGACATTTAAATAAACTTTAACAATGTAAATAAGTAGCGGTGCCTCGCATGGGACTACACTTCACAACACACACGTTATACAGGGCATAATGCATGCTAACTGGTATGAACAAGTCCATAAGTGTTCTGAATCTTTTCTTCATTATGTTTGGCATCATGCCTCGCTGTATGCATTTATAATATTCAAATCATTTTTTCAACTTTGTTGCAAAGTGTCTTACCTGGAGATCCTGCCAGGAGCAGAGCTTTGTGTTGCAGGCTGTCAAAGCTAAGATTTATACTTTAAGTGCTGCGCTATCCCTTTACTATCACTAGCTTAAAAGCGTTCTTTGCTTGCCTGGCACCAAACATGCAGCATGCAAGACTTTTAAAAATGCAACTGACCCGCAGCTGACTGGTGTGAAGAGTTCCATGGAATTTAATGGTTGCCATTTTTCATCAGCTTTTTGTAACAAAAAAAGTAAGAAAAACTGATCACTGTGAAAGCAGCCTTCAAGTAGCTTTTATCTTATATCAGAATATTGTGCAGGCGGCAATGCCTCTCAATTAACAGCAGTGTTGATAAGCTGGCCATACATACATCATACAATTTTTCATTATTCAATTTCTCTTAGATTTACCTTTAGCCATGTAGCACAAGGCCATTCCTGATTGCATACAAATTGAAAGAGTTTGACCTCATATTACCTGGTTTTGTTAAATCCGAAGAAAAATTGGACGTATGGCCAATCTGCTGTGTGCACTCCTTCGGTTGGCCGTTGCACTGCCCATCTGATAGACCCGATAGGTAACCCTTGCACAGCAGGCTGACAACACTGCTGCTAAATGAGAGGCTGTGGCTTTGTGCTTCCACATAACACATGAGCATAATGAAGAATAAAAACGAACCATCAAGCACCGGAGAGTGATATTTTTGTAATGGCTATGAGAGAGACGAATTGTAATTGGAGGAGATCTCACCACTGAAGTGTTTGTTTGTTTTTTACCCATGAGCCCCTATACTAACAACATTAGGTACCATTTTCAACGAGAAATGACCTTTAGGTCAACCAAGACATTAAAAAAGAAAGAAAGGGAAGCACCTAGTGCGGTAAATTTTAATAAAACCGATTCAAAACAAATAAAATGTACTGCATAGGTTGTGCTTCCCTGTTTCTTTTGTTATATAGATTGTGGCTGGATGTTTTCTTTTAATCTGGCATTGAGAATCCCTTGCTGATTGCGCACTCAGGTGTATCCAGAGGGGGAGTTTTGTTTTTCTTTTCAATCAAGACTGTTATAACCTCTGGGTACGCAGCTTTTGAAAAAAAAAAAGAATGAAGATAGTAAATTGTAGAGCTTGTTTAAGTTTTTAAAATACCTTTTGCATCAACTGTTTCCTTCATGACAATTTCCACTCTATCCACATGCTGCCGGTTCCAGATTGAGTCTAGATGCTTTTGGTTGCGTCGTCTGAATGGTAGAATCTGTTCAACTGTCTGCAAAAGATACATCACAATTCACAAATATATTAGACCAGTGTTGACTAGTGGTGATGAAAGTGACTGACAGCTAAGTCCCATCAATTACTCCAGGCACAGAAACCATGAGTAAGGAGAGGGTAAGGAACAAGGTAAAAAAAATTAAAAAATATATAATAATAAATAATAATATTAATGATACCTTTAACATCCAAAATGCTTAGCTCGTTAACCACTTGCCCTCTGGAAGATTAACCCCCTTCATGACGAGGCCATTTTTTTGCGAGACGGCACTGCGGTACTTTAACCACTTGCTGACCGCCTAACGCAGATATACTGCGGCAGAATGGCACGGGCAGGCAAAATCACGTACCTGGTACATGATCTGCCCCGGTGCCCGAGGTGGTCGGCATCGTTAGGGGAGCGATCAATGCTGAGGGGGAGGCCACTCATTCATGGCCACTCCCTCGAGATCGCTCCCAATGAATGACAATCTTCCTCTGCCTCTGTAATGTAAACAGCGGCAGAGGAAGCGATGTAATTTCTCCTTCTGTCGGTCTTTTTTGTTCCGGCGCCGAGGAAAGAAGACATCCAAGTAAGTGCACCAACACCACAGGTACAGTAGAACACTCTAGGCACACTTTTCACCCCCTAGTCACCCCTCGATCACCCCCCTGTACCCCCTGTCACAGTGACACCAATAGGATTTTTTTTTTTTTGCTGATTATTGCATTGGTGTCAGTTTGTGACAGTTATAAGCGGTAGGGCAGTTAGCGTTAGCCCCCTTAGGTCTAGGATACCCCCCAATAAAGGTTTAACCCCGTGATCTGCCCCCGTCGCCAGTGTCACTAAGCAATCGTTTTTCTGATCGCTGTATTAGGGTCACAGGTGACGCTAGTTAGGGAGGCAAGTATTTAGGTTCGCAGTCAGCGTTTTATAGCGTCAGGGACCCCCATATACTTCCTAATAAAGGTTTTAACCCCCTGATTGCCCCCTAGTTAACCCTTTCACCAGTGATCACCGTATAACTGTTACAGAAGAAGCTGGTTAGTTTGTTCTTTATAGTGTCAGGGCACCCGCCGTTTATTACCTAATAAAGGTTTAACCCCCTGATCGCCCGGCAGTGATATAAGTTAGGTTTTAGGGTAAGATAAGGTCTGCGTCGCCCCAGGCAGCGTCAGGTTAGTGCTAGTACTGCTAACACCCACGCACGCAGCATACACCTCCCTTAGTGGTATAGCATCTGAACGGATCAATATCTGATCTGATCAGATCTATACTAGCGTCCCCAGCAGTTTAGGGTTCCCAAAAATGCAGCATTAGCGGGATCAGCCCAAATACCTGCTAGCACTTGCGTTTTTTCCCCTCGGCTCAGCCCTGCCCAGCCCAGCCCAGCCCACCCAAGTGCAGTATCGATCGATCACTGTCACAAAACACTAAACACACAACTGCAGCGTTCGCAGAGTCAGGCCTGATCCCTGCGATCACTAACAGTTTTTTTGGTAGCGTTTTAAAACAGTCGCTAACAGTCAGGAGCTTTTTTGCCTGTGAGTCTCACTAGTGTACCACTAAATTTAGAGCCCAAAATGGCAAATCGAAGGTACACTAGTGAAGAGGCCTACATGTTTCTGAGCATGACAGATAGTGAAGAGGAAGTCACTCATCTGTTAGATTCAGGCTCAGAATACAATCCTGTAGATGACAACGGCTCCATGACAGATAGCTCTGACGACGGAGTTGTGGTCCCTGCCAAGGTCAGGCGTACCAGACCCCGAACTTCTTCTGTCGTTGATGTGCAAGAACCACAGGTCCCTCGTATGGAGCAGAGAAGTACTAGCGCCGCTATTCCTTCTGGTGAATTGGCAAGCACCAGCGGCCTAGTACACCCTGGTCGTACATCCAGCACTGCAGTATCACGTGGTGACGTGGCGAGTCCCATAAGTGCAGTTCAAACTGGTGAGGTGGCAAGCACAAGTAGTGTCCCGCTGCCACCAAGAAGACAAACACAAGCCCGTCGTGCCCATGGTGCCCTTCCTAATTGGGAACCCACCACTTCTGCAGCACCCGTACTTCCCCTGTTCACTGGCCAACCTGGCATTCAGGTGGAAACAGTTAATTTTACATCACTTGATTTTTATTTGCTGTTTTTAACCGAAGATCTCTATAGATCTATTGTGGACCAAAGTAATTTGTACGCTGGTCAACATATCGCCACTATTCCCCAGTCCTCCCTTGCCGGAGATTGGAGACCAATTACGGTTTCCGAATTTAAGCTCTTTCTGGGCCTTTCCCTCAACAATGGCATAACTAAAAAGAGTGAGTTGCGGTCATATTGGTCCACTGACCCAATTCACCATATGCCCGTGTTCTCTGCCTCCATGACCAGGGCACGATACGAGCAGATCTTGCGGTTCATGCACTTCAATGACAATGAACTCTGTCGTCCTCGTGGAGACCCTGGATACGATCGGCTCTACAAAATTCGGCCCCTCGTAAACCACTTTAACCAACGTTTTGCAGACTTGTTTACTCCCCATCAAGTTGTCTGCGTTGATGAGTCCCTGATTAAGTTTTCTGGCCGCTTGTCATTCAAACAGTACCTTCCCAGCAAGCGTGCGGGGTCAAGATGTAGAGGCCCTGTGACAGGGCCACAGGCTATACATGTAGTTTTATGGTTTACGAGGGAAAAGATAGTCACATAGAGCCGACAAACTGCCCTGACTACATAGGAAGCGCTGGCAAGATTGTGTGGGACTTGGTGTCGCCCTTATTCGGAAAGGGGTACCACTTATATGTGGACAATTATTACACGAGCGTGCCACTTTTTAGTCACTTGTTTGATCAGCAGATTGGAGCATGTGGCACCGTGCGACCTAATCGCCGGGGCTTTCCCCAGCAGCTTGTAGATTCCCGTCTTAGGCTGGGGGAGAGAGTCTGCTTGCAGTGTAATAATTTGCTCGCTATGAAGTGGAGGGATAATAAGAATGTTTTCGTTCTTACCTCCCTTCATGCAGACACGACGGTCCACACGACTGGTGCTGTGGAGAAACCCCTCTGTGCCCACGAATATAATCAAAATATGGGAGCGGTGGACCTCAACGACCAGTTGTTGGCGCTGTACCTAATTGCCCGTAAGGCCAGACACTGGTACAAGAATGTGTCTGTTTATTTATTTCAATTGGCTTTGCTGAACACTTATGTGCTATACAGAGCTTCAGGACAGACTGGATCCTTCCTTAAATTCCGGGAAGAGATCGACAGAGCCCTTCTGTTTCCAGACGGTGCTCCACCTCACCTTCCCCAACCAAATGCAGTAAGCTGGCTGCATGAGAGGCATTTTCTCCTACATTTTGGGGCAGATGCCCCCATGCTTCGCCATATATAAAGGGTGCATGTATGCCCAACATTAGAAGTGGGTGGATGAAGGGAGGTATTCTAATGGTGGGCATACCCACCGATCACTCTCTTTTTCATTCAGCCCACAGGCTGCATGAAAAGAAAGTTTACAATATATGCCCAACAAGGACCAGCAACGTACTGGTATGTTGCTGGACTTTGAGTGGTTATACCAGAATGATGCCTGCAGGTTTAGGTATCATCTTGGTATCATTCTTTTCAGCCAGTGGTCAGCTTTCATGTAAAAACAATCCTAGTGGCTAATTAGCCTCTAGACTACTTTTAAAAGCAGTGGGAGGGAATGCCCCCCCCCCCCCACCGTCTTCCATGTTTTTCTCTGGCTCTCCTGTCCCAACAGGGAACTTGAGAATGCAGCCAGTGATTCAGCCAGCTGACCATAGAGCTGATCAGAGACCAAAATGGCTCCAAACATCTCTATGGCCTAAGAAACTGGAAGCTACGAGCATTTCATGACTTAGATTTCTCCAGATGTAAACAGCGTCATTGGGAAATTGGGAAAGCATTTTATCACACCGATCTTGGTGTGGTCAGATGCTTTGAGGGCAGAGGAGAGATCCAAAAAGAGTACCTGTCACTACCTATTGCTATCATAGGGGATATTTACATTCCCTGAGATAACAATAAAAATGGAAAAAAAAAAAATGAAAGGAACTGTTTAAAAATAAGATAAAAAAGCAAAAAAAAAAAAAAAAAAAAAAAAAAAAAGCACCCCTGTCCTCCCCTGCTCTCGCGCAAAGGCGAACACAAGCGTCGGTCTGGCGTCAAATGTAAACAGCAATTGCACCATGCATGTAAGGTATCACAGCGAAGGTCAGATTGAGGGCAGTAATTTTAGCAGTAGACCTCCTCTGTAAATCTAAAGTGGTAACATGTAAAGGCTTTTAAAGGCTTTTAAAAATGTATTTAGTTTGTTGCCACTGCACGTTTGTGCGCAATTTTAAAGCATGTCGTGTTTGGTATCCATGTACTCGGCCTAAGATCATCTTTTTTTTATCTCATCAAACATTTGGGTTTGAAAAATTGCTGCGCAAATACTGTGTGAAAAAAAAATGAAACACCCACCATTTTAATCTGTAGGGCATTTGCTTTAAAAAAATATATATAATGTTTGAGGGTTCAAAGTAATTTTCTTGCAAAAAAAAATAATTTTTTCATGTAAACAAAGTGTCAGAAAGGGCTTCATGTGGTTAGAAGAGTGGGTGATGTGTGACATAAGCTTCTAAATGTTGTGCATAAAATGCCACAACAGTTTAACCCCCCCCCCCAAAATGACCCCATTTTGGAAAGTAGACACCCCAAGCTATTTGCTGAGAGGCATGTCGAGTCCATGGAATATTTTATATTGTGACACAAGTTGCGGGAAAAAAGACAATTTTTTTTTTTCCCACAAAGTTGTCACTAAATGATATATTGCTCAAACATGCCATGGGCATATGTGAAATTACACCCCAAAATACATTCTGTTGCTTCTCCTGAGTACGGGATACCACATGTGTGAGACTTTTTGGGAGCCTAGCTGCGTACGGGACCCCGAAAACCAAGCATCACCTTCAGGCTTTCTAAGGGGGTAAATTTTTGATTTCACTCTTCACTGCCTATCAGTTTCGGAGGCCATGGAATGCCCAGGTGGCACAAACCCCCCCCCCCAAATGACCCCATTTTGGAAAGTAGACACCCCAAGCTATAAGAGAGGTATGGCGAGTATCTTGGCATTTTCTGGCCTTCAAAACTTCAAGTCACAGGGCAAAGTCGGATCCACGTGTCGTACCAGTGTGAACCCGGCCTGAGTTGTTTATACAATTTGATTGGAGTCCACCTGGGGTAAATTCAGTTGATTGGACATGATTTGGAAAGACACACACCTGTCTATATAAGATCCCACAGGTAACAGTGCATATCAGAGCACAAACCAAGCCATGAAGTCCAAGGAATTGTCTGTAGACCTCTGAGACAGAATTATATCGAGGCACAGATCTGGGGAAGGGTACAGGGAAATTTCTGCAGCATTGAAGGTCCCAATGACTACAGTAGCCTCCATCATCCGTAAATAGAAGAAGTTTGGAACCATCAGAACTCTTCCTAGAGCGGGTTGCCCGGTCAAACTGAGCGATCGGGGAGAAGGGCCTTAGTCAGGGAGGTGATCAAGAACCCGATGGAACCCGACATCATATGACGCCCAGTCAGGATAATTGAACCACTTCCCGGCTGTCATTCTGCTTTAGGCCAGGCGGGAAGTGGTTAATCTTATTCTGTTAATAAACTTGTAAAGTGACAGGTGCTCTTAATTATTCAGAAATAAATGAAATGGCTGAGACTTAGTAAACAGCGGCCTGATGACATTGTGCTGACGAAACGCCTAGGGTGGAGCTTCCAGCGTCCTTGCGTCACTTCCTGCCAAAGCCATGGAATGAATGGCGTCCCAGATTTCCTGATTTTAAATGCTTATTGTATGCAGACAAATTGCCAGTACATTCCCAGCTGTTTTGAACAAAATAAATATAATGAAAATGGTATTGTGCTATGGGATGTAATTTTTCTCTGCATGTGGATGAGACGAAGGGGCTGAATTTCTAAAAGGAGGAAGGAGAGTAGAAATACATAAAAAAGGTGTGGATCTGGGTCTGCTACACAGTGTCTTAAACTGTGAATGTGAGACACCCCCCAGAGGGGAGAACTTTCTGGTGAGTGCAGGACCATAGGGGGAGCACTAAGTGAGGCACAAGCAGAGCACCGGTCACATAACTCATTGACTATTTTATCCGAGGATTACATATATCAAAGACTATTTGTTTACTGGCCTAAATTCTAAGAGCACTGGTCACTTTAAATTACAAGTGTTATTCATTTAAGGATTATTTTTCACAGCAAAGGTTTACCAACTCTCTGCCATTTAAATTTATATATTTCTGAATAATTAAGAGCACCTGTCACTTTACAAGTTTATTACCAGAATAAGTTTGAATGAAAAGGGTTTGGTAACACTGAGGTATCAATCTTCTGTCACTTTATTTCATTATTTTTTAATAATTAAGAGCACCTGTCACATTTTAAAGTCAATTACCATACCCGTTTTAATGAATAAAGATTGGTAACACTGAGGTATAGAAATTAAATTGCAATCTAATTTAACATTAGAGATTATTAAAAGGGCACCACACAATTAAAAAAAGAACAGCGCCATACCTACTACCTTCAAACACTCTTACTTTGAGATTTTGCCATTAAGTCTGTTTTTCAACAGAACAAGCGGTCCTGCAGGTGTAGGACTAAGGCTACTTTGACACTGAAAGCGCTGGTAGTTAGTGCTAAAGTGCTGCTTGTTTTAGAAGTGCTTTTGCGCCTCTTTTCGGCCGCTAGCGGGGCACTTTTAACCCCAAAAAAGGGTTAAAAACGTCAGTTTTGTGGCGCTTTCAAATTGCCTTAAAAGCATTCATTCCAATGGGCAGGGGTGGGTTAAATACAGCACTCCCAACCCGCCCCAAAGATGCTACTTGCTGGACATTTCCGGACATCACACAAGTGCACTGCCCCAGTGTGAAAAGTCACACTGGAATGAATGGGGGAGGTGCTTAGCAGAGGCTATTTCCAGCGATAAAGTGCCTGAAAACTGCCCCAGTGTGAAAGGGGTCTTAAAAAAGGTAAGTTCACCTTTGTACACTTTTTCTAAATTCCAGTTCCCCCATGCACCTATATAGCATTCATATACTTTTTTTCCAAAAATATCAAAGCTTTTCATTAAATCTACAGTCACTTACTTTTCTTGTCCTAATCCATGTTTCCAGATGTTTCCATTAGTAATGTCTTCTTCCTGATCAGACTATGGGTCATGACACAGGAAGGAGCTGACCTCATTAGCACACACCCTGCATCATCCAGCCTCCCACTCCCAGGTGCACGTTTTTTAAATGAAATGCAATCAGTGATCACCCTTCTCACTAAATACACAATCGGATTGCATAGTGTATAGTGTACATAGGAGGGAGTGGACTCGGCTTTCTTGCCCCGTTCAGAACTCGCATTCCCAAATGCGTTTTTTTTTTTTTTTTTTTGTTAGAGAGGGGGGGGTGTTTTGGAGCATTTTTGCTCATTACACATAGGACAGCCCATCCACCTGGATGGGCTGCCCTACACACAGCAAAGAAGCTTCAGAACTTTTTTTTTTATTTTAGAGTGGAGCTTGGTGCGTTTTTTACTGCAATTTTTGGTTCAGCGCATTTCTGAAATGCAAGAAAACACACAGATGTGAATGGAGCCTCATTGTTCTTGTGGTAACGCATCAATTTCACTTTCAGGCCCCATTCACATCTAGCATAGTGGGAGCGCACATTTTGTGCCTCGTTTTTCCTGTGACACGCATAGGGCAGCCTGTTGATTTCAATTGGCTGCACTACATGTGGTTAATGGGACATTTTGGCGTTTTGTTGGTTGTGTGTTTTTACTGTGTGTTTTGCAGCATTTGCTCCTTGTTTTTTCACATGACAATATGTGTGATTGCCTCTGTGTTTGGTGTGCAGTTAATGACACTGAAAGTGCAACAACTAATTTGTAGTGTATAAACATGGCCATACACTATGCAATCTGATTTTATATTGTGTATTTAGTGAGAAGGGTGATCACTGATTGATTGTATTTCATTTAAAAAACGTGCACCTGGGAATGGGCGGGTGGATGATGCAGGGTGTGTGCTAATGAGGTCAGCTGGTCAACTCCTTCCTGTGTCATTACCTCTGATCAGGAAGAAAGACATTACTAAGACCCCTTTCACACCGAGCTGCCTATAGCGTCGGCGGTAAAACGCCGGTATTTTTAGCGGCGTTTACCCGTCGGATTTGCGGCGCATTTCGGCCGCTAGCGGGGCACTTTTATCCCCCGCTAGCGGCCGAGAAAGGGTTAAAACCGCCCGCAATAGTGGCATTTTGCCGGCGGTATCCCAGCGCTGCCCCATTTATTTCAATGGGGAGCAGCAGTGGAGGAGCGGTAAACACACTGCTCCTTCACCGCTCCAAAGAAGCTGCTGGCAGGACTTTTCCTGACGTCCTGCCAGCGCACCGCTCCGGTGTGAAAGCCCTCGGGCTTTCACACTGGAAACAATGGAGCAGCTGTTTGAGGGCAGATTGCAGGCGCTATTTTTAACACTATAGCGCCTGCAAAACACCCTCGGTGTGTGAAAGGGGTCTTATGGAAACATGGATTAGGACAAGAAAAATAAGTGACTGTGGATTTGATGGAAAGCTTTGATATCTTTGCAAAAAAGTACATGAATGCTATATTGGTGCATGGGGGAGCTGGAATTTAGAAGAAAAAAAAAAAATAGTGTACAAAAAAAAAAAGGTGAACTTACCCTTTAAGAGTGTTGAAGTAAACCATTTAACACCAACAGGAGTACTTACAATGGTCAGCATTTATTCATTAACCACTTATACTACAGCAGGTTGGCTCCCCTGCGTGAGCCGTTGTAGCTGTACATCGGCTCTTTAAGATGCCTCCGGCGGCGTGCGCCCAAAGCGTGTCCCCAGAGCCTATACGAGTGCCCAGCGGGCGCGATGAGCGCCGGGGCACCCGCAATTGCTCATTACAGAATGAGAACGGGGATGTGTGTGCATAAACACACACATCCCAGTTCTCTCAGGGGAGAGGAGACATATCGTGTGTTCATACCGAGTATGAACACCGATCTCTCTCTTCCCCTAGTCAGTCCCATCCCCCCTACAGTTAGAACTCACTCAGGAAACACAGTTAACCCCTTGATCACCCCTAGTGTGAGCAGAGCGAGCGCCGGCCGCCGATATACATACATAGCCGAGTTTACTTGGTGAGGCTCGGCTAGTTCCGCTCACAGTCACGCCCAGTCCCGCCCTATGAAGGACATAACACAGGGACTGGGCGTGACTGTGAGCGGAGCTAGCCACGCCTAGCCGAGTACACTCGGCTATGTATGTATATGGGCGGTGCTGGGCTCCCCTCAGTCACGCCCAGTCCCGCCATTAGACCTGTGTTATGTCCATCATAGGGTGGGACTGGTGGGACTACGAGAGGAGCCGAGAATAGCCGAGGACCGGCTCTGTGTATCTCTGTGCCATTTTCAAACTGCAGTGACACTGACAAGTCAATGCAGTTTAACTGCAGCCTGGGCAAGGCTGCAAATGTCACTGACAAGGCTTGCAGATGGACACTGACAAGGCTGCAAGGCTGCAGATGGACACTGATAAGGCTGCAAATGACACTGGCAAGGCTGCAAATGACACTGGCAAGGCTGCAAATGACACTGGCAAGGCTGCAAATGACACTGGCAAGGCTGCAAATGACAGTGGACAAGCATGCAGATGGACACTGATAAGGCTGCATTGATGGGCATTTAAATGTAAGTTCTTTTCCTTAAAAAGTTTTTTCCCTCAAAATTTCCTCCAAAACTTGGGGTGCGTGTTATACGCCGATAAATACGGTACATATCGGCCTAAACTGAGGAAAAATTTTTTTTTTTTTAATTTGGGATTTTTATTATAGCAAAAAGTAAAAGATATGTTTTTTCAAAATTGTTGCTCTTCTTTTGTTTATAGCGCAAAAAATAAAAAACGCAGAGGTGATCAAATACCACCAAAAGAAAGCTTTATTTGTGGGAAAAAAGGACGTCAATTTTGTTTGGGTACAGTGTCACACGACCGTGCAATTGTCAGTTAAAGGGACGCAGTGCCGTATCCTAAAAAATGGCCTGGCCATTGAGCAGCCAAATCTTCCGGGGCTGAAGTGGGTAAAGTAAAACATTTATCCCAAAAGGAAATAAACTGCTGCTGTAACTGCTTAAAAAGCGTTATGCTGACAAATGGAAGCCACACTTCAGCTATCTAAATCTGCTATGCATTTAACACTCCCCTCCCCAGATTGACAATGCTGCTGTCCAAAAGGTGTCACTGTTGCTCCTTTATCCAGAGTGGAGGCACTCATACAGGTGTGTTTTGTGGCCAGATCACCAGGTGAAAAACACAGAAAACCGGTTGCAGCCACCACACCTAATTACTGTGCTGTATACTACACACATTTTTCAATCCTTGAGTATGCTCTGTAAAACATATAATAGTTCGGGTTTTTTCTGTGCAGTCTCTTAGTATGAAAAAAACTTCACCATTACCAATGTGTGATCCTCTATCATATTCCTTGCACCCTGGGAGTCTGTTTCTGGGCTGATACGTGGACCAACTCGGGAGTTGTGTTGTAGCCCAGGTTCACACTTAGCTGCGGGAATGAAGCCGTGCGAGTTCAGCTTCACTCCCGCATGTCAGTCCTGATTTCAGGCACGATTTTAGAGACATCTGTGCAGGTTTCTGCACAGATCTCAATGTAAATCGCAGCCTGATTTGACATGTCAAAACGCTCCAGTGTGAACCAGGGCTTAAATCTGCTTTGTGCAATCAAAGGCTTATCCCCTTTTTCTTTAACCACTTCAATACAGGGCACTTATACACCCTTCCTGCACAGACAAATTTTCAGCTTTCAGTGCTCTCGCACTTTGAATGCCAATTACTCAGTCATGCAACACTGTACACAAACAAAATTTTTATAATTTGGTAAACTTGTGGCTCAAGGTGTGGGAGAACTTGAGCAAACTGACAAACAACCAAAAAAACTAAATTGCATGTGTGTGTGTCTAGAGTGGTGGGATACACATACATTATATATATATATATATATATATATATATATATATATATATATATATATATCCTATACATGACTACTATATACCAGGTGAGGGCTAAGTCTAATATAAATCAGACTTAGAATTGGGGGACTTTTATAGCAGCACCTTAATCTATAACGCATATGTTTGTTGTTTTATTTAGTGGTATCCATTATAGACCACATGATATATATGTAACCCACCACTCTAGACACATATGCAATTTTGTTTTTTCGGTTGCTTGTCAGTTTGGTCAAGTTCTCCCACACCTTGAGCCACAAGTTTACCAGGCAAGCATAAACATTTATATATTCATACTTCTATAGATATACACTACATTGAATACTTACACACGTACGCTCTTGTTTTTAAATATACCAGAACCTACCTAGTATCTGTCCTGAGGAAACTAATATTTTAGTGAAACGCGGTGACGAGCAAGTTTTTGGAGGCATTACTGGATCAGAAATTTTTCTTTTACCTTGATACAGTATTAAATTAATCTTTGTTGCTGTAGGTCCAGTCCTCTATAACTGCATTATTGGGTAACTGGTAACTGTGGCCATACAGGGTGTTGTTTGTATGTTGTTTTATATGTTTTTTTAACTATGTTGTAATAAAATGTATACTTTTTTACTGATTCTCTCTCTCATTATGTGCCCACAAAGTCTGCTAATTTTTTTGACTTGGTCAATCCTTGAATATTTACAGAACAGCTCTGGGAGTCTCTGCCTATATGGAGTGGGGGTGTGTGCGCCTTTCCTCCAATAAGCTGTCTTGGCTGTATGCCCAGACTTCACACTCAGTGCTGAGCAGAAAGAGAAAATCTAACACGATCTGAACTTTCTAAAGAATATATAAAGCTGAAGACAGCAGATATACATGTAAAATTTATGTAGAGAGATTTGTTTCATCTCTCTGCATCATCTGAAGCTGTTCACTTCACTGGGTATATGTGAGGGTTTACATCCACTTTAAGATGACTGATTTTGGTAAGACTAGGCAACAACAGTTGTTCAAAGTGCAAAATCTGGTGCAGCTGTGCATGGTAGTTAATTAGCTTTTAACTACAGCTTGTTCAATTAAGCTTTGACACAAAAAAAAAAAAAAAAAAAAAAAAAAAAAAAAAAAAAGCACACACGGAAGCGGATTGGTTTCTATGCAAAGCTGCACCAGATATTGCACTCTACAGTTTTAGTAAATCGTCCCCAATGGGTGGCAGCATATCCTTGGTCAATTTTTCTCAATGGAAAGGTTAAATGGCTGGGTTACATTGTTTATCACAATAGTTATTCTGGAGACAAGGCTAAGGCAGCCCATAGACTATTCGATTGTCTCTTTCCACCACAGGTAAAAGGAACGAAAACTGCTCGATTCCCCCCACTGTGCTATTATGTTCTGCCGGTGGGGGGGGGGGGGGGGGGGACCGGGGAGCCTTTCCAGCTGGCAGAACACGACTACTGCTAGCAGCTATAGCCGCTGGCAGTGATCGCATGCCAAAAATTTGATGGCTCGACTTGGGTACAATCAGCCTGCCCAAACAAGGATCGAAATTTGGCCAGTCCCTACTGAGCCAGCTGAATTTTGATCCATGTATGGACAGATTAATACCACTGCTCCCACTTCTTCAAAGTATAAACACACAAGCTTTCAGAAAAAAAAAAAGTCCAAAAAATTTTGAAAAAAAAATAAATTATATATATTTGCATGACTAACTGGTATTCTATGTCTGTGAATCAGCTACGCACACCTGCAGATTAAAGTTATCAGGCATGGTTTCCCTATGCAGGAAAATGGAGCAGCCTGCAGCTGTCTGCATTCTTATTTCAAACGCCGCTATTATTAGCGGCGTTTTACCGTCGGTATTCGGCCGCTAGCGGGGCGGTTTTACCCCCCGCTAGCGGCCGAGAAGGGGTTAAATACCACCGCAAAGCGCCTCTGCAGAGGCGCATTGCCGGCGGTATTGCCGCGCCGTCCCATTGATTTCAATGGGCAGGAGCGGTAAAGGAGCGGTATACACACCGCTCCTTCACCGCTCCGAAGATGCGGCTAGCAGGACTTTTTTTACCGTCCTGCCAGCGCATCGCTCCAGTGTGCAAGCCCTCGGGGCTTTCACACTGGAATGCAAGGAGCGGCACTTTCTGGGCGGTTTGCAGGCGCTATTATTAGCGCAATAGCGCCTGCAAACCGCCCCAGTGTGCAAGGGCTCTAAAGCAGAGACATAGGTCTCCAGTCAACGATTAGTAACCATATATCATGGTTCCCAACTAAGTGATGGGCATGACATCCAATCATGTATATAGATATGTTGTTGGACAGTTTCCAGAAACAAAGTATCTCCAAATCCCTAGTAATGGATAAAAAGAGAAAGCCTAGGAGAGAGACACTGCTCACTCAAAGGCAATGGGATTTTAATTGGAGGTATAAACCTCTGTTACCAAGGTGAGCACATATACACCACAGTATGGTTTAAGAAAATATTAAAATTTATTTATTACATAGCAGATAAAAAAAATCACATAGTCATAAAGCATTTAGATCCTGAATTGATACTTAACACATGAAACAAGATGCTTGGATATGCAGAGGGGCCGACATGTTTCGCAGATTCCTGCTTCTTCAAGGCACCACATGCATCTATAGTTTCATCTAAGTTAATCAATTTTCAATTTTACACAATGATAAGTAAATTCATAACAGAATAATATTAACAGTATTAACAGCACGTGCTCACCTAGCTTGTGGTTTTAAAAGATTTTTTGGATGACGGTAGCATCTCATTGTGCAAGGATCAGCTGTCACAGAAGCACCGCCCACAGCAACCTCCTGGTGGAGGCCAGATTCACTAGGGTTGGTCAGTGAAGATATTGGATCGTGTTAATTGCCAGGGATTGTATAGTGACGATGGTCTATGGATTTAAAAATATATATATACACTAACAATAAATGCTGTATATTTAGCTAATAGATCGTTAAATTCTATCAGGGGATGGGGAACCTAGATATGGCTCGATATAGATGTACCCTGCATAGATACTGATAACAAGGGATATTAACTTTGTAAACATGACCATCTAGATACCTATACTATATTAAATTATGCCATCATACCATGATGACATAGAATCCTGTATGTGCAATATACATTTTAGGCCCCTTTCACACGATCGGACCGTTTAGGTCCGCCTGTCAGTTTTGACGGCGGACCTGAACGGGCGCTCTATGTTAGCCTATGGAGCGACGGATGTCAGCGGAGACATGTCCGCTGACATCCGATCCGCTAAAAGCAGATGGATGGCCCTACGTCCAGGTCCGTCGCTGGCGGATCGGGTGAGATCTGACGAAAACGGACATGCTGTCCGTTTTCGTCCGATCCCTCCATAGGCGGCAGCGGCGCCTGACAAGCCCCTCCCCGCTCAGTGAGCAGAGAGGGACCTGTCATCCGCCGGCTCAGCGGAGATCAACGGACTGATCTCCCGCTGAGCCGGCGGACCGAGGCGGGCTCCGTGGAAACGGAGTCCGCCTCGTGTGAAAGGGGCCTTAGTGTGTATGTATTTATATTAGTAGACATGTTTATTTTGTTTTTCATTTATTGGGTGGACAGACAGTCCAAATATAAAGTTGTACACCTAATGCTACAGTTTAAGGTTTAGAATAAATTCTTAGGTTAATCTTTACTGAGATAAATAGATTAGATAATACAGGTATTCAGGCCCGAATATAGATTAATTAGACCGGTCATTGCCTGCATCTATTAACATGATAAATGTATGTAAAGCAAATGTAAACCTGGAGTCACACTAAAACTATAATAGCAGGTCTCAAAAAGTAGTTCATATAGGGAGGGGCCCATATTGTATAGCTCCTACAACTAAAGTCCCACCAAGATTAATAATCCTTACCTGTGTCAAATATAAGGTTTAAAATACGTAACGCTTCAAAGTCCCGATCGATGCACAGGTGCCTATTGATGCACCGTGCTAGATGACGATAAGATGCGTGTGTCGGCATATCAGCCATCACCGCCATTTTAAATATCCACAATCCCACCGGAAGTGATGGGTCAGACTTGACCCCTGACATCACTTCCGGTGAGGGCACCCCTGGAGGCGTGCGTGTGCACCAGGACCGAAGACCTGATAATCGGTGCGCAGGCGAGCTGTCTCACATGCCAAGAATGACGGGAGTGGGGAGGGAGAATGAGTACCTCCCCTCTGTCAGGGGCGTCCAAATAGCCTCACTCGTAAACCAATGGCCGTGGGAGGTTGAACAGCCAGTCAAAAGGGCACTCAATGCCGCAATCATCCAATCAATATATTCACATGCTTTAGCATAAAGAAATCACATATATAGGCAATTGCTAAAATGTACATATACGAACATAAAACAACTTATAACATGGAGAAGACACACATATACAGGCGTGCCCTTCTTGTTGTCTAGTATTCAGAGAGTCACTTGAAATAATGATTCAAAATAAATAAATAAAAAAAAAAAAATCATATCAAATTCTACATATCAAAATAATAATAATCCAAAAGAAAATCCAAAAGAAAATTACCCAATACCAAATATATTTAGTAAACATTACATTTAAGTTGAATAAGTACATGATTATATAAAGAAATTTTACATTAATATGTGGAAATTGTAGGTATTGTATAGTATTGGGAATATTCTATGGAGATATTATTATTAGGGGAAGAGTATGGAGATGGTAATTACAGAAAGGATTTGAATGATAATGATGTATTTAACCCCGGTGGATAGGTGGCTCTTTGATTAAAGATCCACCTGGCTTCCTGTTGGAGGATCTTCTTGTTGAAGTAACCTCCCCTTTCAGGTTTAGGGATGACCTCTAATGCAAAGAAAGAAATGCTGGGTCGTAACTATAGTTTAGTCCCACATGTTTACATATTGGGGTGTATAAGAGCGCAGAGTCTAAATAATAGAGATGGTCCTGTATACCCTTGGTAAATGGGTGTTTCGTCTTCCCAATATAAAATGCGCCGCATGAGCATGTCGCTAAGTAGACTATACCAATAGTGCGGCAGTCCGCATACATTTTGGATTTATGGTATCCGCCTCTTGGTAACAGACATCCCACACCCTCTTTAATCCATGGGCATTGGTCGCAGTGGCCACATTTGTATGTCCCCTTTCCACCTGTCGCTCCAAGAAGGGGAGCGGCAAGTGGAAAGTGACTGTGTACCAGGTTGTCCCTGATTGACCGAGATCTTCTATATATTTTTTGTGGTCTGTCTGCTACATATCTCAAAATGACTGGATCTTCAGATAAAAAATGCCAATTATTAGCTACCAGTCTACAGAACAAGTCCTGATGCGCACTGAAAGTGGTTATAAATTTTGTCGTGGGATTGGTCTCTCGGATCTTAGATTTGAAAATCAATGACTCGTGTGTATTTAGCTTGGCCCTTTGATAGGCTTTTTTAAAAGGACTTTTTTACTATAGTCCCTAATGATTAATCGTTCAAAAAGGGCCTTAGCCTCATGGTCAAAGTCCTCCTCCCTGGCACAGTTTTGGCGCAGTTTGAGCTACTGGCCGAATGGAATGCTCTGTACCAGGGAATGAGGGTGGGCACTAGAGTAGTGCAGGATAGTATTTCCGGCTGTTTCTATTACTATATATTGTTCCATCATTGTTGAAGAAAAGGTGTAGATCAAGGAATGGGATACTCACTGTATCAGACTGAATTGTAAATTTAAGATTAAATTGATTATGAGATATAAATGTCATGAACTCAGGGAGTTCCACAGCTGAACCCGTCCAGATGAGCAAAACATCATCGATATACCTCCGCCACAATGAAATGTGGCGGAGGTATTTTGAGGCGTTGTCATCTGAAAATAAGGCTCTCTCCCATCCCCCCAGGTACAGGTTGGCATACGATGGGGCACAAGATGTCCCCATTGCAACCCCCTGCACTTGGGAGGTAGGTGGAGCCATTAAAGAGGAAGATATTGGTGGTTAAAATATGTTCCAACAATGTAGTGACGAAGTGGCAAAGTTTCCAATTATTTCTATCTTGCTCTCTCATAAAGCCAGAAATAAACTCTATGCCCTTCTTGTGAGGAATACTGAAGTACAGGGCCTCAATATCTATTGCTGCCAAGATAGCCCCTGAAGGTACAGCAAGTCCCTTGATGACCTTAAGTAGTTCTAGCATGTCCTCTAGATATAAGGGTAAACACATTACATGGGGACGTAGCTGACCGTCTACGTATTTACTAGCAGTCTCGGTGTGACACCCAATCCCTGATACTATTGGGCGCCCTGGGAGGTTCTCAATATTTTTGTGAACTTTTGGGGTAGAGTAGAAAGATGGCATTATCGGCCATTTTATTTCTAGGTATTCCAGCAGGTCCTTGTCAATAAGGGCCTGCTGGTATGCCTGGGTGATGATGGATTTTTACTGAGTCCTAGCTTCCACAAGTTTGTCACTAGGGATTAGCTGATCCCATTCCCGATTAGTAAGAATTTTTTCGCACATTTCAGTGTATTTAGCTCGGTCCTTCACCACCACATTCCCACCCTTGTCAGATGGTTTAACTAGGACTTGATCGTTTTGAATGATGTTCATTAGTGCCCCATGTTGAGCTTGCAATAGGTTGTCCTCAATGTATCGTGGGAACAAAAAGTTTTCAATTTGCTTTCTGGTCTGTTTGAGGAAAGCCCAAACAGCAGGGCATGTCTGCAGGTTGGGGAATTTTTGAGACTTAGCCTTTGAGGGAGCAGTGTCTCTCTCCTACGCTTTCTCTTTTTATCCATTACTAGGGATTTGGAGATACTGGTCTGTTTCTGGAAACTGTCCAACAACATATCTATATACATGATTGGATGTCGTGCCCATCACTTAGTTGTGAACCATGATAATTTGTTACTAATCGTTGATTGGAGACCTATGTCTCTGCTTTAGAAATAAGAATGCATACAGCTGCAGGCTGCTCTATTTTCCTGCATAGGGAAACCATGCCTGATAACTTTAATCTGCAGGTGTACTTAGCTGATTCACAGACATAGAATACCAGTTAGTCATGCAAAAATATATATATAATTTTTTTTTCAAAATTTTTCTTGAAAAGCATATGGACTTTTTTTTCTGAAAGCTTGTGTGTTTATACTTTGAAGAAGTTGGAGCAGTGGTATTAATCTGTCCATACATGGATCAAAATTCGGCTGGTTCAGTAGGGACTGGCCAAATTTCGATCCTTGTTTGGGCAGGCTGATTGTACCCAAGTCGAGCCATCGAATTTTTGGCATGCGATCACTGCCAGCGGCTATAGCTGCTAGCAGTAGTCGTGTTCTGCTAGCTGGAAAGGCTCCCCGGTCCCCCCCCCCCCCCCCCCAACGGCAGAAAATTGATTAATTGGTATTATATTAATGATATGTTCTATGCAACCTAGATGAAACTATAGATGCATGCGGTGCCTTGAAGAAGCAGGAATCTGCGAAACATGTCGGCCCCTCTGCATATCCAAGCATCTTGTTTCATGTATTAAGTATCAATTCATGATCTAAATGCTTTATGACTATGTGATGATTTTTTATCTGCTATGTAATAAATAAATTTAATATTTTCTTAAACCATACTGTGGTGTATATGTGCTCACCTTGGTAACAGAGGTTTATACCTCCAATTAAAATCCCATTTCCTTTGAGGGAGCAGTGTCTCTCTCCTACTCTTTCTCTTTTTAGACATCCAATCATGGTAATCGTGTGAAGTTGGTTTATAAAGAAACCTGCTATTTGTAGCTTTCACTTTGCCTGCGCAGTGATTGCACAGAGAAAATTCACTCTGACAGCTGTAACATGCATACCAACAATGCTAAATTTGTTTTGGGTAATTAGGCTATACACACTTCTGGTTATGAAATGGTTAGTCTTACCTGTTTTCCTAGATAATGATCTACCCGATAGATCTCTTCTTCTTGAAAAAAGGTTTGCATAGCACTGGCCAGCTGCTTAGCAGACTCATAGTCATGCCCAAAGGGCTTCTCCAACACCACACGTAGCCATGCTCCAGGGGGAGGACGGCAGCTGGCATTGATGTTCCGAGCAATATCGGCATAAGCAAATGGAGGGACTGACAAATAGAAAAGCCTTCCAGCTTCATGAAGGTTTTCTTCTGCTAGTGAAATAAGGATGTCCTGGTGCAATGCTGTATAGTTCTCAGCCGTCTTCAATTGCCTGTAACGAGTGAGCCTCAGAAACTGGTCCTTTAAAAGTGCACACCTGTCAGCCTCAACATTGGCTGGACAGCTCAGAGACTTGAGTGAATTGAACATTATCGCCTCTGCTTTTTCTGGAGGTGTGAGCGCAGCTCCGTGAAAACTGAAGGTGTGGCCCCTTGGGACTTCATTCAGATAGAGCTGGAAGAGTCCCTGCCATAGGTATTTTTTAGCCAAGTCACCAGTAGCCCCAAGAAGAATAACCGATATGTGTCCTTTTTCTTTGCAGGTGACAGCAACTGCGCTAACCAGGAGTATGCAACACAGAGTCCTCCACTGCATCATGGTTGGAACTTTCAGGCTGGAAAAAGAAAATGTTGTTAAAAAATTTGCCAATAAAAATATTGTGCTAAAAAAAACTCACAGGGCATTATAAAATATAAGGCACCATTCAGCTTCTTGCTGAAGTTGGCTATAGGTAGGAAGATGCTTCTGACCCATGGAAGAGACTGTGGGTGAGAGTTACTAAAACTGGAGCACTCAGAATACGGTGGTAATCAACTTCAAAAAGGCCCCTTTCACAAGATCGGCCCAATCGGGTCCGCCTGAAAAACTGACCAGACCACCCAATGTCCTCTATGAGGCGGCAGATGTTAGCGAACATGTGTCCGCTGACACCTGCCAGGCATCCGATCTGACAAAATCTGCCTAAAACAGAAGTATGGCGATACGTTCGCCATCCGTCCAGCGGATCGGATGACAATCGGATGGAAACGGACATGCAATCAGTTTCCATCTAACCGTCCCATAAAGTAGAGTGGTCTGTGTCCGCTCTGCATAGCGGAACGGACACAGAACTGTCATCTGCCTGCTCAGCGGGGATCAGCGGAGAGATCCCCCGCTGAGCAGGCGGATTCCGCTTGGACGGGTCTGCCCCATGTGAAAGAGGCCTAACTTCAGCAATAAAACCTGGAAGCTGATTGGTTTCTGTGAAGAGCTGCACCAGATTTTGCACCATGTAGTTTTAGTAAATAACCCCCCTCTGTCTGTAGTCTGATGTACTGGCACAGTGTGTGCAGTGTTTAAGTTTTTCAAGTTTTTTTACGTTTTTTGAAAAACTTTTTTCATTTTAGGTAGTGTGTGGAAGTATTCAAACCTTCGTCAGGGGCCTTATTGCTGTCTGTAACTATGGACTCTAGGACAAGAAATCAGGGGAATAAGTGCACCAGAGACAGTAGGACACAGCAACAATAGGCCCTCACCACCATACTAAAAAATTGTTTTTGTTGTGATCTCTATTCTCATTGAACAGATCTCCCATTACTTCCTCTGCCCTGTGACCTAGTCATCATAGCAGGAAGCAATCTGAAATCTCCAATGGGGACAGAGGCAGCAAAAAAAAAAACCTGGGAGGATGTTCTTGAAACACCCAATACGAGGACAATATGCGACCAGTCTAAACTATGTGGCATGTTCACCAATGCCAGGAGCATGGCGGACAAGATGGGTGAACTAGAGATACGGTTGTACAAGGAGGATTTGGATTTTGTGGGAATTTCAGAGACCTGGTTCAACAGCTCTCATGATTGGCTGGCAAACATTCAAGGGTATACCCTATACCGCAAGGATAGAGAAGGTAAAAAAGGGGGAGGGGTATGCCTATATATCAAGAATAATGTACAAGTGAGTGTGAGAGATGACATCACTGAGGGGGCTAGGGAGGAGGTGGAATCTTTATGGGTAGAGCTCCAAAGGGATGAAGCTAAGGGGAAAATAATACTGGGAGTATGCTATAGGCCCCCAAACCTGAGGGAGGAAGTGGAGACGGATCTCCTATCACAAATTGGATTAGCAGCAAGGATGGGAAGTGTTATCATAATGGGGGATTTTAATTATCCAGACATAGACTGGGCGGAGGGAACCGCGCATTCATTTAAGGCTCGCCAGTTCCTTAGTGTTTTGCAGGACAATTTTATGGGTCAGATGGTAGACGCACCAACTAGAAATAAAACATTACTAGATCTACTGATTACCAATAATACAGACCTGATAACAGATGTGGTAATACGGGGCAATTTAGGTAACAGCGATCACAGGTCAATTAGTTTCAGTATAAATCACACAAATAGGAAACATGAAGGGAACACAAAGACACTGAATTTCAAAAGAGCCAACTTCCCTAAACTACAAACCTTGCTAAAAGGCATAAATTGGGATAAAATATTAGGAACAAAGAATACGGAGGAGAGATGGGTTTGCTTTAAGAGCATATTAAATAAGGGCATTAGCCAATGTATCCCATTGGGTAATAAATTTAAAAGAGCGAAAAAACATCCTGGATGGCTTAACTCCGATGTAAAAATGCATATAAAAGCAAAGGAGAAGGCCTTCAAAAAATACAAGGTTGAGGGATCATCCTCAGCATTCAGTATTTATAAAGAATGCAATAAGAAATGTAAGGGTGCAATTAGGATGGCTAAGATAGAACATGAAAGACACATAGCGGAGGAGAGCAAAAGAAATCCCAAGAAATTCTTTAAGTATGTAAACAGTAAAAAAGGGAGGACAGACCATATTGGCCCCATAAAGAATGAGGAAAGACATCTGGTTACAAAGGATGGGGAGATGGCAAAGGTATTGAATTTATTCTTCTCTTCAGTCTTCACAAGTGAATCGGGGGGCTTCAGTAACCAAAACTGCAGTGTTTATCCTCATGACACATCACAGGAAGCACCTCCATGGTTAACAGAGGACGGAATTAAAATTAGACTTGAGAAACTTAACATTAATAAATCACCGGGACCAGATGGCTTGCATCCGAGGGTACTTAGGGAACTCAGTCAGGTGATTGCCAGACCGTTGTTCCTAATATTTACAGACAGTCTATTGACTGGAATGGTACCAGCTGATTGGAGAAAAGCCAATGTAGCACCAATATTTAAAAAGGGCCCAAAAAACATCCCTGGGAATTACAGACCAGTTAGCCTAACATCAATAGTATGTAAACTCTTGGAGGGGATGATAAGGGACTATATACAAGATTTTAGTAATAAGAATGATTTCATTAGCAGTAATCAGCATGGATTCATGAAAAATCGTTCTTGCCAAACCAATCTATTAACCTTCTATGAGGAGGTGAGTTGCCATCTAGATAAAGGAAGGCCCGTAGACGTGGTGTATCTGGATTTTGCAAAAGCATTTGACACAGTTCCCCATAAACGTTTACTATACAAAATAAGGTGCGTTGGCATGGACCATAGGGTGAGTACATGGATTGAAAACTGGCTACAAGGGTGTGTTCAGAGGGTGGTGATAAATGGGGAGTACTCAGAATGGTCAGGGGTGGGTAGTGGGGTTCCCCAGGGTTCTGTGCTGGGACCAATCCTATTTAATTTGTTCATAAACGACCTGGAGGATGGGATAAAGAGTTCAATCTCTGTATTTGCAGACGATACTAAGCTAAGCATGGCAATAACTTCTCTGCAGGATGTGGAAATCTTGCAAAAAGACCTGAACAAATTAATGGGGTGGGCGACTACATGGCAAATGAGGTTCAATGTAGAAAAATGTAAAATAATGCATTTGGGTGGCAAAAATATGAATGCAATCTATACACTGGGGGGAGAACCTCTGGGGGAATCTAGGATGGAAAAGGACCTGGGGGTCCTAGTGGATGATAGGCTCAGCAATGGCATGCAATGCCAAGCTGCTGCTAATAAAGCAAACAGAATATTGGCATGCATTAAAAGGGGGATCAACTGCAGAGATAAAACGATAATTCTCCCGCTCTACAAGACTCTGGTCCGGCCGCACCTGGAGTATGCTGTCCAGTTCTGGGCACCAGTCCTCAGGAGGGACGTACTGGAAATGGAGCGAGTACAAAGAAGGGCAACAAAGCTAATAAAGGGTCTGGAGGATCTTAGTTATGAGGAAAGGTTGCAAGCACTGAACTTATTCTCTCTGGAGAAGAGACGCTTGAGAGGGGATATGATTTCAATTTACAAATACTGTACTGGTGACCCCACAATAGTGATAAAACTTTTTCGCAGAAGAGAGTTTAATAAGACTCGTGGCCACTCATTACAATTAGAAGAAAAGAGGTTTAACCTTAAACTACGTAGAGGGTTCTTTACTGTAAGAATGGTAAGGATGTGGAATTCCCTTCCACAGGCGGTGGTCTCAGCGGGGAGCATTGATAGCTTCAAGAAACTATTAGATAATCACCTGAATGACCGCAATATACAGGGATATGTAATGTAATACTGACACATTATCACACACATAGGTTGGACTTGATGGACTTGTGTCTTTTTTCAACCTCACCTACTATGTAACTATGTAACTATGTAATGAAAAAAAAAAAAAAAAAAAAAAAAAAAAAAAGGATGGCTAGGGGGCTGTCCTAGCCTAGCAAGGTCACACAGATTTTAGGAAAATTTCTGAGCACTAATGGATTATGACAGTCATAATCCTGTGTTATTGCTTTCTAGGGGAACATTAAAAAAAAAACGCCCAATCCTTGCACAAATATTGTAGTGGGGATAAGACTGGGCCATTTGTGACCACACTTTGAGCCATGGGTCACTGGTGCTTTTGTTGCTAGCAACCCATTTCCACACATTTCTCCTTTGCCGGCTGGATGAAGGAGTTCTTTTGTCGCTGGCAAGTGACATACTGCTCAGTTTTCTTCATTGAGGAAGTGACAACTCGCTTATCTGGTCACCAAAACAGTGAACTAGGCGAGCATGTTCTTCTTAATCTTTAGCACTCAAGCCAGTGACAGGAACCCAAGTGTGCCACTGGCCTACAAACGAGAACAACACATATAGTGCACAATTAACTTGTCAGAGTGTGACAACTCTTCATCCCCCTTCACTGCTGCCCTGGAAGGGAGATTTGAAGTCCTGGCTGCACATATGCAGATGAGTCCCTGAGCAAAAGAGATTATACGCTACTAATTGGAGGGAAGAGCTGCCTTTTCCTCCACGACCACCTATCAGATTAACAATGCACCAAAACAGATGCAAAATGAAATTCCAAATAGGACTTAAACTGACACTATTCTGTTAGAAATAAAACTCACATGTATGCTTATTTAAAACACAGTATATACATCGATACTATAAAAAACATAGTGGCAACTGGCAGCCAGTCAAAGTGAGTTTTAAAATTAGATAGCCGGAAGATTAATTCTCACAGGTAACAATGTGTTAATGTGGTGTACTGTTCATCTTACTAAAAATACTTTAGGTCATAAAAAGGAAAAAAACAGTAAACAAGTATAATAGAAGTAGTATAAATCTGTTGTCTACAGAGTTCTTTTAACAGTGAGGCCCTCTTCTCCAGATCGCAGACAAAAACTGCTGCTGAAACGTCCAACTAAATATAAAATCCAAGTAAAGTCCCACTCCATATGTTCAATGATCACTACCAACCACACCAGGTAATCACCAACTCCTAAAGACAGCACACACACAGGTTGGTCTACCTAGTAGTAGGTGGTCCCAATAAACTAGACTTGTCATGTAATGTTGAAGACTCTTACTAACTTATCCAGGTAATTTCTTCGGTTCTTGGGTTCTTTTTTCAGGCCATTAGAACTTAAGAAGAAGTACAGCCAAAGCTCGTTTGGCTGTACTTTTCCTGTGGATCACAGGAATGCAGTTCATTCTGCACTTCTGTGACCCGTTTTCAGCAGACGGTGGGCTGAAGCCCATTGTTGACTGATGCCATAGTGCCGGACAGGATCATGACAATGGAGTCGGGATCCACTCACATGCCTGGGCCAGCACCTAACTCAGCCTCTCAGCAAGTCACCGAGAGCCTATGCCGTCCGCTCCTGCCCCGTTCACAGCAAAGCTGTGAGAACAGAGTGACTGGCAGTGATTGATCGCTCGGTTCTTATGCCGCATACACGCGATCGGATTTTCCGACAACAAAACCGTGGATTTTTTTCCGAAGGATGGTGGCTCAAACTTGTCTTGCATACACACAGTCACACCAATGTTGGCCAAAAATTCTGAACGTGAGAACACGGTGACGTACAACGCGTACGATGAGCCAAGAAAAGGGAAGTTCAAAAGCCAGTGCGGCTCCTTCTGCTTGATTCAGAGCATGCGTGAACTTTTGTGCGACAGACTTGTGTACACACGATCGGACTTTCCAACAACAAGTTTTGTTGGTGGAAAATTTGAGAACCTGCTATCAAACATTTGTTGACGGAAATTTCGACAGCAAATGTTCGATGGAGCATACACACGGTCAGACTTTCTGACAACAAGCTCACATCGGACATTTCCCGCCGGAAAATCTGACCGTGTGTACGCGGCTTTAGTGTTAAAGGCGCCTGGGTAGCTTTTAGCAGGAGTTTCCTAAGACCGGAAAGTTATTTCAAGGGTTCCTCTGTGTTGGAAAGGTTGAGGAAGGCTGTATTAGAACAAGTCCAGGTATATGTGGCAAACTACTACTAGCTATACCATGACCTGAAAAAATTAGAATATTCTCAGGCACACAGTTTTGATTTATAGCACCCATGTAAGAGTCCCTGAACCACTTCTTGGCTTTGCATATTGTTACTCTACTCTGTGGAGAGCAACAACAAAGAGTAGAGTACCGTTACCCTATTCTTATTGCTCTCCACAGAAGCCCCATATCTCTTGTCAGCACTGGCCGCTCTCTTACCTGCTGATGGGTCCTTTCCTCTGAGAAAACAGGGTGGTGGTATGAAAAGCCAAGAAGCAGATTATTTTACTTTTTTGCCATCTACCCAATCCCCAGTTTCATCTGTGTACACCAATTTCGGTTTCTGCAATTATTGTTCTAGAAGTATTATTGTTGCCACCAAATATGCCTGAACCATGCCTGATTTCTGTGTGCTGTGTAAACACCTGCTGGACCTCACAGAAGTGCATGTAATGTGACACTGACAGCAAATTAAGGACACATTTGGTGTTCATCATTTAACCTGAATGGGGTTCTTTAAATCCTCAGCAATACAAAGCAGCATGCACACCTACCTTTTTGCAAAGGGCTGACTGGTTCCCCCTGCAGAGCTCTGTTTGTGCACAAGGCTGGTGCAATGAGCAAGCAGCAGTGAACCTACAAAACTAGTAGGTCAATGATCCCTCCCCTGTTAAATGTTAACGATTACACAAGAAAATTGTTGTGCAAGGATCACACAGAAAATCTTTTCCTGGCAGTGAGAGTTTAGATATTCCAGGCACTCTCACTATCCTGCAGCAATTCTCTATAGAAATATCTCAGCTTGTTGAAACCTTATGGATAAGCTCTGCAAACAGAAAGGAGATATCAGATGCCAGTGTAGTCTTTACTGGAATTCTAAAGAAGGCCAAACAAAACACTACAATTAACAAACCACTTCTTGGGAAACATAAGCTGAGCCCAGGTTCACACTAGTGTGAACAAAGACATCGCATGTGATTCGCACCCGCACTGCGGTGCCGATCGCATGCAATGTCTGTGCGATGCGAGTTCAGCCATACAATTGTATGGCTGAACTCGCATTGGATTCACACGAAAATAGTGCAGGGACTTTTTTGCCCTGCACTAGAATCGGATTGCATGGGTGTTCTAACCTATGCGATCCGATTCCTGTGCGAGTTCACAGTTCGTACTGCGATCAGAACTGATCTGGGGGTGTCATTAACAATGTATTGACACCCGCAGCTGTTCGCAGAGGGCAGTGTGAACTGCCTGCGGGAGAGATATAATCGATTCTGTTCCCGCATCACATCTGTGTGAACCTAGGCTGAGTAATGCAACGTACACACGGTCTGACTTTTTGACCGGACTGGTCCGACGGACTTTTACATAGTTACATAGTAGGCGAGGTTGAAAAAAGACACAAGTCCATCAAGTCCAACCTATCACCGGGTGATTTTGACCACGCCCCCTTATGACATCACAGTCCCAGCATGCCCAGGGACTGTGACGTTATAAGGGGGTGGGGTCACCGCCTATATAAGTCATCGCGCACTGCTCACACACCATTACAGCGGGAGAGAGCGTCGTGTCAACATCGGAAGAAGAGGAGAGGGAAGAAGATGACACAGAAGTCCGGGCCACCGCTAGCAAAAGAGCGGCAGAAGATAGCGGAGGACCCTGCAGAAGAACCGGACACCGGGAGAAGAGGTCGAACACCGGGAGAAGAACCGGACACCGGGAGAAGAGGCCGGAGAGAGCGGCGAAGTGGGAAGAAGACCCCCGAAGTCGGAAGAAGACCCTCGGAGCTGTCTAATAAATTACTTTAAAAACCTGTCTAGTGTGTTTTTTTTATTGACACTTTTTCCCTAGGTGAATGGGTAGGGGTACGATGTACCCCATACTCACATAGGGTGGGGGGCCGGGATCTGGGGGCCCCCTTGTTAAAGGGGGCTCCCGGATTCCGATAAGCTCCCCGCACGCAGACCCCTACAACCAACGGCCAGGGTTGTCGGGAAGAGGGCGCCCCCTCCCCCAAAAGCACCCATCGCCCGTGTTGAGGGCATGCGGCCTGGTACGGTTCAGGATGGGAGGGGGGGCGCTTGCTCATCCGCACCCCCTTTCCTGACCAGCCGGGCTGCGTGCTCGGATAGGGGTCTGGTATGGATTTTGAGGGGGACCCCACGCCGTTTTTTCAGCGTAGGGGGTTCCCCTTAAAATCCATACCAGACCTAAGGGACATCGTCGCCTCGCGCTAGCCGCAAATTTGTTTTTCCTATTGCAGCGAGCGCAAGATGCAGCACCCTGCCCTTGCGTCGTATCTGGTCCGTCGGACCAGCATACAGACGAATAGGCTTTCTGTTAGTAACTGAGTCCGGCGGAGTTACGACATAAAGATTTGAAGCAGGCTTCAAATCTAAAGTCCGTCAGATTTCCGACCGAAACGGTCCGTCGGAAGTCCGATGCAGACCACACATGGTCGGATTGTCCGCCAGATTCGGTCCGTCGGGGCCAGTCCGGTCGGAAAGTCCGCCCATGTGTACACGGCATAAGGCCCTTTTCACACGGGCTTTCCGATCAGGTCCGCCTGTCAGTTTTTCAAGCGGACCTGATCGAAGCCTCCAATCACTCCTATGGAGCAGCAGATGTCAGTGGTGACATGTCCGCCGACACCCACTGCTATCTGATCCAATCCGGTCCATGAAATCCAGATGGATGGTGACCCTATTTTCCACCCATCTGAAGGATCGGATGAAAACGGACAGGCAATCCGATCTCCCCGTAGAGGAGAGCGGGGCTCTGACAGGTCTGTCTCTGCACAGTGAGCCGAGACTGGCCTGTTATGCGCCTGCTCAGAGAATGAATCCCCCGCTGAGCAAAGCGAAGTCCATCGGGTGGACCGCCCGTGTGAAAGAGCCCAAATAATTGTTTTCTGAAACCAACAATTAGGCTAGCCAGGTGGTGGGACTTTACCCTTTCTCATACTACACTAAATATCAATTTTTTTTTTTTCTCTAAGACCCCTTTCACACATACGGATCGTTCGTCCATTTCTCATCCATCCGTTGACAGATGAAAAATGGTCAATGCATTCCTATGGAAAAACGGATGATCATCTTTTTTCATCCGTTTTCTTGAATGGATGAAAGCTCTATTTTTCATCCGTTTAAAAAAACGGATCGGACAAAAAACTGATGTAAAACGGAGGAAATGTCCATTTTAGCATGAAAAAATTAAAATTAAAACAGATGAAACACTGATATAAACGTCATTCATTTTTTCTTTGAAAAAAAATGACTGAACTGATCAAACAAACGATCCACATGTGTGAACAGAGCCCAAAAGGCCTCTTTCACATGACCGTTCAGACCAGGTCCGCCTGTCAGTTTTTCAGGCATACCCGATTAGATGGTCTATTTACTTCATGGACTGGTGGATGTAAACAGGCTGGTGTCCGTTTACATCAGCCAACATCCAATTTGAGCGGCTAAAAATAAACAGAAGGGGATCTGTCTCTGCGGATCGGAGGGCAGTTGAGTGTAACCGGATAGCGGAGTCTGTTTACACCCGGCTGTCCATAGAGCTGAGTGGGCACTGTTATGGGTTCACTCTGCAGAAACTAAGCGGACATGGACCCGTCATCCACCTGCTCTGCTCAGCAGGGGACAGATCCCCTGCTCATCAAAACTGAGTCCACCCCCTGTGAAAGGGGCCTTAGATTGGCAACCACCATCCCCATCATAGATTAGAAAATGTCTGTGTGCTATAATGAGATCTTCCAACAGCCTCTACATAGACTAGTCCTAGTCAATCATCACATTTGCCCATCGATTTGGCACAGCATTGGGCAACATATGAGCATTCCAAGTTAAGAGAAACTCTGGACAAAAAAACCCTCACAAATATATTTATTAAAGAGGAACTGCAGTCTGCTCACATAATTTGTAATAAAAACATCTTAGCCATTCTGAAGCTTCCCTCCAACCACTTTGCATATTATTTTATATATACTGTGATTCTGTACTTGCCAAATATGCTATACGAGTCTGGCTGCAACCACTTTAACTGTGGGCAGCTGAGGCTGCTGCCTGTTCACTTCCTGGATTTACAGCGGCACACCTGCAGCTCTCATTGGCCCTCTTATGACTCATCCCCTATCCCTTCCTGGAGAGATTATATATATATATATATATATATATATATATATATATATATATATATATATTTTTTGTGAAGAATCACCAACAAGTGGGACACAATTGTGAAGTGGAACGAAATCTATTGGATTGTTGAAACTTTTAACTAATAAAAAAATGAAAAGTTGGGCGTGCAAAATTATTCGGCCCCCTTGCGTTAATACTTTGTAGAGCCACCTTTTGCTGCGATTACAGCTGCAAGTCGCTTGGGGTATGTCTCTATCAGTTTTGCACATCGAGAGACTGAAACTCTTGCCCATTCTTCCTTGCAAAACAGCTCGAGCTCAGTGAGGTTGGATGGAGAGCGTTTGTGAACAGCAGTTTTCAGCTCTTTCCACAGATTCTCGAATGGATTCAGGTCTGGACTTTGACTTGGCCATTCTAACACCTGGATACGTTTATTTGTGAACCATTCCTTTGTAGATTTTGCTGTATGTTTGGGATCATTGTCTTGTTGGAAGATAAATCTCTGTCCCAGTTTCAAGTCTTTTGCAGACTCCAACAGGTTTTCATCCAGAATGGTCCTGTATTTGGCTGCATCCATCTTCCCCTCAATTTTAACCATCTTCCCTGTCCCTGCTGAAGAAAAGCAGGCCCAAACCATGATGCTGCTACCACCATGTTTGACAATGGAGATGGTGTGTTGAGGGTGATGAGCTGTGTTGATTTTACGCCAAACATATCGTTTTGCATTGTGGCCAAAAAGTTTGATTTTGGTTTCATCGGACCAGAGCACCTTCTTCCACATGTTTGGTGTGTCTCCCAGGTGGCTTGTGGCAAACTTTAGACGAGACTTTTTATGGATATCTTTGAGAAATGGCTTTCTTCTTGCCACTCTTCCATAAAGGCCAGATTTGTGCAGTGTACGACTGATTGTTGTCCTATGGACAGACTCTCCCACCTCAGCTGTAGTTCTCTGCAGTTCATCCAGAGTGATCATGGGCCTCTTGGCTGCATCTCTGATCAGTCTTCTCCTTGTCTGAGCTGAAAGTTTAGAGGGACAGCCAGGTCTTGGTAGATTTGCAGTGGTCTGATACTCCTTCCATTTCAAAATGATCGCTTGCACAGTGCTCCTTGGGATGTTTAAAGTTTGGGAAATCTTTTTGTATCCAAATCCAGCTTTAAACTTCTCCACAACAGTATTACGGACCTGCCTGGTGTGTTCCTTGGTCTTCATGATGCTCTCTGCGCTTTCAACAGAACCCTGAGACTATCACAGAGCAGGTGCATTTATACAGAGACTTGATTACACACAGGTGGATTCTATTTATCACGATCAGTCATTTAGGACAACATTGGATCATTCAGAGATCCTCGCTGAACTTCTGGAGTGAGTTTGAGGCACTGAAAGTAAAGGGGCCGAATAATTTTGCACGCACCACTTTTCAGTTTTTTATTTGCTAAAAAAGTTTAAAATATCCAATAGATTTCGTTCCACTTCACAATTGTGTCCCACTTGTTGGTGATTCTTCACAAAAAATTAAAATTTTATATCTTTATGTTTGAAGCCTGAAATGTGGCAAAATGTTGAAAAGTTCAAGGGGGCCGAATACTTTTGCAAGGCACTATATATATATATGCGACAAGACAGCGGCAGCGGACCGGGCCCCCGCTGGCAAAAGAGCTGGAAGAAGATAGCGGAGGGGCCCGGGAGAAAAGGCGGAACACCGGGAGAAGTCAGAAGAAGACACCCCCCCCCCCCCCCGAAGTCGGAAAGAAGACCCCGGAGCTGCCTAATAAATTACTCTCAAAAGGGGTACCATGTACCCCATACTCATTCACATAGGGTGGGGGGCCGGGATCTGGGGGCCCCCTTATTAAAGGGGGCTCCCGGATTCCGATAAGCCCCCCGCCCACAGACCCCAAAAACCAACAGCCAGGGTTGTCGGGAAGAGGCCCTTGTCCTCATCAACATGAGGACAAGGTGCTTTGAGGGGGGGCGCCCGCTGTTGAGGGCATGTGGCCTGGTACGGCTCAGGGGGAAGCTCGCTCGTCCCCACCCACTTTCCTGGCCGGCCGGGCTGCGTGCTCAGATAAGTGTCTGGTATGGATTTTGGGGGGGACCCCCACGCCGATCTTTCGGCGTAGGGGGTTCCCCTTACGATCCATACCAGACCTAAGGGCCTGGTATGCCCCGGGGGGGGGGGGACCCACGCCGTTTTTTTCATTTAAAATTTGGGGCGGCGTTCCCCCTCAGGATTCATACCAGACAGCTGTCAGCACTGCCTGTCACTCATCGCGAAAGGAAAAAAAAGTTTTCCTTTCCCGATGAGTGAGCCAGCGCGACATGCACAGTACCCTGTCGCCGAGAACCGCCCTGGAAACACAATCTCGCGGTCAGGTACTGTATGGAAATGAAAACATGCATTCTTAAAACTACAGGTGGTGAAATAGGTGCTCATTCTTGACAAAGTCAGAACGTCAGGCTCAACATGTATCAAGATTTTCCAGCAAGCTGGAAAATCCCACACAGACATGCTTGTCACATTAGGAAAATTGGGACAATGGCTTAACAGCTAGATCGTGGATAACTTTTTCTTATAATGGTACCCAAAGGAGTTTCACCCTATACTGTCAGCACCTGGGATGCCTGTAGGACACCATAGACATTAGAAGACCTTTCTCTGGGGTTAAAGGAGTGACCGTATAGAATTCCCTTGAGTTGCACTGTATGGATTTTGCCAACTGAGTACATGGAATACGTTTTTAATTAAAGAAATGTGCAAACCTATGTACCTTTCAAGCAGGGAAAAGATTGTTTCCCCAATGTTCAACTGCTACTCTACCTCCTTACACACTATAGAAATGTAAACTATTTCAGCAAGGCTAGCAATAATCTGTCAAGGAAGGTGAGCAATCAAAAATGTGTGACATTAATTATCGACATTTTCCACCATGGGTAAAGATCTCTACCACCACCATCAAGGTTTCCATGTTTCACTACAGGAGCAGCACATTCACAGTGTCAGAGGTCAGTTGAAATATTTGTCCTTGACTAGAATACACAAGTGGTCCAAGGTCCAAAACTCTCCAAATAATGCATCTAAAAAGGTCACACACACATTACAATCTGATTACACAATCTCTGTGTACAAAGCATTGATATGGAGGTACCCACATTTCTATTCTGATAGATCACTTTTGAGTCACAAAGGAACTCAAAATTCAGGTAAAGCAGTCATATCACAAGTTCATTTTTAACCAAGAGATCACCTGTAAAAAAAAAAAAAAAAAAAAAAAAAAAAGAGCCGAAAAAAACCCTGCACATCCCTTAGTAAAAGCACCACACAGTAAACAATTTACACATAGTTATGGGGAAATCACATATTACATATTTCCTTAATAATGTGGCTCTCTAATGCATTTTAAGCCTCCAAATCTTGGTCAAGGTGCCATAAAAGGTCATATGTATTGCTTTACCTTACTGACGTAAAGCTTGAGGAATGCAGGATGACTGAGCCCTCTATCCCCCTTAAAAGATATCACTGTCCAAACAACTGATTGGTCATTTACTCACATACTAGCCTGTATCTACCACAGCCCAAACTGAATAAAAAGATCATGATTCTCACAACATAAAATCTTTCACATTATACAAACAAAAAAAAAAAAAAAAAAATTGGGCTAACTTTACTGGTTAGTTTTTTTTAATTCATTAAAGTAATTTTTTCCGAAAAAATTGCATTTAAAAGACTGCTGCGCAAATACAGTGTGACATAAAATATTGCAACAACCACCATTTTATTCTCTAGGGTCTCTACTAAAATAATATATAATGTTTGGTGGTTTTAACCACTTCAAGACCGCCGCACGACGATGTACGTCCAAACTTTGAACGGGGATATCGTTGTTATGGCAGCAGCTAGCTGCCATAACCCCGGTATTCCCATTTTCGTGCGGCGGCCGGCTTTCAGATAAAAGTGGTTCCTGCGGCGGATTCGCCGCGAGATCACTTTTATCAGTGGCGGGAGAGGGCCCCCCCACCGCGATCCGGTGCCCTCCGCCGCTTACCGGAGCCGTCGGTAGCGGCGGAGGCGATTGCGTCCTCCTCTGTGGTGTGTCTGGAGATGAGTGAGGCTAAGATGGCGCTCACTCGTCTCCATGACACTGCTGGGCGGAAGTGACGTCAAAACGTCACTTCCGTCCATGCCTCTTAAAGGCATATTTTGTCAAATGTCATTTTTCTAAATGACTTTTTTTTTTATTGCATTTTAGTGTAAATATGAGATCTGAGGTCTTTTTGACCCCAGATCTCATATTTAAGAGGTCCTGCCATGCTTTTTTCTATTACAAGGGATGTTTACATTCCTTGTAATAGGAATAAAAGTGACATCATTTTTTTTTTTCTTTTTTAAAACAGTGTAAAAATAAATAAAATATTGTAAAATAAATAATAAAAAATTTTTTTTTTTTTAAAACCCCCCCTGTCCCGACGAGCTCGCGCGCAGAAGCGAACGCATACGCGAGTAGCGCCCGCATATGAAAATGGTGGTCAAACCACACATGTGAGCTATCGCAGCGACTGGTAGAGCGAGAGCAATGATTCTAGCCCTAGACCTCCTCTGTACCACAAAATATGCAACCTGTAGAATTTTTTTAAACGTCGCCTATGGAGATTTTTGAGGGTAAAAGTTTGACGCCATTCCACGAGCGGGCGCAATTTTCAAGCGTGACATGCTGGGTATCAATTTACTTGGTCTAACATTATATTTCACAATATAAAAAAAAATTGGGCTAACTTTACTGTTGTCTTATTTTTTTTTATTCAAAATGTGAATTTTTTCCCAAAAAAGTGTGCTTTTAAGACCGCTGCGCAAATACGGTGCAAAAAAAAAGTATTGCAATGACCGCCATTTTATTCTCTAGGGCAGGGGTCCACAAACTTTTTAGACAGGGGGCCAGTTCATGGTCTCTCAGACTGTTGGGGGGCCGCACTATAGTTTAAAAAAATATGAACTAATTCCTATGCACACATCTTATTTGTAGTGCAAAAAAAAAAAAAAAATAAAAAAAACAACAGGAAAAAAACAGTACAGTATTTAAAATAAAGAACAATTGTAATCAATATGAACTTATCAGTATTTCACAGACTCCCCTCATTACAGACCCCCCCCTCCCCATCACAGACTCACCCCATAACAAAGCCCCCCCCATGACAGATCCCCCCATCACAAACTCCTCTCCATCACAAAGCACCCCATAACAGACTCCCCCATATCACATACTTCCCCCATCACAGACTCCCCCATAACAGACTCCGCCATCACAGATCCCCCCCATAGCAGACTCCCCCATCACAGATCCCCCCATATCACAGATCCCCCATATCACAGATCCCCCATAACAGACTCCGCCATCACAGATCCCCCCATATCACAAACTCCCCCATCACAGACTCCCCCCCATATCACAGACCCCCCCCCATATCACAGACTCCCCCCCCATATCACAGACTCCCCCCCCCCATATCACAGACTTCCCCCCCCCATATCACAGACTCCCCCCCCCATATCACAGACTCCCCCCCCCCATATCACAGACTCCCCCCCCCCATATCACAGACTCCCCCCCCCCCATATCACAGACTCCCCCCCCATATCACAGACTCCCCCCCCCATATCACAGACTCCCCCCCCCATATCACAGACTCCCCCCCCCCCATATCACAGACTCCCCCCCCCCATATCACAGACTCCCCCCCCCCATATCACAGACTCCCCCCCCCATATCACAGACTCCCCCCCCCCATATCACAGATCCCCCCCCATATCACAGATCCCCCCCCCCATATCACAGATCCCCCCCCATATCACAGATCCCCCCCCATCACAGATCCCACAGATCTCCCCCATAACAGACTGTGTGATGGAGGTAGCAGAGGGCAGGGGGAGTGCTGCGATGTTAAAGGGGCAGTCCGTGGGCCGGATAAAAAACGCTGGAGGGCCGGATTCGGCCCGCGGGCCGTAGTTTGAGGACCCCTGCTCTAGGGTGTTAGAAGAAGAACCATATATAATGTTTGGGGGTTCTAAGTAATTTTCTAGCAGAAAAACCTGTTTTAAACATGTAAACACCTAAAATCCAAAACGAGGCTGGTCCTTAAGTGGTTAAAGTGGGGTTCCACCCAAATCTAATGAAAGGTTCACTGTACCTGTAACCTCTGTCGGTGCAAACATTTACAATCCTATACCTAAAAAATGCGCAGATTCTACCATTTTCTATTGGCCAACGAGTTTTGTTACATAGGTGCTACAGTGACTTCCCATAAAGTAATATCTGGGACAAGGACATTAGTGATCCAGTACTGATAATTGTATTTTTGCTTCTATTGCACTAGAAGTGGAAGGCTTGCTGACATTTCACATACAAATGGCTTTTCAAAGCAGCTCCCTTATATGTACAGTGCATTCAGAAAGTATTCACACCTCCTACACTTTTGTTATGTTGCAGCCCAATACTAGGTATTTAAATTCATTTTTTCTCATTAATCTACACTCAGTACCCCTAAGTACCACTTGGTGCTGAGTCCACTTAGTGTCTAGGATTGGATGCTGCGCGCGGCGGGCACTGGCGTCCCAGGATTGCGCGCTGCGCGCGGCACTGGCGTCCCAGGATTGCGCGCTGCGCGCGGCACTGGCGTCCCAGGATTGCGCGCGGCACTGGCGTCCCAGGATTGCGCGCGGCACTGGCGTCCCAGGATTGCGCGCGGCACTGGCGTCCCAGGATTGCGCGCGGCACTGGCGTCCCAGGATTGCGCGCGGCACTGGCGTCCCAGGATTGCGCGCGGCACTGGCGTCCCAGGATTGCGCGCGGCACTGGCGTCCCAGGATTGCGCGCGGCACTGGCGTCCCAGGATTGGACGCTGCGCGCGGCACTGGCGTCCCAGGATTGGACGCTGCGCGCGGCACTGGCGTCCCAGGATTGGACGCTGCGCGCGGCACTGGCGTCCCAGGATTGGACGCTGCGCGCGGCACTGGCGTCCCAGGATTGGACGCTGCGCGCGGCACTGGCGTCCCAGGATTGGACAATGTAGCGGTGTCTCCTTTGCGCACGAAAACTCCAGAATTTAAATAACATTAGCTAATCGCTCCATGAGGCCACATTCTCACTGCGTTAAAGTGTCACCCCAGCCTAGAAGAGGACTTCAGAGACCCCCCACCACTCAGGGGCGCTAAGCTGTTCATTCAATGACTTCTGTCCTGGTAGGAGGACAATTGCAGCAAAGCTGAACCAACATAGGAGCTCTCCACCCCCTCCCCCCAGTGTGAACAAAGACTAACCATATGTACTAAGCTCCCTGTCCTCTACATTACACAGAAATGCTGCAGCACGACCTGCTTCTACCTCACCCCATCCATCCCCTCCCCTCGTACACGGAGCTAGCCCGGTGAAAGGACACGAGGGGTCATACAGACCTGGCGGAACAGCGCCCCCTGCAGACAGAATCACCTCATACAAGGCAGGTCTGTGTCTTCCTCCTCTTCCTCCTCATGTAATATGACGGATGTTGTCTTCCGGGAGAGGCAGGAAGTAAAGAAGGGATATGGAGGTCACGTTTCCTGTTTATCGCAGGGCTCCTCTATTAACAAGGAGGGTGTGTGTGTTAGAAGTCAGGCGTGTTCTGTAGTAGTGACAACATATACAGGAACACAGAAATAGAAAGAACACTTCACACTTTTTCCTAAAATCTTCTAATCTATAAACCCACGTTAACCCCTTGTCTGCCGGGGCTGTTTTTTTACTCTATGTTAAAATGTATTGTAAACCCCCCAGAAGTTTATATGAACTAAAAGCAGAGAGCCTAGAGCAGTGATGGCGATAGAGTTGCCACCTCATCCCTTTAAACCCGAACACCTTTGAATTACACGGGTTCTGAGGATAATTAAATGCAGATAAGGCACCAAGTGAGTTTAATTACCACCTTAACATAGTTGCCAACATTGCAAAAAAAATATGTGGGACACTTTTTTGGCTGTAGGTGGAGCCGTGCAATAATTAGGGGGCGGGGCATTCGTTTGTAGACGTGGCCTAGCAAAAATGACACGTGTTGTGTGCGAAATGGGCGTGGCTTACGTGTAAACGTGGGCGTGGCTTAAATGGGCGTGGCTCAAGAGGGTGTGGTTAGAGTGAGATAAATGAGGGATGGAGAGGGAAAGGGGGAGAGGGGGAATGATGGGACAGCAGCCCCAGATCCTACACAATAGAAATATGTGTATTCTAGAAAGCTTAACAATCAGCAGATAAAGATACTCCAAACACCTGGTGTTAACGCTTCAATCATCCCGGCACCATGGTTGTTATGGTGTCAGGATGATTGAAGCGCATTATTTCTATTATTACATTGTAATATAAAATTAAATCATTCAACTCACCATAATGCCGAATCAGTGGGATCCCTGAGCGTGTCACTAGCCACGTCGCCTGCCACCAGCAGAGTCTGTCCTTGCGTCAGGTGCTCCCGGCAGAGTCTGTCCTTGCATCAGGTGCCCCCAGCAGAGTCTGTATAGACCCCCTTAGTGCAGACCCCCTCCATCAGTGCAGACCCCCTCCATCAGTGCAGCCCCTCTCCATCAGTGCAGACCCCCTCCATTAGTGCAGATCCCCTCCATCAGTGCAGACCCCCTCCATCAGTGCAGACCCCCTCCATCAGTGCAGATCCCCTCCATCAGTGCAGACCCCCTCCATCAGTGCAGACCCCCTCAGCGCAGACCCCCTCCATCAGTGCAGATCCCCTCCATCAGTGCAGACCCCCTCCATCAGTGCAGACCCCACCTCTATTAGTGCAGACCCCCCCTCTATTAGTGCAGCCCCCCTCAGTGCAGCCCCCCCCCTCTATTAGTGCAGCCCCCCTCTCAGTGCAGCCCCCCTCTATTAGTGCAGCCCCCCCTCAATTAGTGCAGCCCCCCTCTATAAGTGCAGACCCCCCCTCAATGCAGCCCCCCTCTATAAGTGCAGACCCCCCCTCAATGCAGCCCCCCCTCAATTAGTGCAGCCACCCCCCCAATGCAGCCCCCCCTCTATAAGTGCAGACCCCCCCTCAATGCAGCCCCCCCTCTATAAGTGCAGACCCCCCTCAATGCAGCCCCCCCTCTATAAGTGCAGACCCCCCCTCAATGCAGCCCCCCTCTATAAGTGCAGACCCCCCCTCAATGCAGCCCCCCCTCAATTAGTGCAGCCCCCCCTCAATGCAGCCCCCCCTCTATAAGTGCAGCCCCCCTCACCCCCCGCTCACCCCCCTTCAGTGCAGGTGCGGCCGGCCGGTGTTCTGCCTGCCGAGAAAGTTCCCCTCGGCAAGTATGGACCCCCTGTACTGCGCAGGCGCAGCGCTTGCGCAGTACGGGGCAGGGGAACTTAGTTTCGGCAAGACACGCCGCGCCGTCGCAGTTGTCTTCTCCTTCAGTGGAGAGGGGAGGGGCCGTGCAGCCGCTTCATTGGCTGCAGGGATCGAGCCCCCTTCCTCTCTCCACCACACAAGACAGTCACTAGGGGGAAGATCGAGCAGCGGCGCCGGCCGCCATTTTGCTGGAGCCAGCTGCTCCAAAACAAAAAAAAAAACATTCCCGATTTTCCTTATGGAAAATCCTGATTCGGGACACCCTCCATCCGGGATGAGGGTCCCAAAATCGGGATTGTCCCGGGAAAATCGGGACTGTTGGCAACTATGCCTTAATCAGCCACAGAACCTGTGTAATTAATATGTGTTCGGGTTTAAAGGGATGAGGTGGCAACCATAGATGGCGAACCTTGGCACTCAACATCTTTTGGAACTACATTGCCCATGATGCTCATGCACTCTGCAGTGTACGTGAGCATCATGGGAAATGTAGTTTCAAAACAGTTGGGGTGCCAAGGTTCGCCATCACTGGCCTAGAGAATTAAATAGTGGTTGCATTAGTTGCACTAAAAATGAATTTTAGTGCAAACACAATCTTATACCCTATTTTTTGGTGAAATATAAAAGTAGGGGTTACGTGGAGTAAAATCAGAAAGAAAGGCAAACCGATTACTCCTCTGCAGAGGAAACAACGGTAGATTAACCTTTTTCAGCCTCGCAATCTGAGATATTGCTGGTACACTCTCTTACAGAGATGGTTTGCGCCTCTTCAAGTTACCTCTAGCAGAGTCAGCTGATAGTTCTGTTTCCTCTTTAGGTTCCTTAAAACCTTCACAGCCTTTTCATGCGTTTCCTGTACATGCACAGATCCACATAGAAAAGCAAGGTTTGGGGTTTTATTCAACAGACCCATTCTAGATCTAAAGAATCTAAATCAGTTCTGGAAGATCCGCTTCTTTCGATGGAGTCGATCAGGTCAGTCGTTTCTATCCTACAAAGTGGAGCACTTCTGGCGTCTGTCGACATCAGGGATGCATATCTGCATTTCCCTATATTTCCCGCTCACCAAAGGTTTCTGTGGTTCGAAGTAGAACAACAGTATTCAGTTTGTAGCCTTGCCCTTCGGGACAGCTACAGCACCCAGGCAGCGTCAAACTGTTGCTAATAGACCAATCGATGGCTTGTTTGGAGCAAAGTGTATGCATTACAACCGGTTACCTGTAAAGTCTGAGTTGGGTTCTCAACCTAGAGAAGTCTTCCTTAAAACCGTTAAAAAAGCTGGAGTATTTGGGTCTGATCATAGATACAGCCCAGAAAAAGGTGTTCTTGCCTCAGGCAAAAATCAACTCCATAAGAGAGTTGGTGCGGATGGTCAGGTCAAAACGAGATCCCTCCATTCGCCTTTGCATGAAGTTGTTCGGAAAGATGGTGGCTTCATTCGAAGGAGTTCCCTGTGCCCAGTTCCATTCAAGACTGTTGCAAAACTGTATTCTATCTGCTTGGAACAATATGATCCAAGCTTTAGACTTGCCAATGCGGCTGTCCCCAAGGGTGTTCCAAAGCCTCAATTGGTGGTAACTAACCCAGAATCTGCTGTAAGGAAAATCCTTAAGACCAGTTATCTGGAAAGTGCTAACGACAGACGCCAGCCTTTCAGGTTGGGGAGCAGTACTAGAGAAGACAACTGTCCAGGGACAGTGGTCAAGCCGTAAGAGCCTTGCCCATCAATATCCTAGAGATTCGGGCACTGCGCCTTTCTCTGAAGGCCTGGACTTCCAGGTTACGGGATTGTCCTGTCAGGATCCAATCCGACAACGCCACAGCGGTGGCCTATACCAAGAGTCTTGCATGCAGACAGAGGTGAAAATTCTAACTTGGGCAGAAAGGAATATTCCCTGCCTATTGACAGTCTTCACCCTAGGAATAGAGAATTGGCAGGCGGACTACTTGAGTCGCCAGCAGTTATTCCCAGGGGAATGGTCTCTTCACCCCAACATTTTTCGGGCTGTCTGTCAAAGATGGGGGACTCCGGACGTAGATCTTCTAGCATCAAGATTCAACATTAAGTTAGTCAGCTTTGTGTCCAGGAGAAGGGATCCATTCCCATGCGGAAACAGATGCGTTGGTGACCCCGTGGGATCAGTTCTCACTGATCTATGCATTTCCCCCTATTCAATTGCTGCCTGGACTTCTTTGCAGGATCAAGCTGGAAAGAAAGCCAGTAATTCTGGTAGCACCAGCATGGCCCAAAAGGTCACGGTATGCAGAAATCATAAAGATGGCAGTGGAGGATCCATGTTCACTACGGCCAGACCTGCTTTCACAGGGGCCGATATTCCATCCTACCTTACGAACGCTAAATTTAACGACTTGGCTATTAAAACCCACATTCTGAAGAAACGTTGGCTTTCTGGATCAGTTGTCTCTACTTTAATTAGTGCAAGGAAGCCAGCTTCCAGAACTATATATTATAGAGTCTGGAGGGCTTATGTTTCCTGGTGTGAATCCAAGGGTTGGCACCCTCGGAGATATATCATAGGCAGAATTCTTGCCTTTCTACAATTAAGTTAGAGATGGAGTTGGCCTTGAGTACTATTGAAGGCCAAGTCTTATCGGTCTTCTTTCAAAGAGCGCTTGCTACACATTGAAAGTATATATAAATAAATATATATGTGATCCTGCGCAAAACTCCAATAAAAAATAGAAATAATGTATAGTGTCAAACAATGATGAATATATACATTGAAAAAAGTGAAAACATAAAATATCCCAGTGGTGACTAGATTAGTAAAAAAAAATGCAATAATCTATATAATCACGGTGTTGATTGTTGATCTCGTGACTTTGTGATATCCACACCACCGCTAATTGCTCACAGAACTCTCACCTTAAGGGCATAGGTAATATGCCTTGGTGTATCCTCTGGGACGCGGCCTCCATCCGAATTTTAGGATCAATGGTGGTGTTTGCTCGTTACACAAAATTACATCCCCTCCCGATCGTTGGTAGGATCCATATGTAAAATAATTGGGCCTCCAATAGTGTGATATCAAAGATAACTGTTTTTTTTAAATAAAATACCCGCTTACACTGTAGCAGCAGCAAGCGCGCCAAACATAAACAAGGAAACGGCGTTCCACGCCACCTGATACGTCACTTCCGGTCTGCCCGTGCGTGTATGGGCACAGTAAGTTTCCAGGGGGTTGTGACAGCTACCTGACCATCACTGGTTCAAGACACCCATTCCTGACTGGGACAGAGACTGATATTCTAGCCAATCCAGTTCCCTGAGGAAGTCATGTAATATGACATAACGCGTAGGACGTAACCGGAAGTATCTATCGCAGACTGGAAGTGACGTATCGGAAACGGCGTTCTATGCCACCTATGTTTGTTTGGCGCTCTTGCTGCTGCTACAGTGTAAGCGGCTATTTTATTAAATAAACCCAGTTATCTTTGATATCACACTATTGGAGGCCCAATTATTTTACTTAGGGATCCTACCAACGATTGGGTGAGGATGTAATTTTGTGTAACGAGCAAACACCACCATTGATCCTAAAATTCAGATAGAGGCCGCGTCCCAGAGGATATACCAAGGCATATTACCTATGCCCTTAAGGTGAGAGTTCTGTGAGCACTTAGCAGTGGTGTGGATATCACAAAGTCACGAGATCACCAATCAACACTGTGATTATATATATTATTGGACTTTTTTCACTAATATAGTCACCACTGGGATATTTTTTTCAATGTACCGTATATACTCGAGTATAAGTCGACCGGAATATAAGCCGAGGCACCTAATTTTACCACAAAAAACTGGGAAAACGTATTGACTCGAGTATAAGCCTAGGGTGAAAAATGCGCAGCTACTGTAAGTGGAAAAGAGGGTCAACAATGCCCATTTGCAGCCTCACTGTGCCCATTTGCATGCCTCACTGTGCCCATTTGCAGCCATAGGTCCCCCTAACTTCAAACTCAGTAGTTAAGGGTTCCTAGATGCCCCCTAGCTGCAGCCAAAATTTGATTTCTGAGCACTGCTGCGCAATTCAGATGTAAATTCCAGGCTCATTGAATCACACATCTCATTAGTTTTAAACACATATTCAATGAGGAAAAAAACAGCGTGGGGAGTCCCTCCCAGTCCGTACCAAACACAAAAGCCTGCCCCTTGTGACATCATTGACCAGTGCATGCTGGGTCTATGTCACAGGGGCGGGGTCATCCGATGATGTCGGCCCATTAGCTATTTAGGAACTGTCAGACGGAGGAGTGGGCAGGCGATGGGAGGTGACGAGTGCAAAGCCTTTTTTTTTTTAACTTGGGTCGGCGGTGGTGTTTATCATTATTGATGGTGGATCTACATGGGGGACGGTTTTTGTTTTTTGTTTTTTTTTTATTTGCTTTTTCATAAAGGAATTGTGGAATTGTCAAAAACTGTCTCTGTGTTTATATTTATTGACAACTTATTGGTGAATTAGTAGGGGTACAATGTATCCCTACTCATTCACATGGGAGGGGAGCGGGATCTGGGAGCCCCCCTTCTTAAAGGTGGCTTCCAGATTTCAGTAAGCCCCCTGCTTGCAGACCCCTACCACCCAGGGTTGTGGGGAAGAGGCCCTTGTCCCCATCAACATGTTGAGGACATGTAGCCTGGTATGGTTCAGGAGGGAGGGGGGCGCTCGCTTGTCCCCCCTTTCCTGACCTGCTGGGCTGCATGCTCGGATAAGGGCCTGGTATGGACTTGGGGGGGAGGGAGCATATTAAATTTTTTTTTTTTTGGCATGGGGGTTCCCTTCAAAATCTGTACCAGACCCAAAAGGACCTGGTATGGATTGGGGGGGACCCCCACGCTGTATTTTTTATTGCGGGGCAGCTGATGAGTCATCTGCTGTTAAGGATATGCTGGCCAGTTTCCCGGTCTGCTCCTTAAAGTGGAGTTCCACTTATCTGTCTCCTCCCCCCTCCAGTGCCACATTTGGCACCTTTCGGGGGGAGGGGGGAACAGACACCTGTCAAATCACACCAATGTGAACCAGTGTTGAATAAATGACGGCTTTTAACATTTCATGAATGGAAGCTGGTAGGCAGGTTCCTACGTTTTTATTATGTGAACATGTTCTGTAGCTTTATGTTTTGGCTGATGCATGTATTCAGAGGCGGCTCTAGACTTTGTGAGGCCTTAGGCAAAACTTAGACATGAGGCCCTCTCGCGCCAATAATGGGAAGAATAATTAAAGCGATAAAAATGTAATACTACATTGCATTGTACAGTGTAAAATTAACTGATGGCAATCCACCCATAGCCAGTCCTCAAGGATTCCAGCATGGTATTGGATCATATCACACCAGCGAGCTCACCCAGACCATCCCTCCCTTTCCCAGGCTGTGCTCTGCTCTCCGCTTGGTGTGACTTGTCAGCAGATCGCCATTTGTGAGCGGCACAAAGAGATAACATTGACAGCTCAAGATGGCAGCGCCATCCTTCTTCCCGATGCTGGGCTCTCCCATCCAGTGGCATAGCACGGGTTGTCAGCGCCTGGGGCAAGGCAAGTAATTTGCGCCCCCCTAACCCGTGGACTTTTAGCTCTGGTCTGGTCACATGATCCCCTATGTCAGTCATCGGTGGCTGCAGGGGAGAGGAGAGAGCGCTTGGCAATGGATGGTAAAGCCCGGAGCAGTGACATCACCCACAGGTTCCTATGTCCCATCTGTTAGCGGTTTTAAAGTCACATACCTCTGAACCTCTAAACCTTGGGCGCTCCATTACGCAAATCTTTACCAGCCACTGTTGTAGAATGCTTGGGCCCGCCCTCTCCACCCTACTGGTAAAGGAGGCCATCCATCAAAGTTATAAACCAATAACAACCATTGGAGCGTTACCACTTCCTCTGGCTGGTCTAGATCTGTATCAGTGTTGCTAACCGTCAGTATTTTTACTGGCAGCCAGTAAAAAACAGGCACTTTTCTCCTGCCACTAAATGCCAGTAATGCCTCGTACGCACGGTCGGACATTGATCGGACATTCCGAGAACAAAATCCATGGATTTTTTCCGACGGATGTTGGCTCAAACTTGTCTTGCATACACACGGTCGCACAAAGTTGTCGGAAAATCTGATCGTTCTGAACGCGGTGACGTAAAACACGTACTTCGGGCCTATAAACGGGGCAATAGCAATAGCTTTCGTCTCTTAATTTATTCTGAGCATGCGTGGCACTTTGTCCTTCGGATTTGTCTACACACGATCGGATTTTAACCACTTCAGCCCCGGAAGGATTTACCCCCTTCCTGACCAGAGCACTTTTTACAATTTGGCACTGCGTCGCTTTAACTGCTAATTGCGCGGTCATGCAATGGTGTACCCAAACGAAATGTGCGCCTTTTCTTCCCACAAATAGAGCTTTATTTTGATGGTATTTGATCACCTCTGCGGTTTTAATTTTTTGCGCTATAAACGGAAAAAGACCAAAAATTTTGAAAAAAAAATGATATTTTCTACTTTTTGTTATAAAAAAAAATCCAATAAACTCAATTTTAGTCATACATTTAGGCCAAAATGTATTCGGCCACATGTCTTTGGTAAAAAAAAAATGTCAATAAGCGTATATTTATTGGTTTGCGCAAAATTTATAGCGTCTACAAACTAGGGTACATTTTCTGGAATTTACACAGCTTTTAGTTTATGACTGCCTATGTCATTTCTTGAGGTGCTAAAATAGCAGGGCAGTACAAAACCCCCCCAAATGACCCCATTTTGGTAAGTAGACACCCCAAGGAAAGTGCTGAGAGGCATGTTGAGGCCATTGAATATAAATTTTTTTTCCAAGTGATTGAATAATGACAAAAAAAAAAAAAAATGTACAAAAAGTTGTCACTAAATGATATATTGCTCAAACAGGCCATGGGCATATGTGGACTTGCACCCCAAAATCCAATCAGCTGCTTCTCCTGAGTACGGGGATACCACATGTGTGGGACTTTTTGGGAGCCTAGCCGCGTACGGGGCCCCAAAAACCAATCACTGCCTTCAGAATTTCTAAGGGCGTAAATTTTTGATTTCACTCCTCACTACCTATCACAGTTTTGAAGGCCATAAAATGCCCAGATGGCACAAACCCCCCCAAATGACCCCATTTTGAAAAGTAGACACCCCAAGCTATTTGCTGAGAGGCATGTTCAGTCCATGGAATATTTTATATTTTGACACAAGTTGCGGGAAAGTGACAATTTTTTTTTTTTGCACAAAGTTGTCACTAAATGATCTATTGCTCACACAGGCCATGGGCATATGTGGAATTGCACCCAAAAATACATTTAGCTGCTTCTCCTGAGTATGGGAATACCACATGTGTGGGACTTTTTGGAAGCCTAGCCGCGTACGGGGCCCCGAAAACCAATCACCGCCTTCAGGATTTCTAAGGGCATAAATTTTTGATTTCACTCTTCACTGCCTATCACAGTTTCGGAGGCCATGGAATGCCCAGGTGGCACAAACCCCCCCCCCAAATGACCCCATTTTGGAAAGTAGACACCCCAAGCTATTTGCTGAGAGGCCTGGTGAGTATTTTGCAGCTCTCATTTGTTTTTGAAAATGAAGATGGACAAGAAAAAATGTTTTTTTTCAATTTTCAAAACTTTGTGATAAAAAGTGAGGTCTGCAAAATACAGTCTAGAGACTAATTAGCCGCTAGGATTGCTTTTACATGAAAGCCGACCACTGGCTGAAAAGAATGATACCAAGATGATACCTAAACCTGCAGGCATCATTCTGGTATAACCACTCAAAGTCGTGAATAGCGTACCTGAAGACAAAAAAATGGTTAACAATAAAACACCGTAAACGGTAAAGTATAAAAAAATTGCATGCCTGAAAAGCAAACATGATAAAACATAATAACAATAACAATAAATCATTGCAGAATAGAATACAGTAAAAAAGAGCAGAACAATAGAGAGAGAGAGAGAACAATAAAACGACAACTATTTTTTTTTAAATTTTATATATTTTTTTGTGTTTTTTTTTATTTTTTTTACACTTTTTGTGTAACTGTAACTTTTATAACTGTAACCGGTTCCAGGTTCGGGTCTCTCAAAATGCGATGGCATCTTGGGAGGCCCTGTGAAAGTGTGCCTAGTCTGTGCAATGCTGTACCCTACGTTAATACTCAACTAGTGTATGGTAGCGTTGAAAACATTCACCAATGCAAAGACCAGGATTGTCGGGACAGGAGGGACAATAATAGCGGGTGTCACGCCTATATCCGCTCTTGCTGCAGACACGACATCTTCTGGGGGGGGGGGGGTTCGTTGGGTAGGGGTACTCGGGAGGACATAAAGAAAATGCCTCTCATGCAGCCGATTGCATTTGGTTGGGGATGTGAATGGATGAAGTACAGGCGCTGCAGAAGTGGTGGGTTCCCAATTATTAGGATTGGCGAATGCAGCAGGAAGGGCATTATGGGCACGACGGGCCTGTTTGTCTTCTTCTTGGTGGCAGCAGGACACTACTTGTGCTTGCCACCTCACCAGCTTGAACTGCACTTATGGGACTCGCCACGTCACCAAGTGTTACTGCAGTGCTGGTTTGACTACAACCGGGGTGTACTAGGCCGCTGGTGCTTGCCAGTTCACCAAAATGCTACCAAAAAAACTGTTAGCAATCGCAGGGATCAGGCCTGACTCTGCGAACGCTGCAGTTATGTGTTATGTAAGTGACAGTGATCGATCGATACTGCACTTGGGTGGGCTGGGCTGGGCCGGGCGGAGGGGCAAAACGCAGGTGCTAGCAGGTATCTGGGCTGATCCCGCTAACACTGCGTTTTTGGGAACCCTAAACTGCTGGGGACGCTAGTATAGATTTGATCAGATATTGATCCGTTCAGATACTATACCACTAAGGGAGGCGTATGCTGCGTGCGTGGGTGTTAGCGGTACTGGTGCTAACCTGACGCTGCTTGGGGCGACGCATATCGCCGCCGGGCGATCAGGGGGCTAAACCTTTATTCTGTAATAAACGGCGGGTGCCCTGACACTATAAAAAATTAACTAACCAGCGTCACCCATAACGGTTATATGGTGATCAGTGGTGAAAGGGTTAACTAGGGGGCAATCAAGGGGTTAAAACATCTATTAGGTAGTATATGGGGGTCCCCGACGCTATAAAACGCTGACGGCGAACCTAAATATTTACCTCCCTAACTAGCGTCGCCAGTGACACTAATACAGCGATCAGAAAAATTATCGCTTAGCGACACTGGCGACGGGGGGTGATCAAGGGGTTAAAACTTTGTTAGGGGGGTACCCTAGACCTAAAGGGGGCTAACACTAACTGCCCTACCACACTAACTGTCACAAACTGACACCAATGCAGTAATCAGAAAAAAAACAAAAACTGCTTGGTGTCAGTGTGACGGGGGGGGGGGGGGTGATTGGGGGGTGATAGGGGGTGTTATGTGTGCCTGGCATGTTCTACAGTGCTGTGTAGTGTTTGTGCACTCACATTGCAGTCTTCTCTCCTCGGCGCCGGAACGGAAAACGCCGAGCCGAGGAGAGATGACATCATTTCCTCTGCCTCTGCTTACTATGCAGAAGCAGAGGAAGATTCTCATTGGCTGGGAGCGATCAAGAGGGGGGGGGGCCACGAATGGATGGCCTCCCCCTCACCTCTCATCGCTCCCGGACAGAAGCAGACCGCCTCGGGCACCGGGGGGGGTCCGATCCGACCCCCCGCCCGCGGGAGGCAGATCACGTACAGGTACGTGATTCTGCCTGCCCGTGCCATTCTGCTGACGTATATCAGCGTGAGGCAGTCAGCAACTGGTTAAAGGATCGGATTTTGTTGTCAGAAAATTTTATAGCATGCTCTCAAACTTTGTGTGTCGGAAATTCAGATGGAAAAAGTCCGATGGAGCCCACACACGATCGGAATTTCCGACAAGGTATTTAGTGTTTTTCAGTTATATATCACCTTGGGGTGATCAAACACTTGCTTCAGCACACACTTAGCGCTACTATTTTTGCTTATTGTCATATATATAATTTTCCTTTGACAAGTGGTTAAAATACAGCTCACATATACTGTATATAGTGTATACAGGAAAACCGACCTCGTGGGGAGGAGTCTGGTGTGGGAGCTGTATAGTGAGGGCCGGTGTTTTATGTGATCTGTTTTCCGGCCACATTCCTCTTCAGTGGGATCTATCTTTTAGGGTATCCACGTGTATGAACTTTGTTGCATGGACTTCTTTGTCCTAAAGATGAGGACAGTACAGCCCAACTGTACACAACTACAGTGCCTTGAAAAAGTATTTATACCCCTTAAAATGTTCCACATTTTGTCATGTTACAACCAAAAATGTAAATGCATTTATTGGGATTTTATGTGATAGACCAACACAAAGTGGCACATAATTTTAAAGTGGAAGGAAAATGATAAATGGTTTTCAAATTGTTTTACAAATATCTGAAAAGTGTAGTGTGCATTTGTATTTCGCTCCCTTTACTCCGATCCCCCTAACTAAAATTTAGTGGAACCAATTGCCTTCAGAAGTCACCTAATTAGTAAATAGAGTCCACCTGTGTGTAATTTAACCTCAGTATAAATACAGTTGTTCTGTGAAGCCCTCGGAGATTTGTTGGAGAACCTTAGTGAACAAACAGCATCATAAAGGCCAAGGAACACACCAGACAGGTCAGGGACAAAGTTGTGTTGTGGGGATACTTTTCTTCAGCAGGGATAGGGAAGCTGGTCAGAGTTGATGGGAAGATGGATGGAGCCAAATACTGTACAGGGCAAACTTAGAAGAAAACCTGTTAGAGTCTACAAAATACTTGAGACTAGGGCAGAGCTTTGCCTTCCAGCAGGACAACTGTAAACATACAGCTAGAACTACAATGGAATTGTTTAAATCAAAGCATATCCAAGTGTTAGAATGGCCCAGTCAAAGTCCAGACCTAAATCCAATTGAGAATCTGTGGCAAGACTTGAAACTTGCTGTTCACAGGTGCTCTCCATCCAAACTGACAGAGCTTGAGCTATTTTGCAAAGAAGAATGGGCAAAACTTTCACTCTCTAGTGCAAAGCTGGTAGAGACATACCTAAAAAGATTGCAGCTGTAATTGGGGTGAAAGGTGGTTCTACAAAGTATTTACTCAGGGCAGGCTGAATACAAATGCACGACACACTTTTCACATATTTATTTGTAAAAAAATTTGAAAACCATTTATCATTTTCCTTCCACTTCACAATTATGTGCCACTTTGTGTTGGTCTATTACATAAAATCCCAATAAAATACATTTAGGTTTTTGGTTGTAACATGACAAAATGTGGAAAACTTCAAGGGATATGAATACTTTTTCAAGGCATAGTACAGCATTTTTTATATTTCAGATTGCTATATACACAGCTATGTCAGTATTTGGTCGCCATAGTGGATAAAACTCTTTGATCACCCATGCATTTAAAGCTTCCTGGAGCCGACTTCTCCTCGGGGAGCAATACAAGTAAGGAGACAGCAACATAATATGGAACGGATTCTTTAGGTAGCCCCTTTTTTTTTTTTTTTGGACACAGCATCAGCATTTATGTCTATTATGCAGCTAAGAGGAACATGGAGGTTATGCTTAGGTGAGTTTTTTGCAGAGTTAGAAAGGTGTGTTGTCATGCACACAAGCGCTTCCTTTGTACTTCACCATGGCTTACCGACGTGTGTTTCCAACAAATTTTTGATGTGGGTTAAAAGTCACTTACCAAGTCTGTATAATTCCTGTTACAAATGCATCAAATCATATGTTGCAAACATTTTGATGCATTTCTATTGATTTCTATGTGTCTCCCAAAGCACTAAATCACAGAAAAACGTCATATTTTTCAGAGTGCACTGCCTGTGCAGAGATGAGAACTAACACTTTTTATTATAGGGAATTTGGACACATGCGTTATACGTCATTTCAACACATGCGTTAAAACCTAGCAGTGTAAATGGGCCCTAAAGGTGGCCATAGACTGGTAGATATCTCCCTCAGAATGATTGATGGTTGAGCACACAGATACCTGTCTATCCTCAAACTTGTCACCTGGGTCTCAGGACATACTATGATCCTTGCCTAAGTTCATCCAATTTCTAAATTGCTGCATTTGTACATTTTAAAAGCCAAAGGAACAGTAGTGGTAAAAAAAAGTACTTGTGGATTTAATTAATCTTTTTTTGGTTAATTCTCCTTTAAAGGGGTGTGGCAGGGGGCGTGTTCTATACCTACATATGTCTGTTAGTAGGTGTCCCTCATTTCCATCTCAAAATGTTGGGAGGTATGCTAATGGTGGCGCTTTCATTCCTTTCCACTGCTTCAAAGTGTGGCCTTAACCTCTGTAAGGGCCACTGATTTTGACCCAGGTTCTTTACCACAAGTGTAGCGGCAGACAAGCAAACAGAATCATTCACTCTACTGGCTCAGTAAACAGTCTAGGGGTTGCAGGGCCATCTTAACAGCATCATGGGCCCCTGGGGAAAGTAATGCACTGGGGCCCCTACAAGCCTGTCCCAATTTTCGCACCTACTCTCAAGAATTAAAGTATAAATAATTGATAGATTTATTATTAGATTATTTGTTTATGAGATTTGGTATCAGATTATTTGTTTTTTAGAATTGGTAGAGCCGTGCTGCAACTTCCCTGCAAACATGTGCAATGCATGTGATTGTGGTGGGGTGATGCGGCATTTTGGGAGTTAAAACAAGTGGTGAGGAGCTGACATTGCTTCCTCACTGCCTGACCAATGTCTCTAAAAAAGAAATCCATATGTGGATTGTTTTTCAGAGGAGTGGCAGCCTTTTTTAGGCTGTATTCACACATAATGCAAAGCTTCAACAATGTTTCATCACACTGGTAGCTCTGCATAGCCGACTGTAGGGGGGGGGGGGGCAGTATCACATGGCTCCTTTTTTTTTTTTGTATAAACTTTATTTGAAAAAAACATACTTCATTCACGATAATGCACAGCAGTGAGACGCGCTGCATTGCCGTGCGATTTGGCGCGTGCACTGCGATAAAATGCAGCATGTCTGCATTTTACTGCAGCATGCTGAAGTGCAGCCATATGCTACGTTGCAGTGTGAATGGGACACATAGGAAACAATTGTTTCCTGAGTGTTCCTGATGTGATAGACGTTTTACAATGCAGTAAAATATCTGTCACTGCATTTAGTGTACATTAGGCTACGTTCACACCGGTGATTGGGGCCGGTGCGAATTGAAGCGGCAGTTCCTCCTGTAGCTCTCAGCGGTGGTCAGCAGGTAGGTGCAGCCACCCGCTCCCAGCCACAAAGTCCCGGGACTCCCAGCCAGGTGGCACACACCGGCAATCAGCCATGGTGACAACAAGGGATAGCCACGGACAGGGGCGTAACTACCACCCGCAGCCGAGTGGGGCCCAGTGAGGATAAGAGCACCGCCGGCACAGTCTCCCAGCCAGGGGAAGAGAGAGGAGAGGAAGAGGCGAGCTGTCCGTATCAGCAGAGAGCTGAATTGCCCGATGTAATAGCTTTCATTAGAACTCACAGTGTTCCCGGGGCTCACGTCACATTTGGCCCAGTGCCTTTGATAGATAGAACGCCGATCCAATGCGGGACATGTGACGTCATCAAAGGCATCGGGCCAAGAGGTGGGGCTATGTGTCGATGAGCCCCAGGAAGACGGGAAATTCAAATGAAAGCTATTACAGCGGGCAATCCCGCTCTCTGCTGATCCGGGTGGCTTGCCTCTTCCTCTGCATAGGTGGGGCTGTATGGGGCACAGGCAGACCAGGCTGTATTGGGCACAGGTCACGCTGTATGGGGCACAGGTCACGCTGTATTGGGCACAGGTCACGCTGCATTGGGCACAGGTCACGCTGTATGTGTCATAGGCCACGCTGCATTGACACTAGGGCAGCTGTGGGGGGGGGGGCTGTTTGCAGGGGGGCCCCATACAGCAGATATCACGCCACACCGCAGCATGCATAAAATTTACTCTGTCCACTCCACTCCTTCATAAGCTTGTTTAGGCCCCTTTCACACTGGGGCAGGGTCGGCAGTAAAGCGCCGCTATTTATAGCGGCGCATTACCGTCATATTTGCGGAAGGTATTCAGCCGCTAGCAGGGCGCTTTTAACCCCCGCTAGCGGCAGAAAAAGCGGTTAAAACCACCCACCATTTTTAGCGCTGTAGTGCCTGCAAAGCTCCTCAGTGTGTAAGGGCTCTTAGTAAAAATGATTTCTCCCCACAACAAAAGCCATTTTTACTGTTAGACACCTTTCTCACTGGAGGCTTTTTTAGGGGCTTTAGCGCTAAAAATAGCGCCTGTAAAGCGCCTGAAAAATGGCTCTCGTGCCTTCCGAATGTGAAAGCCCGAGTGCTTTCACACTGGGGCGCTGCACTGGCAGGACATCAAGCAGCATCTTTGGGGCGCTTTCAAAATTGAAATCAATGGGCAGCGCCGCGGAAGCGCCTCTGCAGCGGCACTTTTAACCCTTTATTTGGCCGGCAGCGGGGGGTTAAAAGTGCCCCGCTAGCGGCCGAAAAGCGCCTCTAAAACGGCGGTAGAGCGCCGCACTGTCAGTGTGAAAGGGCTATAAAGCTGTTGAATGATCCAATAAAACAAATTCACGACATACACTGAGCAGCTTTTTACTGACCTACATTTCAGAGCCAGCATCTGTGCCAACGCCCATCAGTTGAAGCGGAGGTCCGCCCCCCCCACACGAAAAATTAAAAGTCAGCAGCTACAAATACCGCAGCTGCTGACTTTTAATATTAGGACAGTTACCTGTCCTGGGAGCCCACAATGTCAGCACCGCAACCGATCTTCAGATCGGCTGTCGGGTGGTCCGCCGCCATTCCTGGTAAGGGAACCCCGTAGTGAAGCCTTTTGGCCTCAAAGCCGGTTCCCTACTGCGCATGCGCGAAGCGTGCTGCATTTCCTAATTGGTCTGGTGGCAGAAGGAGGCCCAACTGTCAAAAACAGGTACCCACCCCTGGATAAGCTGAAGTTCCACTTTTGAGCGGAACTCCACTTTAACTACACACACACATCTCAAAAATTTAGTCCACTCCATATAGATCCTTTCACCAGTATGCTTATATAAATGAGAATTGTTTTCAAATTACACGATCACATTATATATATCAGGCCCGGACTGGGACAAAAAATAGGCCCGGGCATTTTGGACTGAGCAGCCCATGACATGTTAACCGCCCCTTCCCCACTCTCGACTCTGACAGATCCCCGGGGAGAGAGGTACCCGGTAGAGGTGCGGGGGAGCGAGGGGGACTGGGAAAGAGCATGAAGGGGGGGGTGGAGAGCACAGGAAGGAACCTTGAGAACATGGGGTGGGGCGAGAGCACAGGGGAGAGGCAGTGAACACAGGGAGGAAGAGGAGAGTACAAGGGGGACGGAGAGCACAGAAGGTGGGGGGTTGGAGAGAACAGGGGGAACCAAAAACACGGGGTGGGGTGGAGAGCACAGGGAGGGTGGAGAGTACAAGGGGGAGGCAGCGAAGAGCACAGAGAGGGCAGGAGAGCACAGGGGGAGGCGGACAACACTGTGGGGGCTGGAGAGTACTGGGGGGGTGAAGAGCACTGGGGGGAGGCAGCCAACAGTGGGGGGGGGGCTTGAGAGCATGGGGGGAGGTGGAGAGCACTGGGGGGGCTGGAGAGCACTGGGGGAGAGCAGGGGGGAGGTGGAGAGCAAGGGGTGGATGATGTGTAAAGCACAGGGGGGCAGCGGAGAGCGTGGGGGATGTGGAGAGCACAGGGGGCAGCGGAGAGCATGGGGTAAGATGGAGAGAATTGGGGGGAGGTGGAGAGCACAGGATGGCAGCGGAGAGCATGGGGGAAGATGGAGAGCACGGGGAAGGCTGAGAGCCAGGGGGGAGAGTACAGGGGGCAGCAGAGAGCATGGGGGAAGGTGGAGAGCATGGGGAGGCTGAGAGCCAGAGGGGGGAGGGAGAGCACAGGGGGGCAGCGGAGAGCATGGGGGAGGTGGAGAGCACAGGGGGGCATGGGAGAGCATGGGGGAGGGGAAGAGCACAGGGGGGCAGCAGAGAGCATGGGGGGGATGTGGAAAGCACAGGAGGGCACCGGAGAACATAGGGGATGTGTAGAGCACAGGGGGGCACCAGAGAACATGGGGGATGTGGAGAGCACAGGGGGGGCACCGGAGAACATGGGGGGGTGAGGAGAGCACAGGGGGGCACCGGAGAACATGGGGGATGTGGAGAGCATGGGGGTCTGTGGAGAGCATGGGGGGGGATGTGAAGAGCACAGGGGGGCACTGGAGAGCATGGGGGATGTGGAGAGCACAGGGGACAGCGGAAAGCATGGGGGGATGTGGAGAACACATGGGGCAGCGGAGAGCATGGGGGAGGTGGAGAGCACAGGGGGCAAAGAGTATGGTGGAGAACACAGGGAGGCTGAGAGCCGAGAGCCAAGGGGAGGTGGAGAGCACAAGGGGGCAAAGATGATCTGTGGGGCAGAGAGCACAGAAGGGGCAGCAGAAATAAGCAGGGTAGGAGGAGCAGTGGGGGTGGCTGCATATAGAAGAATCATTCTCTCCATCTTCCTCCTGCAGTCTTTGAAAGCCTGCTTCTCCTCTCCCTCTTGCAGGCATTCAAAGACTGCAGGAGGAAGATGGAGAGAATGATTGTTCTATATGCAGCCGCCCCCACTGCTCCTCCTATCCAGGTCACAGGGGAGCTGCACACACGTTCTCTATGATCTGGCTCCAAGGTGTCTGCAGCAGGTTTCTTCTAGCTCCTCAACCTTCGTGGTCACGCCCCCGGCATAGACAGCTGAACTATACGTGCGGCCGCGGAGGTGTCTCATCTAGCTCCTCCCTCTTTGTGGCCACACCCCCGGCACAGACGGCTTCACTATACGTGCAGTTGTAGAGAGCTCCTCCCCCTGCATGTTTCAGCCAATGGCTGAGCTGAACTAGCAGCCGGGCGGCCACGGAGAGGCCGGGTGAGTGGCGCGGGCTCAAAGAGCAGCCCAGCTGCCTCGGGCCCAGCAAGGACTTGTGGCCCCGGCCCACCGGGCAAGTGCCCGGTTTGCCCTATGGCCAGCCTGGGCCTGGTATATATTATTGTACTAGCTAGCAGCACCTACCATTTAACTTATTATTTTCTTGTTAAATATTGCCTCATCTGAGGCTGAGCTAGCTTTCCCCTCCTGGGCTGCCTGTTCTTCTCCATTCTCCTTTGCTGGGCGGCTGCTGCACAGCCAATTCCAGTCCCTGCAACAGATCACTCCGCAGTCCGCACGCAGGACTCCACCATTACTTCACTACTTGAGTGGGCGGCCGGATCTACATCTCCAGTACACAGGAGGAGGGATACTGGAGCCGACCCGAGCCATTGGGGCAGGTCAGGGAAGGACGGTGAGAGCAGCAGTTACTCAAGTTAGTAAAAAAATAGTCTGTGGTGGCCACGGACCCTGCAAGGTCCGCTGCGCCGCTGCTAACAAAGTTACTGTTACTTAATCTCTGTGCAGTGCGATATACAATTCCACCCTAGCACTGCCAGTATCTTCGCTCTAGATCTGATCGATCCTGATGGGGCTCCATCTGTATCTGGGGCCCCTGGGCTGTGCCCAGGTGTGCCCGCTCGATAAGACAGCCTTGAGGGGTTTCCTTTTTTAACGTTTATTGCAGATTAACTTGGATGGGCATTAGGGGAGCTGTGGGATATTCCAAACACTGAAAGCAATGAGAGCACACTCTTTTCTTTGCAGCTTTTTCCTAAAACGGTCCCTTCAGCAAATAGACAGAGAATGGACAGCACTGGGACACCATAAGTAATGTTCTAGGCCAAGCAAGCCTTAGTATTAGTACACCAGGGGTTGACAGCAGCAACGGTCACTAGCATACCTCCCAACTTTGGAACTTGAGAATGAGGGACACCTAGGGATAGAGAAGACATGTGTTGTGCACCGTGTCAAAAATGTCTATGGCTAAAATGCACTGAATACTGAGGTGGCTGAAAGGAGCCTGGTTAAATAGATTTTAAGCCTGTACACATGATAGCTTAACCACAGCGCTGTCGCTTTAAGAGCATGAATGTTAATCTGGAACCGCTATCTGCTCATTAAATGCCCAAGCTAAGCACTATAGGCAATTGTTAGAACTGTAAATCATTATTCACAGTGCTGCCCCTATCATGCTGCCACAAACACAATATACACCTTGAATGGACAAAAAAATACTTTGTGCAAAAAAAAAAAAAAAAGTAAAAATAATTATATATTTGCCTTGTAAAGTGTCATTGTGTTAAAAGAGCTCTAAATTATGACTTTCATAATGTGCTCCAATAGAAAGTGCTTCTGTGCTGCTATTCCTGCTTCACAGTGCTGCATGAAGTGCTCTAAACCCAGTGTCACTCATCACCAGATTCTTTTGACTGTGCTTTTCAGCAACAAATTCTCCCTGGCTTGTAGATATTCCCCTCCCGGGTCTTTGCAGTATGATACACAGCACCTCTACTTCTCCACTCCACCAGCAATCTCCTCCAGTCCCTTGGCCTCAATCCTCATGCCACATCCACCATGTATAGGAATTGAAAGGGGGGGGGGGGGGGCTTGCATCAGAGTACCTCTTTCACACCATTTGTCCCTTTCTTCACATTAGAAGACCCCTCACATCAGGTGTCCCCCTTCAAATTAGGAGCCCCCCCTTCATATCAGGAGTCCCTCCCTTCACATCAGAGTCTCCTGTTCACATGAGGAACACATCAGAGTCCCCCTTTTCACATCAGAAGCCTCCTCCTTTAAATCAAAGGCCCTCATCTTTCACTTCAGAGTTCCTCCTTTACATTAGGAGTCCAACCCCTTACATCAAGAGCCAACCTTTAAATTAGGTGTCCCTCTTTCACATCATAGTCCCCCTTTACATCAAGAGTCACCCCCTTATATCTGGAGACTTCTCTTCACATCAGGAGTCCCCCCTTACATCAGGAGCTCTCTTTTTAGCATCAGGAGTCAGACTTTAAAGGAGAAGTCTAGCCTGAGCTTGTTTGGCTAGGCTTCTCCTATGAGTCACAGGAGTGCAATTCGTTTTGCACTCCTGTGATCTATTTTCAGCAGAGAGCAGTCTGAAGTCCGCTCTCTGCTGATGTCACTGGAATCAGTTCAGGCACCCCGACATCACAACACTAAAATCTGGATCCGCCAGGTTCCTGGACTGATACCTGTCACAGCCTCTCAGCGAGCCGCTAAGAGCCTGAGACGGCCGTTCCCCGCCCCTCCACAGCTCAGTGTTCCAGTGTGCGTGGAGGAGCAGAGAGGAGAGCTGCTGATTGACAATCTCAGTTTTCAGTGCAGAGGCGGCGGGGGACAGATGCAGCATCCACCTAGGTAAGTATAAATTGGCCAAAACCCCCCTCCATGCTTCTCTTTTAACTTACCCCCTTTACTTCAGAACACCCCTTCACATCAGCAATGGCCACCTTCTATCAGTAGCCATCTATTTAAAACATCAGGAGTCCCCTTTACATCAGCAATGGGCCTTTAAATAAAGGGCCTCTTTAATACCAGTAGTCCCCCTTTACATTGGTAGTTCTCCTTATCATTTTGAGTCCTTTTTTACACCAGGGGTCTTCCTTTCATGTAGGTCACGGTGACTGAACCAGTCCCTTTTTACATCAGGGGTCTTCCTTTCATGTAGCTCACGGGGACTGAACCAGTCCCTTTTTACATCATGGGTCTTCCTTTCATGTAGGTCACGATGACTGAACCAGAGTGCCTGCTGGTGAGGAAAGGGAGCAGGCATCTAGTGGAGAGGAAAGGGGGGTCTGGTGTGTCAGGATGGGACTTGCTGATGACTGGGAAGAGGAGAAGTACAGTATATCAGGATCAAAGTTGCTGCGGGTGAGGGAGGAGAGCTGGGAAGAAGGTAACTAATTGCAGAGAGAAGAGTAGTGGAGTTGGAGCTGTCAGTGGTGGGGAAGAAGAGGAGAAACACAGATTACACGTGTTTGGCTTGACTGGGATGGTGAAGAGGAGAGAAGACCAAAGGAGAATAGATGAGCTGGGCAGGAGAGGAGGGGGGAGATTGATTGGGAGGACTGTGTAGGTGCAGCAGGAGCAGAGAGATTCCACACCTGTCACATAGCAAAGAATTAGCATGTCAGGGAGAGGATTCTGGCACCCATAATTTTAAATAATGTTGGGATACTGACATACAGATGTGGACACAAGGTCATATTGTATGGCTGGATCGGGGCTGTTCATTAATGTGGGAGATCGGGAAGCTGGAAGCAGCGTAATTAGATAAAACCCTGCAAGGATTGCGAGTTGGAGGCAAAAAAATTGAAAATTTTAAAAACCAAAAGCATATGAGACTGAAGGGGCAACACATGGTCAATTATGGCAAATACCGGTATCTGCGCCCAGAGCCCACCCTTTTTGAAGCCAATTAGAGCCTCAGGCTCTAATCATGTGCTTAAAAAAAAACATTGAAATCCATGCGTCCGGTGTCCTGCATTTAGATTAGGAGCTGGGCGCATGGATTAGGGGGGAGGTGCCCCTGCGCCCCGTATGAGTGGCCGCCGCTGCTCCAGATGAGAGGGGGAAGCAATCAAACCTGCAGCCTGCTGAGCTCAGAGCAGCCCAAAGCTATCACAAGCTGCTCTACTGATTACAGTAGAGCCATAAGAACTAAATTTGTCTAACCTAACGAGCAACCTATCTGGGAAAGTGCTACACAAGTATGTGTCCAGATTGGGCCTGCTCACAGGGAGGTTTTCCAGCAACCTTTTAAACAGGTCTGAGATGTGTTCCTTCTGTCTGAGGCATGCTTTAGGCACCTTTCACACGGGCTGGATACATTTATGCTCAGCGGGGGATCTGTCCACGAATCTCCTGCTGAGCGGAGTGGGCGGATGACAAGTCTGTGCCCGCTCTATTTATGCAGAGTGGACACGAACACAGCCCACTCTGCTCTATGGGCAGCTGGATGTAAATGATCTGTCTGTGTACACCTGGCTGCCCTCCAATCTGATCCGGCCAGCCGGAGGGGAGCAGATTCCCCCCTAGCCGGGAGTAAACAGATACAAGTCTGTTTACATCCAGGAGAATGGAGGGTCTGATTGCATTCAACTGAAAAACAGATAGCCGGACCCGATCAGATCCCTAATGTAAAGGGATTTACTGCTCTAATTCAGGAAAGGCCCAGTAATTGCAAGCATTGCTTGAAGCTGGAAGCCATGTTCCAGGCCTGTGACAAGTTGGATCATCGGGCACACCTGCAACTGGTAAAAAATGATCTCCTCATAATCTTGTCTCATCATTTTTTTCACGGTTATTTTCTTATTAATTTGATGTATTTTGTCTTTTTAAGGCCAATATTGTGAAATGCTTATGAGATTAAGGTGAGAGTTTAAAATAACGCAATGATCCTATATAAATAGTTGCTTTAGATCTTATTTTCTAGTGTTTCCTCCTAGTAATGTGTCTTTATTTTATTTCCTGTATTTGTATAGAGACTACATGTTGCGCAGTATCTTTACAAAGCACAGAGGACCATTCACCATTGTCCTTACACTAATCCTTTTGTGAATGATATATTACCCAATACTGTCTTGCTTAAAACGGAGTTCCACCCATTTAAAAGTCAGCAGCTACAAAAAGTGAGCTGCTGACTTTTATTAATCAGACACTTACCTGTCCCACGGTCCAGCGATGCGGGCGCACGAACCCCCGCTCCTCTCCCCCTCCTCTCCGCCCGGCTGTGGCTATACAGCCACAGCACTGCCACAGCGAGCCGTGCTGCGCGCTATGAATGGCTGGGCAATCTTCTGGGACCTGTGACGTGTCCCACAAGATTGCAGGGGGGAAAGGTGATCTTCCTTCCGGCAGCACCAGGGGAGGAAGTGGGAGCTTGGTACCTGTAAAAACAGGGTACCCGCTTACCCCCCAAAAAATTACATGCCAAATGTGGCATGCCAGGGGGTCACCAACACTTAAAGTGGAAGTTCCATTTTTGGGTGGAATTCCGCTTTAAGAAATCTAAATGTCCCTTTCATTTTCAATGATTTCTTCTCATTCACGTAGCCCCGGTTCACACTGTTGCGCCCCATTAATGGAAATGGACTCAATTGGTGCGACTCAAGTCGCTCCAATTTAGAAAAAGGTTCCTGAACTACTTTGGGGCGACTTAATCAGGACTTGCATTGACTTCTGTGAAAGAAGTCACATGCAAGCCACGATGAAGTGCAGGGATGTCGGCTTCAAAGTAGCTCGACTTTGAAGCCGCGCTGGTGTGAACCAGGGCTTAAAGTGATTCTAAAAGTAAAAAAAAAAAAAAATAACAAACATGTTATACTTACCTGCTCTGTGCAATGGTTTTGCACACAGCAGCCCTGATCCTCCTCTTCTCGGGTCCCCTGCCAGCACTCCTGACTCCCCCCTGCTGAGTGGCCCTTCAGCAAGCCGCTTACTATTTGGGAACTCGTGCGTGCTGGCTCCCGAGTCGGCTCCCTCCTCACTGGCTGTGATTGACAGCAGCCAATGGCTCCCTCTGCTGCCTCTCTGTCTGATGAGGATGGAGAGAGCTGTTCCCGTGAACATTGCTGGATTCAAATCCATCTCAAGTCATTATAGGGGGGACTGGGAGGGGAGCTGCTTGCAGAAGGTGCAATGAATGCATTAACCACTTCAGCCCCAGAAGAATTTCCTGCTTAAGGACCAGGCCATTTTTTGCGATACGGCACTGCATCGCTTTAACTGACAATTGCACGGTCCTGAGCCATGTCTCCCATGCTTGTACATGTAGTGCTCCTCATGTTCTTCATGGTTTTATGTGAATAAAGACGTTTGGTGTGCAGCCATCCAGACTTTCCTTTCATTCCTGTGAAAGGAATCAAATAGAATCAGTGAAAGCAATGGATAGGCAATGTATGGTACATGGTGATAAAAGAGTCCAACAACAACTATCAGAAACACCAGCCTTGATTTTGGACTATAACATACAATACAAAGAAGTGGAAAAATTGATTACCAAGCTTTGGCATATACTGACAGGTGACAGACACCTGCACAGTATTCTACCGGGCAAACCTACTTTCATTTATAAGCGAGCAACAACCTTGAGAGATCTGGTTGTAAAAAACATTGTTGAACCACCGCCCAAGAATAATTTCACCTTCTTTGATGGTAAAGGCTTTTTTCCCTGCAAATACTGCTATGCAAGTCAACATTCAAAGAAGTTTCAAAGTAAAAAATTGGAGTTTGAGGTCACCAGCACAGGAAGAGTTTATCCAATTAAAGACTTCATTTGTTGTCATACTGAAGGAGTAGTGTATGTTCTAGAATGTTCTTGTAAATTACAATATGTAGGGAGTGCCAAAAGAGTACTAAAAGTCAGAATTAAGGAACATGTACAGAATATCATAAATGGTTTTCCAAAACATAATGTGTCCAGGCATTTTGCACTGGTTCACAACAAAGATCCAGCACACTTACAATTCTGGGGTATAGAGAAATATAAGAAGGTATGGAGAGGGAGTCACAAAATTAGAACCCTAAATCAGATTGAATCCAAGTGGATACATACGATGAAAACCCTCATGCCAGAAGGTCTGAATGTGGAGTTCGACCTCAACTGCTTTATTAGTAATTATTAATAACCACACATAAACATGAGCCATATTGGCAGGTGTTATGCAACATAACTGAGAACTGCATTATTCTAATATTTTGATTTTTTTTTATATAAACCTCACATCTCATTTCTGGTGTGCGAGGTCGATTAACCAATTTCAAGTTTACTGATCTTATTATTGACACACATTATTTTGAATATGTGGTTTGTCCTTCTATCCTTTAAATATTAATTTATTATTCCCATCCGGTATTATGGTAGTCTTCGTGCGATTCACCTATTCATGGCAGTTATTTCCCATTTAGTCACATATTGACACATTTGATCATCCTACACGACATCCAACATATTTTATTATTAGAAACGAGTGCAGCAGCCATAAAAAAATGGCCACTATTTTGTCTGTATTGTATTTCTTTAACATAGAGAACCATTAATTAGTCATAGGGAAAATGGCCGCTATACTATTATCAACATGAGCTTCAACAAAATGGCGTCTGAGACACTTGCTGTTCCCAGCACATAAATAGACTGAGCTGACAGCCATTCCAGGTTCCCTGAAGAAGTCACATGATGTAACGCGTACAGTGTGGCCGTAAGACGCAGCAGACCGGAAGTGATGTGAGAGGCGGAAACGCTGGTGTTTTTTGCTGTTTGAAGTGATTTTAATTGTGCTTAGATGTAAGCAGGTTTTAATACTTTTAAAGAAAATTGGTTTGGAAACGTTAATGCACTATTGGAGGCTTGTTTGTGTATCTTACCCCCACACATAATTCTGGACCTTCTGAGAGAGGATTTGCGGAGGAGGGAATAGCTTGTCCTTAATAACACTCAGGGCTTATATTCTGTGGATATGAGGTGAGAGTTCTGTGAGCACTGAGGTATTGGTGGCAGGGCATAGACTCTCTGAAGTTTTATTTAGAAGGTTATTGGATTTGTTCATTGAAGGACTGCAAATTGATTACAGTGCTTATATTTGGATCACAGTCACCATTTGATCATAGATCGTTATTTATATGGAACTGGGAATTGATTATTTTAGGATTATTGATTTATAATTACCACTGGACTTTATTATTGCAAGATTTCATTTCACATTTATTTAATTATATAGGATAAACTAGCGCAAAATCATTCAGTTATTTAAGCATGTGTATTTGTGAAATCACTAGATTTTGCAGCAATTTCTGGGTATCTAATTAGGATTTATTGTTATCATACAATAGCGCAGAAGATCACTTTACTATAAGTGCTATACCTGTTGTATCCCTGTGGAAACTGGAAATCACCGTAGTACACACAGCTCGTACAATGATCTCTACTGGCTTCCAGGTCCAGTGCCAAGTGGCTATCCTACTGCGTAGTGAAAATAGGAGGTCACTTGCTCAGCATGGGTAACATTCAGAGAACACTTTGCCAGTGCTGTGTCTTGGCCTAGGCCAACAAGGCCTAGGGTGGCACTTTGCGGGGGGGGCGACGGCTTTTTTGCCGCCACCCCCCTTACCCAACCCCCCCGACCCGTCCTCCCCACGTCCCACACAGATTCAGCCTCCCGTGGCTGGCTCCAGCTCCGATACAGCCTCCTGCAGCCGGCTTGCCTTGTTATATATCGTGCACTCAGCACTGGCACAGTATGGGCGCGTACTTGGCCGCGGGGGGGGGGGGGGGGCGCCTGCCGCCCCCATAAAATGGACCATGACTATCAGCTTAACTGGTGGAGGCGGAGCCTAAAGCTCCGCCTACCCACCTCCGCGCGACCTCATTGCATGCAGTCCAGGTTGGGGAGTTGGGACGGTCTCTCTGGTTACCAGAGGAGGAGGAGCGAGAGAGAGGAGGAGGACGATGACGGCGGCGGGAACCCTGAGGTAATTGATGAGAGCGAGTGAATGGATGATGCATTGAAACAGCGAGCCAGGAGTCAGGACCGATTTAAAAACTTGTATACCGTAACCCAGGCAACTTTAGTAATGCAGCCACTGTACCCATCAATTGCCGCCACTGTGCCCCATCAAAGCAGCCACTGTGCCCATCAATTGCCAACACTGTACCATCAAATGCAGCCACTGTGCCCATCAATTGAATGAGGAAGGGGTGTGGTTTACAGATGACAGGGCGTGTCTTAAATAGGAAGGGGTGTGGCCTTGACAGGAAGGGTGGGTTGTATTTAAATTCTGGGGTGCATGAATTTAGTCAGGCCTAGGGCAGCACAAAACCTAAATACACCACTGTACTTTGCATATTTTTATTGAATGCAAAGTGTTCTCTGATTGGATAAGGTGGAAAGGTGGAGATCATGACATCACTGCCCCGCCTCTCCACCTCCATCATGCAGAGAACACTTTGATTTCAGAAAATGTTCTGTGAATGGTGGCCGTGTCGAGCAAGCATCCCTCCTGTGGCGGCACAGTGGTGTAGTGGGTAGCACTCTCGCCTAGCAGTAAAAAGGGTCACTGGTTCAAATCCCACCTATGACACCACCTGCCCTGTGCCTGTGACTCTGGTTTCCTCCCACACTCCAAAGACATACTAGTAGGTTAATTGGCTTCTGTACAAAAAATTGGCCCTAGTATATGAATGTGAGTTGGGGACCATGGATTTTGGGCTCCTTGAGGGTAGGGTCTGGTGTGAGTGTGTACTCAGGTTGAACTGGATGGACTGGTGTCTTTATTCAACTTTACTAACTTAGTGTTCACTAAGCAGGAGGGTAGCTGTTTGGCACAGGACCTGAAAGCTAGCACAGTGATTTCCAGCTTCCAAGGAGTTTGGGCAGGTATGGCACATCCAAATATACAGCAAGTAGAGGTTGACCGCACTCCAATAGCCAGGAAAATGTAAACTTTATTGTATAAAATCCATACATGAAGACATCACAGTTCCCGGTTACAGGATGACAATAGTTGTTTTTAGCGCATTTCACGCAGTTGTTATGATTAAGTACTTCCTGTGTAAAATGCGTTAACAACTTCTGTTATCTTGTATCTCGGAACTGTGATGTTTTCGTGTATGGATTTTATACAATAAAGTTTACATTTTCCTGGCTGTTGGAGTGCAGTTAACCTCTACTTGCTGTATGTATGGATTGCATACACCGGCCACTTTATTAGGTACACCTTTCTAGTACCAGTTTAAACCTCCTTTTGCCTTCAGAGCTGCCTTAATTCTTTGTGGTATAGATTCAACAAGGTGTTAGAAACATTTCTCTGAGATTCCGGTCCATATTGACATGATAGCATCACGCAGTTGCTGCAGATTTGTCGGCTGCACATCCATGATGCAAATTTCCCGTTCCATCACATCCCAAATGGGCTCTATTGGATTGAGATCTGATGACTGTGGAGGCCATTGGAATACAGCGAACTCATTGTCATGTTCAAGAAACCAGTTTGAGATGATTTGAGGTTTGTGACATGGTGCATTATCCTGCTAGAAGGAGCCATCAGAAGATGGGGACACTGTAGTCATAAAGGGATGGACATGGTCAGCAACAATACTCAGGTAGGCCGTGGTGTTTAAATGATGCTCAGTTGGTACTAAGGGGCCCAAAGTGTGCCAAGAAAATATCCCTCATACCATTACACCACAACCACCAGCCTGAACCGTTGATACAAGGCAGGATGGATCCATGCTTTCATGGATGACCCTACCATCTGAATGTAACAGCTGAATTAGAGACTCATCAGACCAGGCAAATTGTAGCCTTAGTTTCCTGTTCTTAGCTGACAGGAGTGGCAACCTGTGTGGTCTTCTGCTGCTGTGGCCCATCTGCTTCAAGGTTCGTTGTGCATTCAGAGAAGGTATTCTGCATACCTTGGTTATAATGAGTTGTTATTTGAGTTACTGTTGCCTTTCTATCATCTCAAAACAGTCTACAGATTTTCCTCTGACCTCTGAGATCAACATGGCATTTTCATCCACACAACTTCCGCTCTCTGGATATTTTGTCTTTTTCAGACCATTTTCTGTAAACCCCAGAAATGGTTGGGCGTGAAAATCCTAGTAGATCAGCAGTCTGGCACCAACAACCATGCCACGTTTACAGTCACTTAAATCCCCATTCTGATGTTCGGTTTGAACTTCAGCAAGTAATCTTCACTACGTCTAGATCAGGGACGTGTGGTGAGGTCAGTGGCTGGTGAGGCACTGGCTAGTATCAGAGCAAGATACACACAGGTTACATATTCACAAGTTAAGTATTCGGTTCTCATTATGTAGGTGATTGCAGTTCTACTAGTTATATATAGCACCTTCACTAGTTAGTTCTCATAATTTACTAATTTAACCAGCATAAGTGCTTGTTTTAGCAGGGCTTTTTTTCAGCAAGAACTAGGGGGAACTCCCTTCCACCACCTCTGGCTCAGGTCTTCTGCTCCCTGCTCATCACTATCACTTGGTAACACTGAAGTCCAGCTTCTGCATTTACAAGTGATAGCTTACCTCCCAGTAGCTCCCACAGGTCAGATCTCCTGCGCAGATTCAACTGAGTGCCAGACAGGGAGATACAGAACAGGTGCCCAGGGTTCAGTGCAGTCATGGGCAGGAGAGTGTGCATGGTAGGCTGCACCCTCTGTGGTCTCCATTTTTTCCCTGGTGACCAGTTGTTGCTCCTACTGCATGATATCCCTTGCAAGTGATTGTAGTATAGTATAGTATGCTGGGAGGTACTACAGCCAGATAGGTGCTCCAGCTCAATATTGCAACAAAGGTAAGCCATATGACAGATGGTGGAACTTTTAAGGAGGGGGAGAAGATGAGCGCAGTGGAGCTACTATTTGATGCCATTTGGCAGGTATGTGAGTGTGGCGGACATGGCTGAGTTCCTGCACCTTTTCTCTGAGAAAAAAAGCCCTGTGTTTTAGCATATGTAAACAGCGTTCAAACCACACATGTGAGGTATCACAGAGAACGTTAGAGTGAGAGCAATAATTCTAGCACTAGACCTCCTCTGAAACTCTAAACATTTAACCTGTAAAAATGTTTCAAGCGTTGCCTATGGACATTTTTAAGTACCGTAGTTTGTCGCCATTCCACGAGCATGCACAATTTTAAAGCATGACATGTTAGGTATATTTACTCGATGTAACATCATCTTTCACATTATACAAAAAAATCATGCTTGCTTTTGTGGGATTTTATTTTTATTCATAAAACATTTTTTTCCCCAAAAAAATGCATTTGAAAAATTGCTGCGCAAATACCATGTGACATAAAAAGTTGCTAGAACCACCATTTTATTCCCTAGGGTGTCTGCTAAAAAAATATATATAATGTTTGGAGGTTCCAAGTAATTTTCTAGCAAAAAAATTATGATTTTTTCATGTAGGAGAGAAGTGTCAGAATTGGCCTGGGTGGCAAGTGGTTAATTACTATAAGTAATATACAAATAATTATTATTTTGTTTTTAAGGTAATCTACTATATTTTCAAAAACTGTACTCAAGCAGGTGGCTTAACTGGTTCCGGACAGGCTCACGTCTATACACGGGGGTAGAATGGCTCCCCTGCGCGAAACCCCCGTATAGGTACGGGGTTCCTTTAAGAGCCGCCAGAGGGTGCGCGCCCGCCGCCTGAGGGGCGAGCTTGTGCCTGTTGCATGTCGGGGGACACGATGCACATGACCGGCGGTCGCGATCGCCGAGCGTGATCACATGTATGAGTGCCAGAACAGGGATTTCTGTGTGTAAACACAAATCCCTGTGCTGTCAGAGGAGAGGAGACATGTCGTTTGTTCCTACTATGTAGAAACAGCGATATGTCTCCTCTCCTACTCAGTCCTATCCCCATACAGGTAGAACACACTGAGGGAACACACATTTAACCCCTTGATCGCCCCCTAGTGTTAACCCCTTCACTACCAGTGTCATTTACACAGTAATCAGTGCATTTTTATAGCACTGATCGCTGTATAAACTTCACTGGTCCCAAAAACATGTCAAAAGTGTCTGATCTGTCCATCGCAATGTCACAATTCTGCTAAAAATCGCAGATCACCACCATTACTAGTAAAAAAAATATATATATAATAAAAATGCCATAAGTCTTTTCCATAGTTTGCAGACACTATAACCTTTGCACAAACCAATCAATATAAGGTTATTGCGAATTTTTTTTTTTTTTTACAAAAAATATGTAGAATATTTTTTTTTTTTTCAAAATTGTCGCTTCTTTTTGTGTATAGCGCAAAAAATAAAAACCACAGAGGTGATCAAATAGCACCAAAAGAAAGCTCTATTTGTGGGGGAAAAAGGACGCAAAGTTCGTTTGCGTACAGCATTGCATGACTGCGCAATTACCAGTTAAAGCGACGCAGTGCCAAATTGTAAAAAATGCTCTGGTCAGGAAGGGGGTAAAACCTTCTGGGGGTGAAGTGATTAACAGGCCAATTACTGGAACTTGAAGTTATAACTTCAAACCCATAATTTCACAGTAAATAGATAAATAATAAATTATTATGTTATAACATGTAGCATAATAATATTTTATTTAGCTTGATTAAAAAAGTACCTTTTCAGCAGCAGCAGATTCTCTTTTAACTGAGTGAGACAAACGTGGGATTATGGGTAAACCTTATACCTATAAATCCATGTTTTTTCCTTGTGGTTAAGAGTAGGGATGGCCGAACGGTTTGGCCCGAGCATAAGTTCGGGCCGAACTTTGGTTGTTCGGATGTTCTGCAAACACCGAACAATATGCGATGTTCTGGGCAAATTCAAAAGCCGCCGGAACACCGGTAAAGTCTATGGGACAATAACATGAAAAGTCAAAAGTGCTCCTTTTAAAGCCTTATATGCAAGTTATTGTCATAAAAAGTGTTTGGGGACCTGGGTCCTGCCCCAGGGGAATGTTTCAATGCAAAACATTTTTTGTAAAAACTGCCGCTTTTTCAGGAGCAGTGATTTTTTTTTTTTAATGCTTAAAGTGAAACGAAATGAAATATTCCTTTAAATATCATGCCTGGGTGGTGTCTATAGTATGCCTGTAAATTGGCGCATTTTTCCTGTGTTTAGAACAGTACCACAGCAAAATGACATTTCTAAAGGAAAAATTGTCATTTAAAACTGATCACGGCTGTAATGAATTGTCGGTTCTCAGCAATATAGATAAAACTCATTGAAAAGAAGAGCATTGGATCCCCCCTCCAGTCTATTACCAGGCCCTTCGGGTCTGATATTGAAATTAAGGCGAACCCTGCACCAATTTTTTTTTTAAAAATGGCATAGGGGTCCCCCCCAAAATCCATACCAGACCTTAGGGTCTGGTATGGATTTTAAGGGGAACCCTATGCCAAAATTAAAAAAAAAATTGCGTAGGGGTCCCTCCCAAAATCCATACCAGACCCTTATCCGAGCACGCAACCTGGCAGGCCGCAGGAAAAGAGGGGGGGCGAGAGAGCACCCCCCCTGAACCATACCAGGCCACATGCCCTTAACATGGGGACAACAAGGGGACCCCCAGATCCCAGCCTCCGCCCTGTGTGAAATGGTAACGGGTACAAATGTACCCCTACCATTTCACAAAAAAAGTGTCCAAATGTTAAAAACGACAAAACACAGCTTGTGACAAGTCCTTTATTAAAAAATAAAAATGTCCCACGATGTCCATTCATCTTCTATCACGCCGCCCGGACCGAAAAAGAAAAAAAAAAAATGGGACCGACCTGCCTCCATGGGAGGCTCCCGCCGTCTGATGCGTCTTGGCTTGTGACAGGTCTTATATAACTGAGGACGGGGCCACCCGGTGACGTAAACGGGTGACCCCGCCCCCCTCTGACGCACGGGGACTTCCCCATGGCTTCCCCATGGCGTCAGAGGGGGGTGGGGCAACCGATAAGCCCCCCCGCCTGCAGACCCCCACAACCACCGGCAAGGGTTGTGTCAGGGAAGACCAGCCAGTACTCAAGATGGCCGAAGTAGAAGTCGACTTGTGACCTCAGCCTGTCAGGGAAGACTAGCCAGTACTCAAGATGGCCGAAGGAGAGGTCGACCTGTGACCTCAGCCTCTGTCAGAACACCTTCGGTTCACCTGTGTGCACATTACCAAGAGGCTATTTATACTTGGTCTGGGCTTGCATCCAGTGCTCTCCGTTCTACAGCGTTCCCGTGTGTTCCTGCCTGCTTTACCCGTGATACCTGCACCTGTTTATCGACCCGGCTTGCCTCTGGCACTTGTGCGACTCTGCACTTCTGCTCCTCCTGTCTACTCTATCAGGGGGCCAGAATCAGAGGAGCAAGAGGGGCCGTTCCCTGCATATCAGGCTCTACCGTCAGGTATGTGACAGGTTGTTGAGATGAGGCCCTTGTCCCCATCAACATGGGGACAAGGTGCTTTCTGGGCTACCCCAAAGGACCCTCCCTATGTTGAGGGCATGTGGTCTGGTACAGTTCAGGAGAGGGGGGCGCTCTCTTGTCTCCCCTATTTTCCTGCGGCCTGCCAGGTTGCGTGCTCGGATAAGTGTCTGGTATGGATTTGGGGGGACCCCTATGCCATTTTTTTTTTTTAATTTTGGCGTAGGGTTCCTTTTAGGTCTGGCATGGATTTTGGGGGGGACCCCTATGCCATTTTTAAAAAAAATTTGGCGCAGGGTTCCCCTTAATTTCCATATCAGACCTAAAGGGCCTGGTATGGATTTTAGGGTGACCCCCATGCAATTTTCTTTTTTTAAATTTTGGTTCGGGCTTCCCCTTAATATTCATACCAGACCCAAAGGGCCTGGTAATGGACTGGGGGTGGGGGGATCCCACGCTTTTTTTTTTTTTAATGAGTTTCATCTATATTGCCGAGACCCAGGGCTTTTTTTCAGGGGGAACTTGGTGGAACTCAGTTCCACCACCTCTGGCTCAGACCCTTTGGTGCCTGCTCAGCACAATCGCTTGTAAACACAGAAGTCTGGTTTCTGTGTTTACAAGTGACAGCTCTGCATTCTGTATGTAATGCAATCCTGGTATTTAATGCCCCTTTAAGACCCTCCTACTGTTTTCATGAAATTTGACTGAACACACCCACTATTTGATGTGATTTGGAGGGTTTGTGTAGGGGGAGGGGTTTTGTGGGGCCGTGGTTAAGTTCCAGCACCTATTGTTTGAGAAAAAAAGCCCTGCCGAGACCCGACAATTAATTACAGCCGCGAGCAGTTTTAAATGACAATTTTTCCTTTAGAAATGTCATTTTGCTGTGGTACTGTTCTAAACATGGGAAAAATGCGCCACTTTACAGGTATACTATAGACACCACTAGGCACAATATTTAAAGGAATATTTCATTTTTATTGTTTCACTTTAAGCATGAAAAAAAATCACTGCTCCTGAAAAAACGTCCGTTTTAAAATATTTTTTTGCATTGATACATGTCCCCTGGGGCAGGACCCAGGTCCCCAAAAACTTTTATGACAATAACTTGCATATAAGCCTTTAAAATGAGCACTTTTGATTATTTGTGTCCCATAGACTTTAACGGTGTTCATGTGTTCTACCGAATTTTTTGCCTGGTCGGTATGTTCTGCTGCAAACCAAACAGAAGGGTGTTCGTCTCATCCCTAGTTAAGAAGGCTGGGCTGGGAGGGAGCATGTGTCTTTTAGACACATGCCCCCTTCTATGAGAGGAGAGCCTCCACTGCAGCATTTTTTGGACAGCTTGGACCAATGGTGCTTTACCATTGGTCCAAGGCTCCAAGCTGTCGATTGAGCTCAGTGCCTCTGACTTCTTCTCTCAATCTGCTGCAAACAGCATGTGCCAGCTCGTATTTAAATCTGTATGTAGCTTCTTACAGGCTGCGCAAGGAGCCCCGTATCTCCGGAACCATAGGTGCCAGGAGCCGCAAATTTTGACCAGTATTGGGATAGGACTTCGGCTACCTACCCCCCTTATATGGGGTCTCTGACCCCAGTTCACCAAGCTAGAACCCTTGAAGCTCAATCATTTTTTTTTTTTGTTTATGGCAGGTGAGGCTCTGCCTTCCCTTGACTGCATGTCTCTGGTCTAGATGCCTAAATGCATTGCGTTGCTGCCATGTGATTGGCTGATTAGCAATTTGTTACTAAGCAATTGAACAGGTGTACCTAATAGTGACTGGTGAGAGTAGATCACGGATCAGACCACCACCTAATCGGCGTGATTTGACAAATTATGTCAAATCGAATGCCAAATCGCAGCCTATTGCCAGCAACGGCACTGTCCCAATCGGTGCAACAACCAACTTTGCGGCGCCACACAAATTTCCAAAAGTAGCTCCTGCACTACTTTTGGTGACTTTGGGGGTGATTTCAATAGACATCTGTGCATGAACCCACACAGATGTCTTTCAAATCACTCCCAAACTCCACTGAAATGTGTGAACGTACCCAAAAAGGGCCAATGTATGACAAGTCCACCTGGAGCTGCATTTGCTTTCTGACCAGGTATGGAACATACCTGTACTTTGTTGTGGAACTCTAACCAAAACATTTTTTTTAATATAGCAGAGAAGGGTTTTTGCTTGCTGTGAGCAGGGCAGCCATGAGAATTTTTTGGGCCCCTTACACATTTTTTAGGCCTGGGCCCCCCCGAGCCTGTCCACCAACATTCCCCAGGGCTTGCCCACGGGCCATCTCATTGAATCCACACACCAGCCACCTCACCTGTACGCACTGTCATGAATCGCCAGTAATACCTTCATGCCCTGTCTGTCAGCTTACCTCTGGTCTGTGAATCAACCTTGGGCCTGCACTCTCACACCTGCATGGCTAAGTAATGTTCCCTCAGCGTGGCTCCACCCTAGCCTCTACAGGATACACTACTTAAAACTGTGCGGTCCATGCCTGCCTTGCCCGAGCAATATTGTGTGTTTAGTTTCCTGTCTCCTGCTTGCCATGTGAGCTCTACGTCTGTTTCTGTTACCGATCTTGGCTTCTTCTTTGACTATCCCTGCCAGCTTGTTACCCTGACCTTTGGCGTGTTCTCTCTCTATCCTTGTCTGCTAGTTGCCCCAACCTTTGGCTTATCTCCTGACTATCCCTTGTTGTCCTGGGCTGCTGCTTCCTCTCTGTCCTCCTGTAGCCTACCGTGAGCAGGGAGACCCTGGGGGCCGCGACCTAGAGCCAGTTGCAGCACAGTCCATCCTCACCACTAGAGGCTCTGGTGAACACCTGCTGGCTCTTAGACTCCACGCCCTGGGGAATCTTATGCTCTAGCTCCCAGTGGGATCCGTGTTGGTGCTCCAGTGGACCTGCTTTCCTGAACCACCCAGAGTTCCATCCGCAGCAGTCAGCCATAGGGTCCACTACCTTAGCAATGCACTCCTGACCCCAACGGTGTGCATCTGTCACCTGGCTTCAGGTGACCTGACACGCACCCAGCCCCCCCTCAATCCTGTATATATGTCAGCCCCCCTCAATTCTGTATATATGCCAGCCCCCTCACACCTACATATACATCAGCCCCCCCCCACACACACCTGTATATATGTCAGCCCCAACCTGTATATATGCCAGCTCCCCTCACTCCTGTATATATATATGTCAGCCCCCCTCACTCCTGTGTGTGTGTGTGTGTGTGTGTGTATATATATATATATATAATATATGTATGTATGTCAGCCCCCCTCACACCTGTATATATATATATGTCAGCCCCCTCACACCTGTGTGTATATATATGTCAGCCCCCCTCACACCTGTATATATGTCAGCCCCCATCACACCTGTATATATATATATATATATATATATATATATGTCAGCCCCCCTCACACCTGTATATATATATGTCAGCCCCCCTCACACCTGTATATATATATATATATATATATATGTCAGCCCCCCTCACACCTGTATATATGTCAGCCCCCCTCACACCTGTATATATGTCAGCCCCCCTCACACCTGTATATATGTCAGCCTCCCTCACACCTGTATATATGTCAGCCCCCCTCACACCTGTATATATGTCAGCCCCCCTCACACCTGTATATATGTCAGCCCCCCTCACACCTGTATATATGTCAGCCCCCCTCACACCTGTATATATATATGTCAGCCCCCCTCACACCTGTATATATATATGTCAGCCCCCCTCACACCTGTATATATGTCAGCCCCCCTCACACCTGTATATATATATATTTCAGCCCCCCTCACACCTGTATATATGTCAGCCCCCCTCACACCTGTATATATATATATATGTCAGCCCCCCTCGCACCTGTGTATATATATGTCAGCCCCCCTCACACCTGTGTATATATATGTCAGCCCCGCTCACACCTGTATATATGTATGTCAGCCCCCCTCACACCTGTATATATATATGTCAGCCCCCCTCACACCTGTATATATATATGTCAGCCCCCCTCACACCTGTATATATATGTCAGCCCCCCTCACACCTGTATATATATGTCAGCCCCACTCACTCCTGAATATATATGTCAGCCCCGCTCACTCCTGAATATATATGTCAGCCCCGCTCACTCCTGAATATATATGTCCGCCCCCCTCACTCCTGTGTGTGTATGTGTATGTGTATGTCAGCCCTCCTTACACCTGTATATATGTCAGCCTCCCTCACTCCTGTATATATGTCAGCCCCCCTCACTCCTGTATATATTTCAGCCCCCCTCACTCCTGTATATATGTCAGCCCCCCTCACTCCTGTATATATGTCAGCCCCCCTCACTCCTGTAATATATGTCAGCCCCCCTCACTCCTGTATATATGTCAGCCCCCCTCACTCCTGTATATATGTCAGCCCCCCTCACTCCTGTATATATGTCAGCCCCCCTCACTCCTGTATATATGTCAGCCCCCCTCACTCCTGTATATATGTCAGCCCCCCTCACACCTGTATATATGTCAGCCCCCCTCACACCTGTATATATGTCAGCCCTCCTCACACCTGTATATATTTCAGCCCCCCTCACACCTGTATATATGTCAGCCCCACCCCCCCACCTGTATATATGTCAGCCCCACCCCGCACCTGTATATATGTCTCTCCCCCCACACACCTGCATATGTCAGCCCCCCTCACACCTTTATATATTGCCCTCCCCCCGCACCTGTATATATGCCAGCCCCCTTACACCTGTATAGATGTCAGCCCCCCACCCGCCCCACCTGTGTATATATATGTCAGCCCTACACATACACAAATCTATAAACACACAAGCCTCTGGCCCCTCCCTATACACAAACTGCCCCCCTTCCTTTCCTTCACAGCCCCTACTTGTAAAGGAAATCTTCCTACCTAGTCCCAGCTCGTTTTTACAAAGCTGACATGTTGCTGACACAGAGGAGCACAGTACAGGCAGCTCACACAAGGGGTGCACATGCACATAGTAGCCAGAGGTAGCAGTAAAGAGCTTGATGTCTGAGCTCAATGACACAGAGAGCAGTAGAAGCTGCAAGATCATTTCTATAGTTCACAACACGACTCCCCTTCACCCGTCCTGCTTTCTTCTGGCCCGGGCAGGCCCCTGGGCTCCTTACAGTTGTATCGGATGTACCCTCCTAATGGCAGGCCTGGCTGTGAGCAAGCGGGGATTATTCACTCCTGTGTGATCTCCTAGAGAGATAGTGAGGGCTACCTTCCCTCCATCGTTGGTTTACCTAGCCTGTTCAATGACTATCCCCCTGACTGTGTTTTCTGAATTACTTGATTTCCCCACTTGATATCCTCTCTACCTGAACTCCAATAGGCATGCACATCGAACACATATATATTATTAGGGAAAGGAGAATGTGAATGTTTTATAGGTTGACCCACTTGTAAATTGAGAATATTCCATAAATAGTGTAAGGAGTAAGCTGCAGTATGCTGAGCAAGCATTTGGAATCAATATTTTACTGGAACCACTTCAATAAAGTGATTAATTGCTATCACTTACTGCATTCAGCATTTTGCATCTTGCACTGTTTATTAGATAAGGCAGCTTGTCCTTACCTACCACAAATGAATCTAATGTTAAAAATAAATGTGAATATGTTGTGGAACCAGAATTATTTTCCAAATACAAATACAGTTTTAAAAATCTCCTAGTCCTAATCAGTACTTTTGCTATGATTTTGTTTTGCACATGCAGATACTGCAGAAATGATTATCCACCAGAGGGAGTACAGCGACATAATTATTATTGTAGCCTTGAATTTCAATGAGACTGCAGTTTCCTGAAGAACATGTAGTGCACCCCCTAAAGGAGCTGCTATAGTGAACTGGTCTCTTCCCTTAAGATTTAGTGCAGAGGCAACCAGGCACACAGGCACACAGCCTTTTCTCTCTCTGGCTCAATAAAACCGATTATGGAGTGTCTTTTATTGCTGTTTAACCACTTGCTTACCGGGCACTTAAACCCCCCTCCTATCCAGACCAATTTTCAGCTTTCAGCGCTGACGCACTTTGAATGGCAATTGCGCGGTCATACAACACTGTACCCAAATGAAATTTTTACCATTTTTTCACCACAAATAGAGCTTTCTTTTGGTGGTATTTGATCACCTCTGCAATTTTTACTTTTTGTTGAAAAAATGTAAACTGAATTTTTTTCTCAAAAAAAATTATTTTTTTATTTTGTTATAAAAAATTTTAAACGGGTAATTTTTCTCCTTTATTGATGTACGCTGATGAGGCAGCAGTGATGGGCACTGATGGGTGGCAGTGGTGGGCAGCACTGCCGGGTGGCACTGATTGGCACTACAGGTGGGCATTAATAGGTGGCACTTGTGGGCATTGATAGGTGGCACTGTGGGCACTGTTAGGTGGCACTGTGGGCAGTGTTAGGTGACACTTTTAGGTGGCACTGATGAGGCAGATGTGCCTCTTCCACTTGGGGACTGATGTCCCTCACATCCTAGCCGGTGATCGGCTTTTTTTTCTACTCACGCTGTCAGCGTGAGTAAAAAAAAAAAACGATTACCGATCTTTTGTTTACATCATGTGATCAGCTGTCATTGGCTGACAGCTGATCACATGGTAAGGGGCCGGGACCGGCCCCTTACTTAGATCAGTGATCAGCCGAGTCTCAGTGACTCGGTGATCACAGCGCGCCCGGCGCGCGCCCTGTAGGGCGCGCGCAGGGAGCGTGCACAGGGGAGGCCGCCATATGACGGCCTCCCGGGAATGCAGGTCCGCGCTGTGGCCGTCATTCGGCCATAGCGCGGATGCCAGGAGGTTAAATAAAAAGTGCTAATTTTTAAAGGCTTATATGCAAGTTATTGCCATAAAAGTGTTTGAGGACCCGGGTCCTGCCCCAGGGAAAAAAAAGTTTTAAAAACAACCGTTTTTTCAGGAACAGTGATTTTAATAATGCTTAAAGTGAAACAATAAAAAGGAAATATTTCTTTAACCACTTGAGGTCCGGGCCATAGCATAATGACTGCTACAGCGCGGACCTCAATCTCCGGGACGACGTCATAGGACGTCATCCCCTTTCCTCATTCCCCATGCGCGCTCACGTGCGCGCATCGGGGAAATTCTGTGCTGGCCGTGTCCCTTGGACACAGCCAGTCACAGATCGCGGTAAACGGCCAATCACAGCGGCCGTTTACAGCGCGATCGCCGGTTCCAATGAGAGATGATCTCAAATGTAAACATATGAGATCATCTCTCATTGCCGTCTCTCTCTCCTCACACAGAGACCGCGTGTGAGGAGAGAGAGGATACTGCAGCGATCTGTGCCTTGTGTGAGTTCTCTCACAGTTTTACTTGCTGTAAAAGTGCCCAAACAGTGCCCAAACAGTGCCCAAACAGTGCTCAAACAGGATCTGTGCCAGTCAGTGACCACCTGTGCCAATCGGTGACCACCTGTGCCAATCGGTGACCACCTGTGCCAATCAGTGCCCACCTGTGCCAATCTGTGCCTACCTGTGCCCACCTGTGCCAATCTGTGCTCACCTGTGCCCACCTGTGCCATTGGTGATCAGTGTCCAGACATCTGCAATCAGTGCCCACCTGTGCCACCTCATCAGTGCCCACCTGTGCCACCTCAGCAGTGCCCACCTGTGCCACCTCATCTGTGCCCACCTGTGCCACCTCATCTGTGCCCATCTGTGCCACCTCATCGGTGCCCACCTGTGCCAATCAGTGCCAATCAGTGCACATCTGTGCAATCAGTGCACATCTGTGCCGCCTCATCAGTGGCCATCTGTGCTGCCTCATCGGTGCCCACCTGTGCCACCTCATAAGTGCCCACCTGTGCCACCTCATAAGTGCCCATCTGTGCCGCCTCATCAGTGCCCATCTGTGCCGCCACATCTGTGCCATCTCATAAGTGCACATCTGTGCCACCTCATCAGTGCAATCAATCAGCGCACAACTGTTCCGCCCCATCAGTGCCCATCTGTGCCACCTCAGTGCCCATCTGTGCCATCTCATCAGTGCCACCTCATCAGTGCATATCTGTGCCATAAATCAGTCCCCATCTGTGCCGCCTCAGTGCACATCTGTGCAATCAATCAGTGCCTATCTGTGCAGCTTCATCAGTGCCCATCTGTGCAGCTTCATCAGTGCCCATCTGTGCAGCTTCATCAGTGCCCATCTGTGCCGCTTCATCAGTGCCCATCTGTGCCGCTTCATCAGTGCCCATTTGTGTAATCGGTGCACATCTGTGCAGCCTCATCAGTGCACATCTGTGCAGCCTCATTAATACCGCCTCATCAGTGCACATCTGTGCCGCCTCATCAGTGCACATCTGTTCCACCTCATCAGTGCCCCTCTGTGCCACCTCATCAGTGCCCCTCTGTGCCACCTCAGTGCCCATCTGTGCTCATCAGTACCGCCTCATCAGTGCCGGATTAGCACACACCTGTGAAGTCGCATCATCACCAGCAAGCATGTCCAAAAGAGTTTTTTCCGCCGAGGAGGCATACCAGATTCTTTCCCAGGCCGACGAGAGCAACGGGGAGCTCTCTTGTTCGGATTCCATTTCAAACTCCGATTCTGAGTCGGACGTCAATCATGAGCCAGTCCTCAGTAGTGGAACACTGAGTGACTCAGAGGAGGAAGAAATTCGGCCCGCCAAACGAAGGCGTTCTAGTGTGGAGGCAGTGGCTTCCACCAGCACCACAGTGCCTTCCACCAGCACCGCAGTGCCTTCCACCAGCACCGCAGTGCCTTCCACCAGCACTGCAGTGCCTTCCACCAGCGCCGCAGTACCTCCGCAAAAAAGGCCAAGGACCCATGCCAGACTTCCCTATGCCCTTCAAAACCCCTTGTGGCTTTCTCCTAATTCAGGAGAAGCCAACATTCCCCCTTTCACTGCCCAGCCAGGAGTCCAGGTGGACACGGAAAATTTTTCTCCAATCAATTTTTTTGATTTAATTTTTACAGAGGACATGTTATCAAGAATTGCGGCCCAGTGCAACCTTTATGCACAGCAATTTATTCTAAATAACCCAATGTCCTATTATGCCCGTCCCTACGAGTGGAGAGACCTAACGGTGGAGGAGTTGAAGGTTTTTTTAGGCCTCACATTTGCTATGGGACTCACCAAAAAAAACACCTTGAATTCCTATTGGTCAACCCTCCCCATCCACCACATGCCAATCTTCTCCAAGGTAATGCCCAGAACCAGATACCAAATGATAATGAGGTTCCTTCATTTTAATGATAACACCCAGTGCCCTCCCCGAAATGACCCAAATTATGACAGGCTTTTCAAAATTCGGCCAATATTAAATTATTTTTCTGAATTATTCCCCCAGCTGTTTACCCCGGACCAACATATATGTGTGGATGAGTCCCTTGTGAAATTTAGTGGCAGGCTTAAAATTAAGCAATTTATCCCCAGCAAAAGGGCCCGCTATGGGGTGAAGGTGTACAAACTATGTGACCGAGTCACAGGGTACATGTATGCCTTCAAAGTGTACGAAGGGAAGGACACCCAGCTGCAACCCCCTAATTGCCCGGACTACTTGGGATCAAGCGGGAAAATTGTTTGGGACCTGATATACCCCCTACTGGAAAAAGGCTACCACCTGTACGTAGATAACTTCTACACATCTCTGCCCCTGTTCCACAACCTTCACCGGAAGAAGACGCCTGCATGTGGAACCATAAAAAGGAACCGGAAGGGCTTTCCTCAAAGTCTTGTCAATAAGAGGTTGAGGAAAGGAGAAACGGCAAGCCTGCGGAACAAGGAGATTTTGGCAGTGAAGTGGAGGGACAGAAGAGATGTCTATATGTTATCTTCAATCCACAATGATACCTTCGTAGAAATCCCTAGAAGAAATGGCCCCATTCAAAAACCAAAATGCGTTTATGAATATAATTTGTACATGGGGGGAGTCGACTTCAATGACCAAATGATGGAACCATACCTTGTCACAAGACGGTCATACCATTGGTATAAGAAGGTCGCAATTTATTTTTTTCAATTGGCCATATACAACTCATATGTAATTTACCGTAACTCCACCCAAAACCCCAAACGCTTCCTTGGCTACCAAGAGGAAATTTACACCGCCCTTATATTCCCGAACGGCCCCCCAGAAACCATCCGATCTGATGTTCTTAGTCGACTCTCCGAGCGCCACTTTCCAGATAGACTCCCTCCCAGACCAACAGGCCAACGACGTCAAAAAAGATGTAAGGTGTGTACCAGAGCAGGAGTCAGAAGAGATACATCTTATTACTGTGCCCAATGCCCTTCCGAACCAGGCCTCTGCATAAGTGAATGCTTTCGCCGTTACCATACTTCACTAAATTATTAGTGAAGTATGGTAACATAATCCTCAGTTCCTGCCTTCACACACCTTCACACCCCTTATGCCACTACCTGCTCTGTAACTGACCCTGGCTTGTTATTTGACCACGCTTCTGCCTGCCGATTCTGTACTTACCGCTGCCTGATCTGGAACTGACCCTGGACTGTTATTCGACCATGCTTCTGCCTAACGATTCTGAACATAACGCTGCCTGATCTGGAACTGACCCTGGACTGTTATTCGACCATGCTTCTGCCTAACGATTCTGTACATACCTCTGCCTGATCTGGAACTGACCTTGGACTGTTTGACCATGATATTTGCCTGCCTCTTGGACTGATCTTGTACCCTGAAACTGGACTAGTGGGATTCAACACAGGGGTCTCACATATGTGAGGGGCTCCAGAATTGTTTTTCTGGATGAAGAAAACAATTTTTTTTGTTTTCTCATTCCTAGATTAGGGTCTGGAGACTCGGAGGCTTCAAAGAGATTTGGGTGGGAGAAGCCTCTACCCCTGTCCCCATTCTGTCCTGAATGAGGCCCTACTGCTGCCTGTAGGACTTACTGCCATTATGTCCCTGCCTGTCGCACTGACCACACCACATGGACCTGCCTACTACCAGGACCAATATTTATGGCACTTCTGACAATATCTCTGCCTGCACTAACCCTGGACTGTATATGGACAGTATCCCTGCCTGCTGCCTGGACAATTGTGTTTGCCGTTGCTGACCAAGTCCCTGCCTGCTGCCTGGACCAGTGCTATCCTCCTGTGTACAACTGCGCTACTACAACCACAGGTAATCTTTTGTTTACACTTTGCTCGTCCTGTATTTTGGGGTGTAATTCTTGGTATGTGCATGCTATGTGTTCCTTGCATGTTGGATCTCTGTATGTGGTCAGGCTGTGTAGAAGTCTGACACATGTGGTATCGCCATACTCAGGAGGAGTAGCAGAATGTATTTTGGGGTTTCATGTTTGCTATCTAAATGCTATGTGTTGGAAATATCTTATAAACCGACAACTTTGTGTAAAAAAAAAATGCGTTTTCATTTTTTTCCACATTTTCCAAAAACTTCTGGAAAAAAATGAACCATTCAAAAGACTCATTAGGCCTCATAGATTATACGTTGGGGTGTTAGCTTTCCAAAATGGGGTAATTTTGTGGGTGTTTCCATTGTCCTGGTGCTCCAGGGCCTTCAAAAGTGTAATAGGTGGTTGAGAAATGAGATGTGTAATTTTTGCTCCTAGAACACCTGATGGTGCTCCCCTGCATGTTGGGCCTCTGTATGTGGCCAGGCAGTGAAAAAGTTCCACACATGTGGTATTGTAATACTCAGGAGGAGTAGCAGAATGTATTTTGGGGTGTCATTTTTGCTATCTAAATGCTATGTGTTGGAAATATCTTATAAACGTACAACTTTGTGTAAAAAAAAATGCGTTTTCATTTTTTTCCACATTTTCCAAAAACTTCTGGAAAAAAATGAACCATTCAAAAGTCTCATTATGCCTCATAGATTATACGTTGGGGTGTTAGCTTTCCAAAATGGGGTCATTTTGTGGGTGTTTCTATTGTCCTGATGCTCCAGGGCCTTCAAAATTGTAATAGGTGGTTGAGAAATGAGATGTGTAAATTTTTGCTCCTAGAACACCTGATGGTGCTCCCTGCATGTTGGGCCTCAGTATGTGGCCAAGCAGTGAAAAAGTCCCACACATGTGGTATTGTAATACTCAGGAGGAGTAGCAGAATGTATTTTGGGGTGTCATTTTTGCTATCTAAATGCTATGTGTTGGAAATATCTTATAAACTTACAACTTTGTGTAAAAAAATATGCGTTTTCATTTTTTTCCACATTTTCCAAAAACTTCTGGAAAAAAATGAACCATTCAAAAGACTCATTAGGCCTCATAGATTATACGTTGGGGTGTTAGCTTTCCAAAATGGGGTCATTTTGTGGGTGTTTCCATTGTCCTGGTGCTCCAGGGCCTTCAAAAGTGTAATAGGTGGTTGAGAAATGAGATGTGTAATTTTTGCTCCTAGAACACCTGATGGTGCTCCCCTGCATGTTGGGCCTCTGTATGTGGCCAGGCAGTGAAAAAGTTCCACACATGTGGTATTGTAATACTCAGGAGGAGTAGCAGAATGTATTTTGGGGTGTCATTTTTGCTATCTAAATGCTATGTGTTGGAAATATCTTATAAACGTACAACTTTGTGTAAAAAAAAAAGCGTTTTCATTTTTTTCCACATTTTCCAAAAACTTCTGGAAAAAAATGAACCATTCAAAAGTCTCATTATGCCTCATAGATTATACGTTGGGGTGTTAGCTTTCCAAAATGGGGTCATTTTGTGGGTGTTTCTATTTTCCTGATGCTCCAGGGCCTTCAAAAGTGTAATAGGTGGTTGAGAAATGAGATGTGTAATTTTTGCTCCTAGAACACCTGATGGTGCTCCCTGCATGTTGGGCCTCAGTATGTGGCCAAGCAGTGAAAAAGTCCCACACATGTGGTATTGTAATACTCAGGAGGAGTAGCAGAATGTATTTTGGGGTGTCATTTTTGCTATCTAAATGCTATGTGTTGGAAATATCTTATAAACTTACAACTTTGTGTAAAAAAAAAATGCGTTTTCATTTTTTTTCCACATTTTCCAAAAACTTCTGGAAAAAAATGAACCGTTCAAAAGACTCATTAGGCCTCATAGATTATACGTTGGGGTGTTAGCTTTCCAAAATGGTGTCATTTTGTGGGTGTTTCCATTGTCCTCGTGCTCCAGGGCCTTCAAAAGTGTAATAGGTGGTTGAGAAATGAGATGTGTAATTTATGCTCCTAGAACACCTGATGGCGCTCCCTGCATGTTGGGCCTCTGTATGTGCCCAGGCAGTGAAAAAATCCCACACATGTGGTATCGTTATACTCAGGAGGAGTAGCAGAATGTGTTTTGGGGTGTCATTTGTGGTATGCACATGCCATGTGAGAGAAATAAGCTATTACAATGACAATTTTGTGAAAAAAAAATAAAAAAAAATAAAAATCTTAATATTGCAAAGAATTGTGGGAAAAAATTACAACTTCAAATAACTCACCATGCCTCTTACTAAATACCTTGAAATGTCTACTTTCCAAAAAGGGGTCATTTGGGGAGCATTTGTACTTTCCTGGCTTGTTAGGGTCTCAAGAAATGAGATAGGCCACCAGTAAATCAGATGTGATACATTTTTTATGATTTGCACCATAGCTTGTAGACTCTAAAACTTTCAAACAGACCAAATAATTTCCGCTAATTTTGGGTTATTTTTACCAAAGATATGTAGCAGTATAAATTGTGGCCAAAATTTATGACGAAAAATTAACAATTTGCAAAATTATATCACAGAAATTAAGAAAAATTCGTTTTTTTTCAAAATTTTTGGTCTTTTTTCATTTATAGCGCAAAAAATAAAAAACCCAGAGGTGATCAAATACCACCAAAAGAAAGCTCTATTTGTATGGAAAAAAGGACAAAAAAATCATTTGGGTAGAGTGTTGCATGACTGAGTAATTGTCTTTCAAAGTGTGAGAGCACTGAAAGCTGAAAATTGGTCTGGACAGGAGGGGGGTTTAAGTGCCCAGTAAGCAAGTGGTTAAATATCGTGCTTGGGGGGTGTCCTTAGCATGCTTGTAAAGTAGCGCATCTTTCCCATGTTTATTACAGCAAAATGAAATTTCTAAAGGAAAAAATGTAATTGAAAACTGCTTGCGGCTGTAATGTATTGTCGGATCCTGGCAATATGGATAAAAATACCAAAAATACCAAAGAAAATGGCGTGGATGTCACCCCCAAAATCCATACCAGGCCCTTCAGGTCTAGTATGGGTATTAAGGGGAACACCACACCCAAATTTCTTAAAAGATGGCGTGGGAGGGCCCCCAGCCACTATATACTCTGAACAGCAGTATAAATACTATACGGCCTGCCCTATATACTCTGCAGAAAATTGGGCCTTAGGTGTTGGTGGGACCAGAACACTGTAAGCCCTCACAATTACTCTTGTGTACAGGAACGGGCCCTGCTGTGAAATATTAGATCAAGAATTGTAATTACATGCCCCTGTTAAACAGGGGCAGAAAAATTGGGCCTTGGGCGGTGGTGGTGGTGCCACAACACTGTAAGCCTTCACAGATACTCTTGTTGGGCACAGGAATGGGCCCTACTGTGAAATATTATATCAAAAATTGTAATTACATGCCCCTGTTAAACAGGGCAGAAAAATTGGGCCTTTGGTGGTGGTGGTGTCACAACACTGTAAGCCCTCACAGTTATGCCGCATACAAACGATCGCACATTTCAACAACAAAATCCATGTTTTTTTTCCGACGGATGTTGGTTTAAACTTGTCTTGCATACACATGGTCACACAAATCTTGTCGGAAATTCCAATCTCCAAGAATGCGGTGACGTGCGACGAGCCGAGAAAAATGAAGTTAAATAGCCAGTGCGGCTCTTCTGCTTGATTCCGAGCATGCGTGGAGCTTTGTGCGTCGGAATTGTGTACACACGATCGGAATTTACGACAATGGATTTTGTTGTCGGAAAATTTGAGATCCAGATCTCAAATTTTGTTTGTCGGAAATTCGAACAGAAAATGTCCGATGGAGCCTACACACAGTCGGAATTTCCGACAACAAGCTCCCATTGAACATTTCCTGTCGGAAAATCTGTCAGTGTGTACGCGGCATTACTCTTGTTGGGCGCAGGAACGGGCCCAGCATTGAAATATTTTATATAAATTGTAATTACATGTCCCTGTAAAGCAGGAGCAGAAAAATTGGGCCTTGGGTGGTGGTGCCACAACACTGTAACCCCTCACAGATACTCTTGTTGGGTGCAGGAACGGGCCCTGCATTGAAATATTATATCAAAAAATTTTAATTACATGCTCCTGTTAAACAGGGGCAGAAAAATTGGGTCTTGGGTGGTGGTGGTGCCCTAAACCAAAAATATTATTGGGAGCTAGCATCACCAAGATTGAGGAGGAATAGGATAGTCCGCATATGCAGTCTTCAACGGATCCCACATCCATAGCAAATTCAATCAGTTACATCAGCATCAGGTGCTTGATAGCCACTGATCCAAGACTGATTCATTTTTATGAATGTGAGCCTATCAACGGAGTCTGTGGACAGGCGCACTCTTTGATTCATTACAAACCCTCCAGCAGCACTGAATGTGCGTTCAGAAAGCACGCTGGATGCAGGACAGGCTAGTAGCTCAATTGCATATTGAGAAAGTTCTGGCCAGTAGTCCATCCTCAAGACCCATTAACCCAGTGGATGCTCTGTTGAAAAGGTCTCCAAGTCTGCTCTTGCCCCTAGATATTCCTGCACCATTTAATGCAGACGCTGGCGATGGTCGCTTGAACCGATCAGACCTTGGCGCTGAGGGCTGAAAAATTGTTTAAAGGCATCGGTCAGCCGACCACCTTCTCCACCGCTCTTCCTCTGACTGAACGAAGGCTCAGCAACACGTTGTCCAGCACCAGGAAATTGTAACCTCCCAGGGTCTGGAAATGTGTTGCACAAACCTTTCTTCAAGGCCTCCTGAAGATGTTTCATCTTCTGCTCCCTCTGCGAAGGCAGGATCAGTTCTGCAACCTTACCCTTGTAACGTGGATCAAGAAGGGTTGCCAGCCAGTAATGATCCCTCTCCTTGATACCACTAATCCTAGGGTCCTTTCGCAGGCTTTGCAGAAACAGGGAGGCCATGCAGCGTAAGTTTGCAGAGGCATTGAGTTCTGAGTCCTCTGGGTCACTAAGGATCACATGATCCGTAACTACCTCCTCCCAGCCACGTACAACTCCTTGGGTTTCTGCGAACTGAAAACTATCCCTTGAAGACTGCTGCTGAGTGTTATCCTCTACATCCATGCTGACACAATCCTCCTCCTCGTCTTCCTGTGTGTTTAGCGGGCTCGCAGGAATGCTATCTGGATAAAGGGGGCCTTGAGAGGCAAGGAAGTCCTCCTCTTCCTCCCGCTGTTCTGCCTCAAGTGCCTGTCCATGATTCCATGAAGCGTGTGGGTCCAACAGGAAGACTAGAGGGACAGTGTCACTGATGCATGCATTGCCGCTGCTCACCATCCTTGTGGCCTCCTCAAATGGTGACAGGACAGTGCATGCATCCTTGATCAGCAGCCACTGGTGTTGGGAAAAGAAGCCAAGCTATCCTGACCCTGTCCTGTGCCATACTTGCACAGGTACTCATTGATGGCCCTCTACTGTGTGTGCAGCCGCTGCAGCATTGCCAATGTTGAGTTCCACCTGGTGTGCATGTCACAAATGAGGCGGTTGGTGGGCAGGTTGCATTCCCTTTGAATGTCAGCCAGCCAAGCACTGGCATTGTATGCCCAGCGGAAATGACCACAGACTTTTCTGGCCTGCCTCAGGAGATCCTGTAAGCCTGGGTACCTGCTCAAGAACCACTGCACCACCAAATTCAAGACGTGTGCCAAACGTGGAACATGGGTCAAGTGTCCCTGTCGGAGGGCGGAGAGAAGGTTGGTGTCATTGTCGCATACAACCATTCCTGGCTGAAGCTGGCATGGCGTCAACCACCTCTGAGCCTGCCCCTGTAGAGCTGACAGAATCTCTGTCCCAGTGTGGCTCCTGTCCCCTAGGCAGACCAACTCAAGCATTGCATGGTATCTTTTAGCCTGACTGCTTGTGTAGCCTGTTGAACGCTTACGACGCACCACTGGTTCAGAGGACAAATCTACAGAAGAGGCCATAGAGAAAGAAGAAGAGGAGGGGGTGGAGGAAAGAGCCGTGGCAGATTTACCACTAGTATTTTAGAGGCGTGGTGGCGGAACAAGCTCAAACAACACTGAACCTTGTCCTGCATCCTTCCCAGCTGCCAGCAGAATTATCCAGTGCGCCGTGAAGGAAAGGTAACATCCCTGCCCATGCCTGCTGGACCATGGGTCAGCAGTAATATGAACCTTATTGCTGACTGCCCTGTCCAACGAGGCCAAAGCACTGCCTTCCACATGCCAGTAGAGAGCCGGAATGGCCTTCTGTAAAAAGAAATGGTGTTTTGGAACCTATCACTGAGGTACAGCACATTCCACAAATTCATGAAAGGGGGAAGAGTCTACCAGCTGAAAAGGCAGCAGTGCTAGCAATTTGGCCAAGCTAGCATTTAGACCAGGGGTAGGCAACCCCGGCACTGGTGCCACAAATGGCACGCAAAGCCTCTTTTCTTTATCATACATCATGGGACACAGAGCACCATAGTAATTACTATGTGGGTTATAGCCACCTTCAGGTGATGGACACTGGCACACCCTAAACAGGAAGTTGCCTCCCTATATAACCCCTCCCATACCGGGAGCACCTCAGTTTTTTCGCCAGTGTCTAAGGTGTTGGTCACAAGTGAAGATGTGCTCTGAGAAGCTCCACTGGAGGGATCCTTGCTGGATTTAAACAGCCTCCATAGAACGCATCCATCCAAAGTGCCACTGAGGCCAAGGTGGATGGTACCCAGGCCTCGTATATGAAGCACGAGGTTTTGCCTGTAACGCCTCTCCTTTCAGGGCTGGGCCCCGGGACCCAGAGCTTACATTACCTAAAGATTTTCCTGGCGGGGTGCTAATACAGGTCCAAGGGAGTGGAACCCTAATAAAAAGGGACCCAGTCCTTGAAGGTTTGCTAACGCAGCCCGCCGTGATGGGTGATGGATCTGTCTGTCACAGCAGTATCCTGCGGCGAGGATAAGGTAAAGGAAGAAGCCTAGGAACTGTAAAAAGTCCACCTATGGTTTTTTTGAGTAAAATTTTTGTCATGCCTTAAAGTCTCCACTAGAGGGAGTAAATGCACATACCTTCACACGTTGCTTCTCAGTCAGCTCAGTGTCCAGCTAAAACCGCATGTGTGTGGTCTCAGCAGCCAGGGGGGATTCCTAATCTTTAACAAGGTTTGCAGCATGTTCTTCTCCCCCCTAGGGGAACTAAGGGGCTGGGAGGTACAACAGCAGTTTGTACTCCCACCCCCCCCCTCGGGTGGTGCGGCGGCGGCTTCCCTATCTGTATACTTATATCTGTATATTTATTCACCACAGTAGCCATAAACTGAAGTGCCTCCCCAGCCTCCCCTTGTCATCCCCTCTTACGGGTCTGCACTGCCAGTCCCAAATGCCGTTCGCGCGCGTGGACTGCTGTTAATTCTAAACAAGAGGGGGGCGGGTTAATTAGCGAGGGGGCGCGGCTCAGGCGCAGGCTCTGGAGCGCGAGCAGAGCTCGCAACTGAGACATTTAAAACAAGATGTTTTCTCAAGCAGGAGATCTCTACCTTGTATGCAACTGGAGAGATGGTGGTCTGACACACAGGACACAGGAGCGCTGGGGGGCACGTAAGGAAAAGATGCATACAGGCATTTCCAGTAAAGGAAAAAGTGCATTTTACTCAGCACCAAGCTGAACTTTATAGCGGCATTTGTATTGCTGCAATTTGCAATGCATATAGTGCATTTACTTAGTGCCTCTGCTTTTGTGTTTAGCACTATGGCTTCCAAAAAAGACACCACAAAGAAGGTACCAAAAATTCCACCCCCAGGTGCTGGGAACTCCAGTCATGCCTCCACACTGTCACTGAAATACCAGATGGGGCAAGCCAGGGTGAGTAATTGGAACCAATTGGTGGTGCAGCTGTTTCTCACATCTCAGCCCCTGTATACGTGACTAAAGATGCATTTTTCTCCGCCCTGCTGGGCCTAGAATGAAGATTAGCTGCTTTAACCACTTGCCGACCGCCGCACGACGATGTACGTCGGCACAATGGCAAGGGCAGGCATAAGGACTTACCTGTACGTCCTTGCCTGCCCGCGGGCGGGGGGTCCGATCGGACCCCCCCGGTGCCTGCGGCGGGCGGATTCTCGTCAGGGGCGATCAAAGGTGAGGGGGAGGCCACTCATTCGTGGCCCCCCTCGCGATCGCTCCTGGTGACTGTAATGCTTCCTCGGCTTCTGTAATGTAAACAGAAGCGGAGGAAGTGACGTCATCGCTGTGAAGACATCGATGTGAGTGCACAACACACACACAGCAGAACACGCCAGGCATACTGTACACTCCCTATCACCCCCTGATCACCCCCCCCCCCCCCCCCCCGGTCACAGTGACACCAAGCAGTTTTTTTTTTTCTGATTACTGCATTGGTGACAGTTAGTGTGGTAGGGCAGTTAGTGTTAGCCCCCTTTTAGGTCTAGGTAACTCCCTCTAATAAAGTTTTAACCCCTTGATCACCCCCCGTCGCCAGTGTCACTAAGCGATCGTTTTTCTGATCGCTGTATTAGTGTCACTGGTGACGCTAGTTAGGGAGGTAAATATATAGGTTCGCCGTCAGCGTTTTATAGCGTCAGGGACCCCCATATACTACCTAATAATGGTTTTAACCCCTTGATTGCCCCCTAGTTAACCCTTTCACCAGTGATCACCGTATAACTGTTACGGGTGACCCTGGTTAGTTAGTTTATTTTTTATAGTGTCAGGGCACCCGCCGTTTATCACCGAATAAAGGTTTAGCCCCCTGATCACCCGGCTGTGATATAAGTTAGGTTTTAGGGTCAGATAGGGTCTGCGTCGCCCCAGGCAGCGTCAGGTTAGTGGCAGTAGCGCTAACACCCACGCACGCACCGTACACCTCCCTTAGTGGTATAGTATCTGAACGGATCAATATCTGATCCGATGAGATCTATACTAGTGTCCCCAGCAGTTTAGGGTTCCCAAAAATGCAGTGTTAGCGGCATGAGCCCAGATACCTGCTAGCACCTGCGTTTTGCCACTCCGCCCAGCCCACCCAAGTGCAGTATTGATCGATCACTGTCACTTACAAAACACTAAACGCATAAGCGCAGCGTTCACAGAGTCAGGCCTGATCCCTGCGATCGCTAACAGTTTTTTTTTGGTAGCGTTTTGGTGAACTGGCAAGCACCAGCGGCCTAGTACACCCCGGTCGTAGTCAAACCAGCACTGCAGTAACACTTGGTGACGTGGCGAGTCCCATAAGTGCAGTTCAAGCTGGTGAGGTGGCAAGCACAAGTAGTGTCCCGCTGCCACCAAGAAGACAAACACAGGCCCGTCGTGCCCATAATGCCCTTCCTGCTGCATTCGCCAATCCTAATTGGGAACCCACCACTTCTGCAGCACCCGTACTTCCCCCATTCAAATCCCCAACCAAATGCAGTTGGCTGTATGAGAGGCATTTGTCCTCCCGAGTACCCCTGCCCAACAAACCCCCCCAAAAAAGATGTCGTTTCTGCAGCAAGCACGGATATAGGCGTGACACTCGCTATTATTGTCCCTCCTGTCCTGACAATCCTGGTCTTTGCATTGGTGAATGTTTTGAACGCTACCATACACTAGTTGAGTATTAGCGTACAGCATTGCACAGACTAGGCGCACTTTCACAGGGTCTCCCAAGATGCCATCGCATTTTGAGAGACCCGAACCTGGAACCGGTTACAGTTACAAAAGTTACAGTTACAAAAAAAAGTGTAAAAAAAAAACAAAACACAAAAATATATAGAATAAAAAAAAATAGTTGTCGTTTTATTGTTCTCTCTCTCTCTATTGTTCTGCTCTTTTTTACTGTATTCTATTCTGCAATGTTTATTGTTATTATGTTTTATCACGTTTGCCTTTCAGGTATGCAATTTTTTATACTTTACTGTTTACTGTGTTTTATTAACCATTTTTTTGTCTTCAGATACGCCATTCAGCTGCAGCGCAGATTTATTTATCTTGACAGCAACAGCGTTTGCTCCCACGATATATAAAGCCGTGACTCCAGCGTTGTGGGAGGTGATATGCCGAAGCATGGGGGCAGCAGGGGCGGAGGAGCGATTTGCTCCTACCTTTTGTGGGAGGGTGCCCCCATGCTTCGATATATAAACGGTTCATGTATGCCCATCATTAGAAGTGGGTGGATGAAGGGAGGTATTCTAATGGTGGGCATACCCACCGATCAATCTTTTTTTGGTTCAGCCCACAGGCTGCATAAAAAAAAAAAAGAATACAATATATGCCCAACAAGAACCAGCAATGTACTGGTATGTTGCTGGACTTTGAGTGGTTATACCAGAATGATGCCTGCAGGTTTAGGTATCATCTTGGTATCATTCTTTTCAGCCAGCGGTCGGCTTTCATGTAAAAGCAATCCTAGCGACTAATTAGCCTCTAGACTGCTTTTACAAGCAGTGGGAGGCAATGCCCCCCCACCGTCTTCCATGTTTTTCTCTGGCTCTCCTGTCCCAACAGGTAACGTGAGAATGCAGCCGGTGATTCAGCCAGCTGACCATAGAGCTGATCAGAGACCAGAGTGGCTCCAAACATCTCTATGGCCTAAGAAACCGGAAGCTACAAGCATTTCATGACTTAGATTTCGCCGGATGTAAACAGCGCCATTGGGAAATTGGGAAAGCATTTTATCACACCGATCTTGGTGTGGTCAGATGCTTTGAGGGCAGAGGAGAGATCTAGGGTCTAATCGACCCCAATTTTTTCAAAAAAGAGTACCTGTCACTACCTATTGCAATCATAGGGGATATTTACATTCCCTGAGAGAACAATAAAAATGATTAAAAAAAATGAAAGGAACAGTTTAAAAATAAGATAAAAAAGCAAAAAAATAATAAAGGAAAAAAAAAAAAAAGCACCCCGTCCCCCCCTGCTCTCGCACAAAGGCGAACGCAAGCGTCGTTCTGGCGTCAAATGTAAACAACAATTGCACCATGCATGTGAGGTATCACTGCGAAGGTCAGATCGAGGGCAGTAATTTTAGCAGTAGACCTCCTCTGTAAATCTAAAGTGGTAACTTGTAAAGGCTTTTAAAGGCTTTTAAAAATGTATTTAGTTTGTCGCCACTGCACGTTTGTGCGCAATTTTAAAGCATGTCATGTTTGGTATCCATGTACTCGGCCTAAGATCATCTTTTTTATATCATCAAACATTTGGGCAATATAGTGTGTTTCAGTGCATTAAAATGTAAAAAAGTGTGTTTTTTTCCCCCAAAAAATGCGTTTGAAAAATCGCTGCGCAAATACTGTGAAAAAAAAATGAAACACCCACCATTTTAATCTGTAGGGCATTTGCTTTAAAAAAATATATAATGTTTGGGGGTTCAAAGTAATTGATTGGTTTTCGGGGCCCCGTGCGCGGCTAGGCTCCCAAAAAGTCCCACACATGTGGTATCCCCATACTCAGGAAAAGCAGCTGAATGTATTTTGGGGTGCAATTCCACATATGCCCAGGGCCTGTGTGAGCAATATATCATTTAGTGACAACTTTTTGTAAATTTTTTTTTTGTCATTATTCAATCACTTGGGACAAAAAAAATTAAGATTCAATGGGCTCAACATGCCTCTCAGCAATTTCCTTGGGGTGTCTACTTTCCAAAATGGGGTCATTTTGGGGGGGGGGGGGGGGGGGTTGTACTGCCCTGCCATTTTAGCACCTCAAGAAATGACATAGGCAGTCATAAATTAAAGGCTGTGTAAATTTCAGAAAATGTACCCTAGTTTGTATTTGCTATAACTTTTGCGCAAACCAATAAATATACACTTATTGACATTTTTTTACCAAAGACATGTGGCCAAATACATTTTGGCCTAAATGTATGACTAAAATTGAGTTTATTGGATTTATTTTATAACAAAAAGTAGAAAATATCATTTTTTTTCAAAATTTTCTGTCTTTTTCCGTTTATAGCGCAAAAAAAAAAACCCGGCAGAGGTGATCAAATACCATCAAAAGAAAGCTCTATTTGTGGGAAGAAAAGGATGCAAATTTAGTTTGGGTACAGCATTGCATAACCGCGCAATTAGCAGTTAAAGCAACGCAGTGCCAAATTGTAAAAAGTGCTCTGGTCAGGAAGGGGGTAAATCCTTCCGGGGCTGAAGTGGTTAATCGCATCCCCCATCCAAACGGATAGGAAGCGTGTAAATCCCCCTCCTCCACCTTAGTCCCTTAACCAAGGGGACAGTGGGTAGAAGATGAGGTGTTAACATCAGGCGGACCAGGAGGAAAGACAAACCGATTACTCCTCTGCAGAGGAAACAACGGTGGATGAACCCTTTTCAGCCTCGCAATCTGAAAAATTGCTGGTGCAATCTCTTACAGAGATGGTTCGTTCCACTTTCAAGCTACCCCTAACGGAGTCAGCTGAAAGTTTTGTTACTTCCTTGGGTTCCTTAAAACCCTCACAGCCTTTGCATGCGTTTTTCTGTCCATGCATTGTTGGAACAGCTTATTTTTGCTGAATGGGATCACCCGGATAAGCATTTCCTCCGTCCAAAGAGATTCTCAGTTCTTCATCCCATGGAGGAGAAATTCACCAAAAGAAGGAATGTACCAGCAGTGACGCTGCGATTTCCAGTGTGAATAGAAGTCTAACTTGTCCAGTAGACACTGCACAAATGCTTAAAGAGGGAGTCCCGCGAAAAAAAAAATTTAAATGTCAGCAGCTACAAATACTGCAGCCGCTGACTTTTAAAATAAGGACACTTACCTGTCTCAGGGTCCAGCGATGTCGGCGCCCGAGGCCGAACTGTCACTCGGCTCTCGGGTGCTGCCGCCACCATCTTCTCTAAGGGAATCAGGAAATGAAGCCTTGCAGCTTCACTTCCCAGTTCCCTACTGCGCATGCGCGAGTCGCGCTGCGCAATCAGAACACTCCCTGCTGTCTTTGGGACCCGAGTGTGTCCCAACAGACAGCGCGGGGGGACAGGAAGTGGCGTAGACTCCCGTGGGAGTCTACGCCCGGAAGTGGGTGCAAATACCTGTATTAGACAGCTATCTGCACCCCCCTCCCCCCTGAAAGGTGCCAAATGTGACACCGGAGGGGGGGAGGGTTCCAAAAAGCGGAGGTTCAATTTTTGTGTGAACCTCCGCTTTAAGGATCCAACAGATAAAAAGATTGTAATTCCTGTTAAAATCCTCCTTTTCTTTGGCAGGTGCAGTTACTCAGCCTGTAGTCACTGCAATAGGCATCTGTCAGTCCCTGTCAGGATTTGGCTGAACTGCCAAGAGCATTATGTTTTGCCATAGACGCCATTAAACATTCTTTTCACCGGGCGTCCTGCCTTGCGCTTGAGCTAGTACACATGCGTAGGATCCTGTGGTTAAAAAATTGGTTAGCCAAAGCACCATGCAAAACGCTCCTGACTGGTTTTCCTTTTCAAGGGGAGCGGCTATTGGGCGATGATTTGGACTAATACATCCAAAAGATTTCAAGTGGGAAAAGTACCCTTTTGCCATTCATTTAAGCGCGTTCTTTCTCCTGCGCCAGGGGCATCAGCCTCTAGGCAGTGGTGACGGCCTTTGCCGTCAGAGTCTAGAGGTAAGCCTCAGGGTCAGGCCAGGCTCAAAAGAAGTCCTGGGGGCATAAACCTGCAAAACAGATTTTTAGAGCCTCATTATGAAAGGGCACCCTCCCTCGCCAGGGTGGTGGGAAGACTTCTGCAGTTCTCAGAAGTCTGGCAAGAGGAAATTCAGGACAGATGGATCATCTCCACGGTGACTCTAGGGTACAAACTAGAATTTCGGGAGTTTCCACCGTCTCGTTTTCTGAGGTCAAACGTTCCCAAAATAGCCAGGGAAAAGGCAATCTCTGTTTCGAGCACTAGACCAATTACTGGCTCAGGGGGTGATCATACAAATCCCCACAGAAGAGCAAGGTTTGGGGTTTTATTCAAACCTCCTTACGGTACCAAAACCGAATGGAGATGTCAGACCCATTCTAGATCTAAAGAATCTAAATCAGTTCCTGAAGATCCGCTCCTTTCGCAGGGAGTCGATCAGGTCAGTGGTTTCTATCCTACAAGGAGGAGAACTTCTGGCTTCTATCGACATCAGGGATGCATGTCCCTATATTTCCCACTCCCCAAAGGTTTCTGCGGTTCGAGGTAGAACAGCAACATTTTCAGTTTGTAGCCTTCGGGCTAGCTACAGCACCCCAGGTGTTTACAAAAGTTCTGGCTCCACCTCTAGCTAGGTTAAGGGCACAGGGCCTAACAGTCTTGGCGTACCTAGACGATCTATTGCTAATGGTGGCCCGTTTGGAGCAAAGTGTGCGCATTACAACCAAATACCTGAAAAATCTGCACATTACAACCAAATACCTGAAAAATCTGGGTTGAATTCTCAACCTAGAGAAGTCTTCCTTAAAACCGCTAAAGGCTGGAGTACTTGGGTCTGACAACAGACACAGCCCAGAAAAAGGTGTTCTTGCCTCAGGCGAGGATCAACACCATAAGAGAGCTGGTGCAGATGGTCAGGTCGAAAAGAGATTCCTCCATTCGCGGTTCCCTATGCCCAGTTCCATTCGAGACTGTTGCAAAACAGTATCCTGTCTGCTTGGAACAAAACAGTTCAAGCTCTAAATTTGCCAATGCGACTGTCCCCAAAGGTGTCCCAGAGCCTCAGTTGGTGCTCGGTATCCGGGAATCTGCAGAAGGAGAAATCCTTCATAGCAGTTACCTGAAAAGTGGTAACGACAGATGACAACCTTTCAGGTTGGGGAGCAGTACGGGAAAAGACAACTGTCCAGCAACAGTGGTCCAGAACCGAAAGAGCCTTGCCCATCATCATCCTAGAGATTCGGGCAGCACGTCTGGCTCAGAAGCCCTGAACATTCAGGTTACGGGATTCTCCTGTCAGGATCCAATCCGACAATGCCACAGCTGTGGCCTATATCAATTGCCAAGGGGGCACTAAGGGTCACGCAGCTCAGAGAGTGGTGGACCATATTCTAGCTTGGGCGGAAAAGGATGTTCCTTGCCTATTGGCAGTCTTCATTACGGGAATAAGAGAATTGGCAGGCGGACTACTTGAGTCGCCAGCAGTTGTTCCCGGGAGAGTGGTCCCTTCACCCCGAAATCTTTTTGGCCATATGCCAAAGATGGGGGATCCCGGACGTAGATCTTTTGGCGTCCAGGTCCAACATGTAGTTAATCAATTTTATGTTAAGGACAAGGGATCCACTCGCATGCGAGACAGATGCATGATGACCCCATGGGGTCAGTTTACTGATTTAGGCTTTTTTCCCTATTGAGTTGCTGCCAAAGCTTCTTTGCAGGATCAAGCTAGAAAGAAAGCCTGTAATTCCTGTGGCCCCAGCGTGGCCCAGAAGGTCCTGGTATGCAGAAATCGTAAAGATGGTGGTGGAGGATCCATGGTCCCTTCCACTACGGCCAGACCTACTCGCACAGGGGCCGATCTTCCATCCTACCTTACAAACTCTAAGTTTGACGGCTTGGCTATAGAAGCCCACATTCTGAAGAGAAGTAGTCTCTCCAGTTCAGTGATTTCTACTCTCATTAATGAAGCCGGTTGGCACCCTCGGAAATATAACATAGGTAGAATTCTTGTTTTTTCTACACGTACAAATGAAGCTGGCCTTGAGTACTATTAAGGGCCAAGTCTCTGCTTTTGTCGATCCTATTTCAAAGACCGCTTGCTTCGCATTCTTTGGTCCAGGGTTTTTATAAAAGGGGTAATGCGGCTTTTTCTGCCAGTTGGTCTATCCTTGAACCCTTGGGACTTGAACTTAGTTTTTTGTCGGTATTGCAAAAACAGCCCTTTGAACCGTTACAGCATACTCTCTTGGTCCTTCTGACAAGGGAAATAGTGTTTCGGGTTGCTAGAAGCTCTGCAAAAGGGAATCGGAGTTGGCTGCTCTTTCCTGAAAAGAAGCCATATTTAATTATTCACAAGGACAGGTTCGTGTTGGGTCATCATCCAAGTTTTCTGCCTAAGGTGGTTTTAGGTTTTCACCTAAACCAAGATATTATCCTACTCTCGGTTTTTCCAAAATCAGGTTCTAGGGTAGAGAACTCACTACATTGTCTTGATGTAGTGAGAGCGGACAAGGTCTGATTAAAGATGACTGCTCAGGTCCGAAAGACTGATGTGTTATTATGCTGCCAGAGGGTCCTAGGAAGGGACAGGCAGCATCGAATTGCTAAGTGGATTCGGCAAGTTATAATTCAGGCCTATTGGTTAAAAGGTAAGATCTCACCTTTTCATGTCAAAGCGCACTCTACTAGAGCAGTTGGTGCTTCTGGGGCAGTGCATCACCAAGCCTCCATGGCTCAGATCTGCAGGGCCACAACTTGGTCTGCAGTCCATACATTCACCAGATTTTATCAAGTGGATATAAAAAAGGGCATGAGGATATCGCCTTTGGGTGCAATGTGCTACAGGCAGCAGTATAGGTCCTTGCTTTGGGACATCCCACATAGTAATTACTGTGGTGCTCTGTGTCCCGTGATGTATGATAAAGAAAATAGGATTTTTATAACAGCTTACCTGTAAAATCCTTTTCTTGGAGTACATCACGGGACACAGAGGTCCCTCCCCTCTTCTTCTGGGGTATATGTATATTGCTTTGCTACAAAAACTGAGGTGCTCCCGGTATAGGAGGGGTTATAAAGGGAGGCAACTTCCTGTTTAGGGTGTGCCAGTGTCCATCGCCTGAAGGTGGCTATAACCCACATAGTAATTATTATGGTGCTCTGTGTCCCGTGATGTACTCCAAGAAAAGAATTTTACAGGTAAGCTGTTATAACATTTCTATTTTTCCCGCACTCAACTCCTTCCCCATCAGCAGAGCAGCGCAGGGAAGTGACTCGCTTGGTTGCCACTACCAATCTCAGAAAGGGGATTTCACTGTGATTGAGAAAACCACAATCAGGTGACATTGGTTGAAATTATTCCTGAACCTTTGCGTCACTTACTACTGAACTCCTGCACTTTGCGTCCCTTTAAGCCCCAGGCAGTATTCAACGCAATGAAAATCACACCCAACCACTTTTTCTCAGCTGCGGGGGCCCAACTTATGATACTGCACACAGGCCCACTGCTTTCAGAAAATGCCCCTGGCCTGAGCTCAACATTGCACATCCATTTCATATGCTTGCATGTGACATCACATACATCACATACAAGCACGTGGGCTGAATGCGAGAGGTGGATCAGCCAGATGAGTGTACTAGGACAGGTAGATGTGTCTCATCTCTGCTTCCTTTCACCACTCTGCATATCACACATATCATAGATGAGAAGAGGGTACAACGGTGGAGCAGACGAGCAGGAGGGTACAGCAGTGGGGTAAATGAGCAGGAGGGGTTCAGAGGTGGGACAGAAGAGCAGAAGGGTACAGCGGTGGGGCAGATGTGCAGGGAGGTACAGTGGTGGAAGAGATGAGAAGGGGGTTCAGTAGTGGGACAGAAGAGCAGGGGGGTTCAGTGCTGGGCCAGATGAGCAGGGATTTCAGTGTTGGGGCACAAAAGCAGGGGGGTAGAGCAGTGGGGCAGATGTGAAAGGAGGTGTATTGGTGGGGCAGATGAGCAAGGGGTTACAGTGGTGGGGCAGATGAGCAAGGGGTTATAGTGGTGGGACAGGAGAGCCGGGGGAACAGGGGTGGGGAAGAAGAGCAGGGGGGTACAGAGGTGAGACAGATGTGCAGGAGGTACATTGGTGTGGCAGATGAGCAGATGGGTTCAGTGTTAGGACAGATGAGAAGGTGATTCAGTAGTGAGGCAGAAGAGCATGGGCATACAGCGGTGGAGCAGATGTGCAAGAGGTACAGTGGTGGGAGGGATGAGAAGGGGGTTCAGCGGTTGGACAAAAAGCAAGGTGGTACAGTGATGGGGCAGATGAGCAGGGGGGTTCAGTGTTGGGCCAGGTGAGAAGGGGGTTACAGTGGTGGGAAAGATGAGCAGGGGGTTCAGTGTTGGGGCAGAGGAGAAAGGAGGTACATTGGTGGGAGAGATGAGCAGGGGGAACAGAGGTGGGGCAGATGTGCAGAGGAGAAAGAAGGTACATCGGTGGAACACATGAGCAGGGAGTTACAGTGGTGGGGCAGAAGAACAGGGGGAACAGAGGTGGGACAGATGTGCAGGAGGTACAGTCATAAGGCAGATGAGAAAGGGGGTTACAGTGGTGGGGCAGATGAGCAGATAAGTTCAGTGTTAAGGCAAATGAGAAGATGGGTCAGTGGTGGAGCAGATGTGCATGGAGGTACAGTGGTGGAGCAGATGTGCATGGAGGTACAGTGGTGGAGCAGATGAGAAAGGGGGAACATTGGTTGGGTAGATGAGCAGGGAGTTGCAGTGGTGGGACAAAAGAGCATAGTGGAACAGTGGTGGGGCAGATGTAAAGGGGGTTACAGTGGTTGGACAGATGAGTAGGGGGGTACAGAGGTGGGGCAGATGTGCAGGGTAGTACAGTGGTGAGGCAGTTGTGCAGGGGGTTACAGTGGTGGGGCAGATGTGCAGGGGGTTACAGTGGTGCGGCAGATGAGAAAGGGGGTACATTGGCGGTACCATAGTGTAAACTCTGTTACACTCCTGTCTGGATGTAGCAGCGAGTGATTCAGTCATTCAGAATTGCAACAGCGATTGCTGTGAATTGTTGTCTCTTTCTGTAAAACACATGGTGGTGGCTACCATGTGTGCGTAAAGAGTTAACTTGCCCCAGTGATGATCACTCTCAGTCTGCTAAATTGGTGTTCTGTGAGCTTAAAAATCTCTGAGCAGGTTAGGGCTGGAAATGTAATCACCACACTGGGGTTCTTCAGTATAAGTACATGGCAGCAAAATGAATTGTTATCTGTTTCCCCTAACACTATGACATACTGCAGTATTTTCACACTTGCTAGGCAGAGACAGTAAAGCTTCAATTTACAAAAGCATATATATATTTTTTTATCACCATGCACTACATTGTTTTTGTTATGAACATTTTTTTTTTCCCATGCCGGGAAAGGCATCCAGCAAGATACCAAATCTGCATGTTTAGGAGTGCTGCCTAGTATCTTCCCCAAACGTCACCCATGCTTCCCTGCTCGGTCCCTGGCTTGGCACACCAGATACTCCTCAAGCATCACCCCACTGGCTTGGTCCCTGGCTTGGCACTTGCTGAAGTTTCCCGATTCTTCACTGTCCCCGGTTGGTGAGAATACTGCTCCGGTACTTGCTTCAGCTATTCACTGTGGTCCCTGGTAACAAGGTGGTTGGTCCCTTAGTGGCAACAGCTTCCCCTCTACCTCCAACCACGACAGGTTCTCTGTCACTTCAGGTTGGACTGCAAGCCGCAATCCCAACCCTATGCTGCTCCCTTGCTTCTGGATAGGCCCACAGATAGCCTAGCAGCCAGATGTGGCCGGGATAGGCCCAAACTCTGGCCTAGCAGCCTGGGTTGCACAACACACATCCACCCAGACAGCCGCCAAGGTGGCACAGAACATTGATCACCTGACCTTACCCAAATCAATAGGCTCTCCCAGCAGGGTTGAGATACCCCATCTATTCTTAATCTGTCCTTGCAATGTCCTTGTCTTATCTAATATCACCAGATACACAGCCATCTAGTGACAGAAGAGAGAATTGCAGCAATTCCAGACTTAGGGTGAAATCAATTGATCCCCCACAATTAACCAAGGCAATGATACATGGCAGGTAAATTTAGCAGCAACCCTGCCAAGACATCAGGGTGCTACATCGGGATGCCATTAGAGAACCAGGGACTTTTTTTTCCTAGGGGCACGTCTCGTTACCTTATTTTAATGAGATTCCTATTAGTGACAATGGTAGACCATGCCTATAAAATATGTCATGGCATACGACGAATGCTGATGAATGACTTAAAACGAGCTCGGGTAGATATAGCCCTCATTCAAGAAACTCATTTTAAAGAGGACCTACTGCCAGTCCTCAAAAAAAGATTCTTTCCCCTAACCTACCACTCTACCAACAAAACTAAATCTAGAGGAGCTTCTATCCTCCTGTCCAGTAGACTACCGTGGACCCATCGAGATTTCATGGTGGATACGGAGGGACACTTTGCCTTCATCAAAGGCCTTGTAGGTGACATACAATTGACGTTAGCGACCATATATGCCCCGAACGACCATCAAGACACATTTTTACGACACACCCTAAAATCTCTAACTTCCAAGAAGGCCAAATGATCCTCGGGGGAGATTTCAACATCCCTCTCGTCCCTAACGTAGACACTTCCTCTGGATCATCCTCCATCCTGACAGGTTCTCGCAAACGCATTGCCCAGATTCTACACGAAGCCCAGTTGGTCGACGTGTGGCGCCCTCAGCATTCGGGGGAAAGGGACTACACATTCTACTCCCCACAAAATATATACAAGAATAGACTATTTCCTCATCCCCCATGGCCAACTCCAATGCGGTAAAGGACTCCTCCATTGGCGATAGGACGTGGTCCGACCATGCCCCTATAGTATTGACCTATGCAATTTCAAATAACCCCTCTCACAGAACTCGCTTCTGGCGTCTAAACGAAAGCCTCCAACAGAGACCAGAGGTCCTGGAAGAGGTAAATTGAGAACTAAAATTCTACTTTCAAACTAACACTACAGCAGACTGCACCCCGGGAGTGCTGTGGCAGGTCCATAAGGCGGTCATTAGGGGTATCTTCATAAAACATGGCGCTCGTATTAAAAAAGAGAGAGAGAAACAGGTAGAGCTACTCCTCGCCAAACTCCATACTACTGAGTCACAACATAAACGTTCCCCTGGTCCCCTCCTAGGGGCTGAACTCGCCTCCCTCTGCAACCAAATCAACGACCTCCTCGGCTATAGGGCTAAGGCAGCGCTAAAAAAATGCTACCTTACAACATACAAATCTGGAGATAAATGTGTAAAAATTCTTGCCAGAGCGGTTAGAGGCATTAAAATACAAACCTACATCCCTCACATTAAGACACTGACTAATATGAAGGTCAGCTTACCAAACCAAATCGCTAAAACTTTTAGAGACTATTAGGAGACCCTGTATAATTTACCGTCCCCACCCAGAGCGCAAACCCTGATGGAGAACTATTTATCCTCCGCACAGATTCCTACACTGACACCGGACAGTATAGCTGAACTTGACACCCAGATCACACTGGAGGAATTAAAACTAGCAATTAGCTCAACTAAACCAGGTAAGGCCCCTGGGCCAGACGGTTACCCCCTCCCCGTGATACCCTACGGGCACATATCACAGTTATCCCTAAAGAAGGTAAAGACCCCACAGTATGCAGTAGTTATAGACCCATCTCCCTTCTGAACACCAACCTTAAGCTGTTTACCAAAATTTTAGCGACCCGACTAGCCCGTCATCTGCAAACTCTGATCCACTTAGATCAAGTGGGTTTTATCCCCACTAGGGAAGCTAGAGACAGTACAACTAAAGTACTGAATCTGATACATGTAGCTAATCAGACTTATACACCCTACGTCTTTATAAACACTGACGCGGAAAAAGCATTTGACTGGGTCAACTGGAACTATATGTTTACAGTCCTTCGACATATAGGGCTAGGGGAGACTATGATTAAATGGATTGCCCAAATTTACTTAACCCCTACTGCACAGGTCAAAACCAATGGAATCCTTTCGGATCCCCTCCTGATTACGAAGGGGACTAGACAAGGCTGCCCGTTGTCACCTCTCTTTTCTTTTCGCCCTATCATTAGAGCTGTTTCTATGTAAAGTTAGAACAAACTCAGACATCCAAGGCCTTACGGTTGGAGACACCCAATACAAAGTCTCGGCATACACAGACGATTTACCTCCTCCGAGAATTCGATACTTACAGAACCATATCTAACCTGAAAACTAATCTTAATAAATCAGAAGCCATGGGTGTAGAGATATAACCAACCATTATGTCAACACTCCGCTCTAACCCCACCAACGGTGGCCAGTTGGATCCGGAAAGTAGAGGACATTAGTAAAATGGAAGACCTAGTGCTCACTGCGCGACACCAACAGGAAAAGCATAACAAGACATGGGCACTCTGGAACCAGTTTATTCTCTCCTCAGTGTATAGCCCTAAGAACCCCTTGACGGGGCTGATGCCACTTCAAGCCTGCGATCCAAGACCATCCTGAATCAACCAGGATCCTGCCATACCCCCACCCTACTCTTCCAACCATATACCCTCCTTCCTACCGTGCCATCTCCCCCCCTCCCCCCTCCTACTCTATCTTCCCCCTTAGACTCCCCCCCTTTTTTTTTGTTTTTCCTTTTCCTTGTCCCTCCTCGCTTCCTGCTACAGACCCCCACTCAGATGATGTGGAGGATGTTCAGAGGGCAGAGGAGGAGGGGAAAGTGGAGGGGAGAGAAGAAGAAAAGAGAAAGGAGAGAGAGAGAGAGAGAAATGAGAGAGGAGATAGAAGGTGGCCTAGGTTTCCTTTCTCCCATTGACTCAATCCAGCTGATACTCACTGATAGAGAAGGCTTTATCCATTCAGCACCAACTCAGGAAAGGTTTCTCCCTTGTTACACAGCTACAAGATCAAATGTACATATGAAACCCTGTCTCTTCTCTCTCTCCTTGTGTTGATGTTGGTTATGATTTCCTTTTTTATGCCTGTATTCCATTGTCTTATTCCCCGTACACACGATCGGATTTTCCGACAACAAAACCGTGGATTTTTTTCCGAAGGATGTTGGCTCAAACTTGTCTTGCATACACACGGTCACACAAATGTTGGCCAAAAATTCCGAACGTGAGAACGCAGTGACATACAACACGTACGATGAGCCGAGAAAAAGGAAGTTCTATAGCCAGTGCGGCTCCTTCTGCTTGATTTAGAGCATGCATGAACTTTTGTGCGACGGACTTGTGTACACACGATCGGACTTTCCGACAACAAGTTTTGTTGTCGGAAAATTTGAGAACCTGCTCTCAAACATTTGTGTGTGGAAATTCCGACAGCAAATGTTCGAAGTAGCATACACACGGTCAGACTTTCCGACAACAGGCTCACATCGCACATTTCCCATCAGAAAGTCCGATCGTGTGTACACGGCATTAGCCCACGTTGGGCGTTAATAAAAAAACTATATTTGAAAAAAAATAAAAAATTTGTCATGGCATGACTGCCTGTAGCCTCGACCAGAGAAGCATCTAGCAGGGTGAGAACGGAGGAACACAACTGGGAGACCGTCATCACCCCATAATGAGGGCCAAAATAAGCACCTTTATAGCAAACCACTGGGTATATTTTAATAAAAGCTACATAATAAAAGAGACTGAAAATAAATGTGTAAAATAACTAGGGATGAGCTGAATTGCCCTGGGCTTTGTTGGTTCTGTTCAGATGTCGAACCCGAACTCAATTGAAGCCGAATCTGTCAAATGAAAAATGTCCGTTTTCTGGGCAAATAGGCAAGAGGGTATAGGGAATGGGAAACTGCCCTTTGTTAATTGCCCTAAAAATCCATATAAAACCCTTAATCTGAACATACAGAGCAAAACAGGCGGGGAGAACCCCCAAAAAAGATGGTCCGCTCAAGAACAAGCTAGTGTAAACCTAAATAACTTTATTCGTGTCACAATAGATACAGAACAACTATCCAAAAACCATATATTAAAAATAGGACAAGGGTCCTATATTGCACAGGTGGCCACCACAACATTCCACATACACCTATCACTCATGCACTCACACACATATGAATCATTATAGAGGAGACCCGGGTCTGTTCAAAATTTCATAAAGTTCCTGATTAGGGTTTAAAAATAATTGAGTATTAAGCCTTCGGTCTTTCCTCAGTAAAGTGCAAATGCTGGTGATTGATGAAATTCCATCCAGATATAATTAAAGAAACCAACTATAGATACATATGTCAAAGCGACATAGGGAAATGGGAGGTCCCGGTATTATCAGCTAAGTAGCGGCAAAACAAAGGGCAAGTTCACATCTTATGCAAGAAAGACAGACGGTGAATAGCCATAGACCGTGTACCTCCTATGTGTTGGAGTACTACTTAGCTCACCGTTTGACGTCTTCAGTGAAGGAATGGTGAAGCCCGAAGGAATTGATGGTAGCCGCGCTGATGTGGTGTGGGGGAGCGTTCATGCGGTGTGTTTGTCTGTTGCAGATATGAGCTGTCGTTTCCGGATCTTCCCCGAGGGGATGTACGGTGAGTCACAGGGTTCAGACGTTCAGACGCTCCGCGCTTGATCTGTCAGATGGTTGGAAGGAGCGCTCAGTCTCAGTATCCACCGCAAGGCTCAGCCCAGTATCCGAGAGTCGGTCGGGATGTTCCCATATGATCAAAGGGGTTTCTTCATCGATGTGTGGAGGTCTATGTCCCACCTGTGCATAGGTTAGACGTTTACGCGTTTCGCTTGTTGCCAAGCTTCTTCAGAGCAAATGTAGTGCCCCCGTCTGAGTGTTTACATAGCCTTACGGCCAGTATTCAATATCCTGCAATTATAGCCAGCACCTGGGCACCAAAACCTAACCTTAATTTGCATTCACCAATTAGTGCAGTCACACTCATGCATACAGCTGTGTTACAAATTCAGACAGAACATTAATAGTGGTGGGTTCATAGAGATTCTCCAATCTAATCGGCTTATGTATGGTCAGGGTTTGATGTCCTATTGCTGTTACCATTGTGGAGAATAAACATAGCTTGTTATACAGTTGCTATTGATATACAGAGCCCATAGTCAAAGGGTACTGCGATTTCAATCTGATCGGCTAATGTATGGCCATGTGATGGACACAATATGGAAGGAGATAACAGATCGTCATTTCATCTGGTTATATTTCACACGTTGGATACTGCCATCTATGTGGAAGACAGAGGCACTGTTCATGAACTGAGTTGTATGCAATCTGTTATCCACAGATGGTGTCAATCTCAATCGGGAGAAGATGTGGACTTTCAACAGGAGATTTTTTTGATCCCTGAATGAACTTAATTAGAATATTTGCTGTTAATTTATTGCTCCAAAAAAGGAGACAGATTGAATTCATTGTTCAATCCGGAAGGCTGCATACTATTTAAATAAAAAATCCACATCTTCTCCTTTTGATACAATATCCTATCGAAATCTCCACGTCTATGGGGCAAGTTAAGTTTGTATATGCCCTTGACCTTAAGGCCATGTGGTTTACCCTCATGTTTTTCGAGGAAATGTGAACATACAGCCCGGCTGGCCAGGAAAGGGCGAGGATGAGCGTGAGGGCTCCCGCATGCATGTCCGGGAGTGACGTCATCGTAGCCCAAGTCACTAATGTAGGACGCAAGCCCTGGAAGGAAGACTGAGTGAGTGGTGATAGCATGCAGCTGGAGGGCTTCATTTTAAGATAAGTCTCGCATAATGTGCTAGTAGGCAATGCTACTAGCACATTATGCCTTTGTCTAAGGCTCGATTCACACCTATGCATGTTGCTTTTGAGCGTTTTTGGAGGTTTTTTTTTCATGCTTGCCGCGTTTTTTAACATGCGTTTTTGCCGCGATTTGCGTTTTGCGTTTTTTTTTTTTTTTTTTTTTACAGTTTTTTTTTTACAGTCAAAAAAAAAATGTAAAAAAAATTAAAAAAAAAATTAAAAAAAATTAAAAAAATGGCAAAAACGCATCAAAAACGCATCAAAAACGCTGCAAAAACGGTGCACTTGCGTTTTTGATGCTTGTCCATTGAAATCCATTACATGCAAAACGCTGCATTTTGCATGAAAAAAAGTCCCCGACCCTTTCCAAAAACGCAAAGAAACAAAAAAGCATTGATGTGAACATGTTCCATAGGAACCCATGTTAAAAAATTCCCGTGCATTTCTGCAAAATGCAAAATGCATCAAAAAACGTGCTAGTGTGAATGGGGCCTGACAGGGGAACTTTTTTTTTTTTTTTTTTGTGCAGCGGTTTACTTTAATGTTTGACAAGTCCTTAATTAAAAAACTAAAAATCCCTTATAAAAAATGTCCACTGTTGAAAATCCACTGTCAATCACATTGCCTGCTTACTTGTTGAAAAAAAAAAAACCTGGTCACATGACCCATCCTGACCGTACTTATAGTATAACAGCAGCTCCACAAGCTGTCATCAGCTATATAAGGGAAGAGGCAGAGAGACATCATTGACCAATAATGGCCTTTGCTGCATTAAGGCTCGATTCACACCTATGCATGTTGCTTTTGAGCGTTTTTGGAGGTTTTTTTTCATGCTTGCCACGTTTTTGAGCAGCGTTTGTGCCGCGTTTTTGCCGCGATTTGCGTTTTGCGGGTTTTTTTGGGTTTTTTTTTTACAGTTTTTTTTACAGTCTTAAAAAAAAAAAACGGCAAAAACGCATAAAAAACGCACCAAAAAACGCATCAAAAACGCTGCAAAAACGGTGCACTTGCGTTTTTGATGCTTGTCCATTGAATTCTATTACATGCAAAACGCTGCATTTTGCATGAAAAAAAAGTCCCTGACCCTTTCCAAAAATGCAGAGAAACAAAAAGGCATTGATGTGAACATGTTCCATAGGAACCCATGTTAAAAAATTCCCGTGCATTTCTGCAAAATGCAAAATGCATCAAAAAACGCGCTAGTGTGAATGGAGCCTCAGGGCTGATCACTCACATGTGATTGCAGCATGAGAGATTACATGTTTTCAATGGGGCTGCCCACTCACAGCTAATCGTGGGAACCTCCACTGTGGTTCTCGCATGTAATCGCCCGCAGGCTGCATTTGAATGTGTGAATGCTCCCTAATACAAATACAAATCTTAACAAATAACCCAAATCTAAGAACTGAACAGTTTCTGTTTTGCAATTATGAAACTATGATATTGTTTTCATTTATTTCGTGAGTGACAACTTAGGCAATGTATCCACAAATAAACAAAGCTATTTAAATGAGCTAATCTCTTTCCCAATGTGCAGGGAATTCAGATCTTTTCCTTTCAAAGTACCGCAGTGAATTGATTTAAGCGAAGGTGCTGACATCTGCTTCTGTGAAACACCAACCTTCTAAGAAATGTCAATAATTTGGATCTTGGCGCATGTCAGAAAAAAAAGATCTTTAGGCTCCATGCACACTGAAGCTCATAAACGGCCGTTTTTGGGAGTTTGGGTGTTTTTTTTAACAGCCCATAAACTCCCCTCTATGTTGTCCTATGTGTCCATGCACACATGGACATTTTTGGATGTTTATCAGCAGTGGAGTTATGGGCTGTTTTCTGAACGCCATAAAATCGCTTTCAGGAGTCGTTTTTCTGACCACAAGAAACACCAAACGCTCATAAACGCTGATGAACGTCAATAAATGCTCAAAAACGTGGCTCACCAGCGTTTTTTAACGTTTTTGATCCATTGAAAAATAATAATAATAATAATATTAAAAAAGAAAAACGCTAATAAACACTATTGCAAAAACATTAAAAAATGTTGACAGACTCACTGCAAAGCTACTGGCATTTTTATAATTTTAATTGTTATTTTAACGTCCAGTGTGCATGGTACCTTAAATGGACATTATATATGTGAGCAGATGATGTGGTCTCTGTAGGGTTGTTAGACCCCTTTCACACTGAGGCAGTTTTCAGGTGTTTTAGCGCTAGAAATAGCACCTGTAAACAGTGGCGTAGCATGGGTTGTCAGTACCCGGGGCAAGGAAAGTAATCTGCGCCCCCTAACCTGTGGACTTTTAGCACCTAAGAATGGGGGCTCAGGGACTGCTCTGCTGCTGCTTACGTGCTGTGGCTGTCGAAACGCAAAGGGTTTCCCCACTCACAGCCTGAGCCTCTGATTGGCTGCCTGCAGCCTTTTATTATTGGTTAGATCTGATATCTCTTTGACTACTGTAGTCAAAGAGATATATCTTCTCATTATCAATTAATAATAAAAGCCTGCGGGTAGCCAATCAGAGGCTCAGGTTGTAAATAACGAGGAGTACTTGTATACAGCAGAGCAGGCAGCCAATAATAACCCCGATTTAAGAATGCGGAATATTTATGCTAGACATGATACAGGAGATGGTCAGAGACTGCAGACATGGTACAGGAGATGGTCAGGGACTGCAGACATGGTACAGGAGATGGTCAGAGACTGCAGACATAATACAGGAGATGGTCAGTCAGAGACTGCAGACATGGTACAGGAGATGGTCAGGGACTGCAGACATGGTACAGGAGATGGTCAGAGACTGCAGACATAATACAGGAGATGGTCAGTCAGAGACTGCAGACATAATACAGGAGATGGTCAGTCAGAGACTGCAGACATGGTACAGGAGATGGTCAGAGACTACAGACATGGTACAGGAGATGGTCAGAGACTGCAGACATGGTACAGGAGATGGTCAGAGACTGCAGACATGGTACAGGAGATACAGTGAAAGACTGCATACATGCTATATGCAGGGCTATTTTCCTCAGATAATAGGTGCAGGAACTTAACCATGCCGCCACCACCACCTAACAGTGGGAGAATCTTAATGGGGCATTATTAAATACCACTTGTGCATTCTTCACAGAGTGAAGAGTTCAGGAGTTTGCTACGTACAGAATGCAAAGATCAGGAGTGTGCTATATACAAAATGCAAAGATCAAGATTGTACTACGTATAGAGTGCAGAGTTCAGGAGTGCACTGCATACAGAGTGCAGAGTTCATGACTGTGCTACGCACAGATTGCAGGGATCAGGAATGCATATCTCACAGGACAGTTTACAACCCCCCTTCCAGTACAGAGCTCTCCTTCCACTCCCAAATCGTCTCTTCCCCATCTACATAGTATCAGAGAGAGGGTCTGCTACAGAAAAGCAACTACAACTTACAGCAGGAGTGCAATGTTAAGTGGAGAGATGGGGCATTCGTGCAAAAAGAGGGGATAGGGGATGACATTGGTGTTGGTGCTAAATGGGGGGGGGGGGGGGCAATGTGCTAATTTCTAACTTGGGGGAGAGTGTGAACATTGTTGCTAAGTGGGGGGGAGGGGGGAATTGCAGAAATTGGGGATACGTAGACGAAGAAGGGGGACATTGGGGATAAGTGGGGGATATATGGGAGGAGGGGACATTTGGGATAAGTGGGGGGGGAGGGGGGCATTTGGGATAAGTGGGGGGAGAAGAGGGACATATGCTAAGTTAATATGGCATTGTTGCTAAGTGAGGGAGAGGGGGGGCATTGGTGCTAAGTGGGGGGAAATGAGGGACATTTGGGATAAGTGGGAGAAGCGGGACATTGGGGATAAGTAGACGAATAAGGGGGACATTGGGGATAAGTGGGGGATATATGGGAGGAGAGGAGGGGACATTTGGGATAAGTGGGGAGAGAGGAGGGGCATTTGGGATAAGTGGGGGGAGAGGAGGGACATTTAGGATAAGTGGGGGGGAGAGAGGAGGGGGGCTCTGGGGGCGGCACGTACTGGCTAACGCGTTGTGAGGAAGAACCCACTTTATCAGGGCTCTGATGAAGCGGGTTCTCCCTTGAATCATTGCATACTAGCACATTATGAAATACTTACCTTAGAACAAAGCCCTCCAGCGGTGCGCTGTCACCGCTGACAGAGCTTCCATCTTCCTCCATCTTTCTTCTAGGTTTGCAGGCTATGGTTGTATGAGTGGGCGGAGCCGCGATGATGTCACTTCCACGCATGCATTCGTGAGCCCCCGGCTTCGGCATGAAGCTCTGAAGGTTCAGCACAAAGTGCATGCACCAGTAACTTCACTGGCTTAATGCAGGGTGAATATCTCCTAACAGTGCACATTTCGGAGATATTCATTTTACCTACAGGTGAGTCTTATTATAAGCTTACCTGTAGGTAAAAATCACAAAGCGGGCTTTACTACCACATTAAGCCCCCTCTAGCCACGCCACCCCTATATGGTTAATGGATAGATTCATGCATAGCATGAATCTATCCACAGCCGCCACAGCCGGGCGCCCAGGATTCCGGGCGCATGAATTACAGCGGCGAGGGTGGTTTTTTGAAGCACCTCATTAGGGCTTCAAAACAGGCTTCAAAATAGGGTGGACTCAGAGCGCAGAGCATTGCGCTTGAAGCCCACCCAGGTGTGTTAGAAAAGCAAATGAATATTCGCTTTTCTAACACTGAGTCGCCTCTCCGCCAATCAGGAAGCGCGGGTCTGATAACCGTTTCATGATTGCCTGAAAGGTCAGGCGATCCTATTGGACACCTAGGAGGAGGAGGGGGGGATGCACAGCAGAAGGTGCCGTGATCCACACCACAAGTGAAAGAAAGCTGCCGGGCACGCTGCCCGCCTGCTTCCTAGATGGGGTAAGTGCGGGGCTTTGATGTCCCGGCTGTCGCTGACCGACCGGGGAGCATGGGCATAAATCCCATGATGTGCAAGAACCACATTCTGGAATTTACGCTATTCGTGTGAGTTTATGCAAGCACGACACATACCCAAGAACAACTAGAATCACAGCCATTCATTACTATGGGTGACTGCATGCTGCAGCTCTTTCCCAGGATGAAAATAAGCCACCTACTTGTGGCAATCAGTCCTGAAACCGACAGTCTCTAGATGGCAAAGGAGAAGACATGAGGGCCGCAGCTGGAGATGTGTCAAATTAATGTACATATTAAGCTGAAGGAGCCACTACTGCTAGGCTCCGAGGAAGAAGGTATTCCTTCGAAACGCGTCAACCAACAGTGTCCTGATGTCTTCTCATTTGCCACCTGGAGACTGACGGTTTCAGGACTGTTCGCCACAAATAGGTGGCTTATACACGTGATATTTCTCCACGTTTGTGAATAGTTTTTAACTTTGTTTTTATTAATAAATCTTTTTGGGATAATGCACTAGGCTGGTGCGCTCTCTTTTCTTTACTTTTTCTGTGACTATTAGAATATCCCCTATCCTGGAGGGCAGCAAGGCCTGAGACACCATCCCTTGAGTAATAGACCACCTGCACATCACACTTATGTGCAAGAGTGTTTGTTTGCTGTTATAAAAATAAGCTCCGCAATTTATGTTGGTGCTACAAACCGCTTGTGTGCATACGGCCCCTTTCACACTGTCGGACCGTTCCGGTCCGCCTGTCAGTTTATACGGCGGACCTGAACGGGCGTTCCATGTTAGTCTATTGAGCAACAGATGTCAGCGGTGACATGTCTGCTGACATTCGACCCGGTCCAATCCGCTAAAAGCAGACGGATGCCCCTACGTTCGTATCTGTCCCTGGCGGATCGGATGAGATCTGATGAAAACGGGCATGCTGTCCATTTTCATCCGATCTCTCCATAGGAAGCAGCAGCGCTCGACAGGCCCCTCCCCACTCAGTGAGCAGAGAGGGACCTGTCATCCGCCGGCTCAACGGAGAGATCTCCCGCTGAGCTGGCGGACAGAGGCGGACTACAAGGCAGCGGATCCGCCTCGTGGGAATAATGCCTAAGACTTTAGTGCAGCGTAAAACTTTTACTAGTTACTGTAAACATTAAAAATGTTTAGAGGTATATACAGCAGACCAAAAAAAGGGAGATATGGATTTGTTATACAATGGGGACAGTCATGGTCTGTAGACACAATAGGACAATCAGAAGTAAAATTTAGTTCGATGAACGATCTGACGATTTTTGGATCGTTAGTATGGTGCTTTTGACAGCCAATTACAAATTTTCGCACGACAAAAGCTGAACGTGCAGACTATAAAATTTTTGTCAGATGTGAACACAACGTCCGATTTTCGTATAATTATGGTTTTCGTCCAAAAATAATCGTAAGAGCAAGACTATGCATGCTCAGAAACGAAAGAATACATACAAAACTATTCAACACATGACATCAGTTCGGAAGTTTAATTCTGTCGTACGAGAATTTTCGTATGGGGAGTAACCTCTTCACTTTCGACATGAGACTAGCATGCAACAGAAAAAACAGACGAACGGTCATCTGAAAATGTGATCGTGTGTACGAGGCTTTAGGAGCGATGCCTCTTAATTTGCACCTCTTCAGGGACAGTGGCCTCTACCATTCATATACAAATGGACATACAGGAAGAACTTATTCATAGTGCAGCACTGACATCACATAAGTTTTTAACATGTTCTAACTTGTCCCAGCGTGCTGTCCACAGAGGAGCAGTGCTATCATTACTCAGCCTGCACACATTACCCTACCCAAAGCCTGCATACAATACTCTACCCTGAGCTGCACACACTGCACGACCCTGAGCTGCACACTGCACGACCTGAGCTGCACGACCCTGAGCTGCACACACTGCACGACCCGGAGCTGCACACACTGCACGACCCTGAGCTGCACGACCCTGAGCTGCACACACTGCACGACCCTGAGCTGCACACACTGCACGACCCTGAGCTGCACACACTCCGCTGCCCCGAGCCGCCAGCAATGCAGTGCTAAGAGTCCTGGCAGACATGTGCGGTATTGCAGAGTCATGGGGAGAAGACAACCGCAGCTCCAGTCCGTAATGCAGTATGGAAGGATCAGCCGGCACAGACACTGCAGACAGCACAGCTGACCGACAGATCCCAGCTCAGGTAAGTGAAGCTGCACCTCCCGTCTATACATCCTTCATAACTCTACAACCCTCTGCTGCCAGACTCACTTCAATACCAGGCAGGTAAGTGCACAGTCTATGGATTGGATGTCAGAGCAGAGTGCAGTGTGACCAATGCTGAGCAACCATCCACAATGTCTGCAATCAGCCTTCTGCTGGAAGCTCTTTTCTGATTGGCTGGGGCACCGATAGAGAATAAGTCCCCGCAGATCAACATAAAGCACCTGGAATTCTGTGGATGATATATATTGAAATAAATATAAAAAATAAAATATTAAAAATGAAATATAGATATAATAACAAGAATCAATTATAATACAAATTATTTCCATAAGTTGCTGGTTTATTCTAAAGTTGTGCCCCTTTCCTTGTAACCCCTTGTATTTTGTTTATTTTGGGGACACACCTGGTAACACATATGTATATATATATATATATATATATATATATATATATATATATATATATATATATATAATATGCATTTGTGTAAATCATTGGTATTATAATTTCTTTTTGCCAAACTTTCCATATTTTGTGTAAATAATTTGTATTATAATTTATTTTTGCCAAACTATCTTATTTCACTATTTCTGCATTTTATTTTACAATATATTTATTTTTATTTATTTCAATATTTGTACATTTTATTTACAATATTTTTTATTTACTCTATTTATTTTTTTTAAATGGATTTCAATATTTCTAGATTGTATGTAGTTAATATACACAACTGATATTGTTTAATCGAACATAAAAAGTGTTTTATAATTTGGCACAGACTAGCATTTATTTGGGGTTTATCATGTTTATGATACATACTAGCGACATGTTGGAGCCTCACCTAGCCCACACTTTGTTTACTATTTAGATTTTTTTTTTAAATAACTTTTACTAGTTGTCACTGCTCTATAAACTGTAGTTTATTTCATTGTGTTAGTTGTAGTTATAGTTTAAAAAATACATTCTAAAAAATACTTTTCAAACTTTGTTCTTGTGCATTCTTTTTAGCCTTGCTGTTATATTTATTTCATATTTATATATACTGCACATTTTTTATCATTTTATCGATATGCAATTTTTACACGTAACTCTTTTTAGGAAGTAAGTTGGTTGCGTTGTTCAATCTTTCTGTTAGAAGCCTATCCCTCATTGCTGCGTACCCACTGGGGGTTGTCCTCTGCATCATTGTGTTCATCTTGCAGATTTCGGGGTGATCAATACTCAGCTGAGCTCAGAGTTTGCCCAGGAAAAGGAGGAGGAGAAGGAGGAGGGTGATTCTGTGTCATGGCAGGATATTTCTATATAGTGATAATTTTCTTAAGTGGGACACAGAGGAGAGCCCTGAGATCCCGCAGTGTATTCTGGACATGTGACTACCAAAGGTTATTGTCCCAATGCAACATGTCCCTGTGATATCATTTCTGTCTAAGACTCGCTTTACAAACTTAACACTCCAAAGAAAGGATTTTTATTCTCAAAAAAAAAAAAAAAAGTGACAGTTATTTTCAGCTGAGTCCAATCATATTTAAAAAATAGTCACATGGCTAAAATAAAGATCCTTATTCTTGTGTTAAAGCTTTGTGAATAGTCTGGACATTCCATAAAGGAGAAAACTTACACTGGTAAGCACTGCAGTGATCCATGCATGGGTCAGCACACAGCTGTAAACCAGGGCTACCGATTTTCCAGATGGATTAATATCACCGTGATTACATTGCTTCTTTCCAGCTTGTAAAGCAGCGGTATTCTGCGCTGGTTTATTTCAGAAGATAATTACAGTTAAGAGTTACGGTCAGCTCCCCTGCTGGTCTTACTGGTGGAGGGAATCGTAGTACAGCTTTAAGTGTCGTATTGCGAAATCTTTCCCCTTGAGGAGATCTGCAAAGCAGCAAAACCTGCCTGAGAATGAAGGATGGGGAGAGGAGACCAGATCATTTGTTGGCTGTGCTCTACACTAGCACTGCATCTATATGGGACACAGATTACAGACTGTCCTGGGGCATGATCTTTTTTATATATTTTTATATGTATTATACTATCTTGCACCACTCTATCTAAAGTCTGCATGTATTTCAGAGTACATAACTGTAGCCGGAGCAAAGGTGTGGTATTTTCCTTTATTTATGTTTAGTTTTGTAGCACTGCTCTATATACATAGAAACTTTAGTGCTAGCTCCATAGGAGCTTACACTCTAACCTTCCTAACCTAGTCATGTAGAAAGGCCATTTTGTATAGGAGCTGGTAAATCTAGTAGAACATTTTTGAATTGGGGTAGGAAACAAGTTCACCTGGAGGAAATCCATACAAAAGGGAAATCATACAAAAGTGCCTTTGGGGGTACCATGAACCCCAACAATACAAGTCATCAGACAGTGCTAACTGCTGTTAATGTTCTGCATTAATGTGTGTTGTATTAAAGGAGAGCATTAAAATATATGGGCTGCCAATTCACCCTAATATACTGAAAATCAGACATGACCCTTCTTTCTAACTCACTACTGTACACATAAAATGCGTGTTGCGGTAACGCAGAAGTGTAAATGGGCCTTAAGGGAGCTATTTATATTCCAGTGTGATTTACCTTCTCCACACACCACAAGAAATTGCTGGAAATATTCCACACTGTGCTGACATTTCACTTTAAGTGCATATTGTGGACCCTCCGATGTCTTGGGGTAAGTTCTTTGTATAATGCAGCAGAGCATTCTCATAGATTGGTGGTGTGCGCTGTCACATGATCTTAAACAGGTCACATGATAGGTTTCCTTCTCCTCCAGGCATACATTTTCCATTCATTAGAATGGATAAAGTTTGCCAGCAGAGTTCCAAAGCAAAAAAAACAAAAAGAATATTTATAAAGTGTGTTACTTCATTGGTGTCTGTATTTTGCTGTTTGCTCAGAGTTCCACTTTAAATCTGGCCACACATGTAACAATCTGAACATACAACAGGGGCGTACCTACAGGGGTCACAACTGGGACCTGGCCTAATGCTTTAGGGGGCCAATGCGGCCCCCTATACACCTGGATAGGAGGAGCGGTGGGGCAGCTGCATACAGAGGAAGCAATCTCTTCATTTTCCTCCTGCAGCCACTAAATGCCTGTGGGAGGGAGTGGAGGAGAAGTGGCCATTCAGCGGACAAGATTGGTTCATCTGTATGCAGCCACCCCGCCACTCCTGCTGGCCAGCTTCTTTCTGCTGCCCGCCCTTGTCCTCCGCAGCTCTGTTGGCTTCCCTCCTCCCCTCTCCCACCGGCTGCTGCGGTGGATGCTGTCTGGATGGAGAGCGGGGAAGGGGCCGGTAAATGTGTTATTTACTGGCCCCTTCCTTGTCTTAATGAATAGAGTCTGTGATTCATACCGATCATTGAATCTGTTTATTCATAACTGAGGCTTGGTAATCTGTGTTTACTATGCTTCAGTTTGTGAATGAATAGGAAGCTCTGTACAGAGCTATTTCTGTCCATTCATTCTGTGCAGCTGAGGCTGCAGAAAAGGAGATTAGGGGCTGTGTCCTCAATCTCCTTTCACTGTCTCAAAAGTGGAACATCAGAGGTCTGTTTAAAGCCCTGATATTTCACCAAAGCCCCCCAACGGGGCTCCTGCAAATTTTTTATATTTTTTTTAAATAACATTGTAAAAAAAAAAAAAGGTAAACAATAAAATAAAAATAAAAAACTACTAACACCAGTGACGGAACTACCGATGTCACAAAGGTTGCACTTGCAACCTTTGTGACATTCCACCACATTCCACCACGGGGCTCAGAGGGACCTTCATGGTTTCTTGCATAGTGGCCCCTTTAGCGTCTAGTAAAGCCACTGACATACAATATCCTTTAGATTTACCAGCAGAGCTCTAGTGTGATAAATATGGATAGATTATTTAGGTAGGCTCTTGTGCTGCTTAGTTGTGAGTACATCTAAAGGAAATTGTACATTTAGATTCTAATAACTTTCTCCATCGTGATAACTTTATGTAAAAATAATTCACATAGAGTGAATGTCATCTCAATAGACCACCAACGGCATTTACAGTATAGACCCTGAACGCGGTAACAGAAGTGCAGGTTTCTGGCACAAAAGACATGTGACAAACGTGAGAAAAATCACACAGTTAAAAAACATGCAAAGGTCGAAGCTCCGAAAGGTGCATGAGCTACTTTAAAGCATTTTTTGCAGATAGGACAGCCCATTAAAATAAATAGGCTTCGCTAATAGAATGATGGTATACAGGTGCATGGTGGGGTTTAATGTGGTGTGCAGCAAGTAGGTGCTACTTGTTCCCCAGAGGATAATTGTCTTATTCAGTAGGAACTATATAGTAGAAATGCACATTAAATTAAAATAAATTAGGACAGTTTATTAGGAAATGTTAGACTTAAAAACATTAGGCGCTCACTTACATTTGAATTAATTGAATCAAATATAATGGGTTTGCACAAACTTTGTAATGCACCAAAACACATTTTGGTGCATTATGGCCCACTGGAATGCATGTGCCTTTTTTTTAATGTGTTGGGGTGCCATTCAAACGTAATAGTGCTGCAACACAGCAAAGCACGTAACGTGTATTGCTGTGCATTACAGTAACACAAAAGTTTAAATGGGCCCTCATACCTGAATCCAAGGTGTTTGTAGCAGAGGTGTAACTAGAATCTTCAGGGCCCCGGTGCAAGAAACCATGAAGGGCCCCCACCAGTGGCGTTGCTGGGTCTACAAAAGATATCGGGGTAGAGCCCATAGCAGCGAAGTAAAGAAAGTCATACACTTGGGTGGGCATACACATGTTTATAATATATCTAAGTGCGGATTACATATCTAAGTGCGGATCCCCCGCTTACATCAGGGTCCCCAGAGAGCCCCCCTTACATCAGGATCCCCAGAGAGCCCCCCTTACATCAGTGTCCCCAGAAAGCCCCCCTTACATCAGTGTCCCCAGAGAGCCTCCCCCTTACATCAGTGTCCCCAGAGAGCCCCCCTTACATCTGGATCCCAAGAGAGCTCCCCCTTTACATCAGTGTCCCCAGAGAGCCCCCCTTACATCAGTGTCCCCAGAGAGCCCTCCCTTACATTAGTGTCCCCAGAGGGCTCCCCTCTTACATCAGTGTCCCCAGAGGGCCCCCCTCTTACATCAGTGTCCCCAAAAATCCCCCTCTTACATCAGTGTCCCCAGAGAGCCCCCCTTACATCTGGATCCCAAGAGAGCTCCCCCTTTACATCAGTGTCCCCAGAGAGCCCCCCTTACATCAGTGTCCCCAGAGAGCCCTCCCTTACATTAGTGTCCCCAGAGGGCTCCCCTCTTACATCAGTGTCCCCAGAGGGCCCCCCTCTTACATCAGTGTCCCCAAAAATCCCCCCCTTACATCAGTGTCCCCAGAGAGCCCCCCCTTACATCAGTGTCCCCAGAAAGCCCCCCCTTACATCAGTGTCCCCAGAAAGCCCCCCCTTACAATAGTGTCCCCAGAAAGCCCCCCCTTACAATAGTGTCCCCAGAAAGCCCCCTCTTACATCAGTGTCCCCAGAAAGTCCCCCTTACACCAGTGTCCCCAAAAAGCCCCCCCTTACATCGGGGTCTCAGATAGCCCTCCCCTTCCAGAGGTTCCCCTGTACCTGGCTGTTCTCCGCTGTCTGTGCACCTTCAAACCCTAGCACATCTCTGTACCCCCCACCTGGGGGGAGGTGGCAATCGGTAGCTCTATGGTGTCCACGGGCGACGGGATCTCCCTGGGGCCTGTAGTTCTCTTCCCTAGTGTATACAGTGGAGAGGGGAGGGACCTCTGACCCGGGCATGTAGCATGTATCAGCAAGAGTGTACAAGTAAAGCGAATCACTTGTACACTGAAGAGTGAAACTGATACATGCCCGGCTCAGAGGCCCCTCCCCTCTCCACTGTATACACTAGGGAAGAGAACTACTAGTCCCAGGGAGATTCCACCGTCTGCGGACACCATAGAGCTGCCAATACCGGCCTCCCACCCCCCCCCCCCACCCCCACTGAATTCTAAACGGACAGCCAGAGGTGCAGGGGGAGATATCGGGTCTTGCGGCCATGAAAATTCCGCCACTGGTTTGTAGTAAATGCACAAGAACCAGATAGTACTATGTAGGAACTTTTTTTTTAAAGGGGAGCAGAGTTTAAGGCTTCATGTACAGTACACAGAGTCATTTATAGTAGTTTCTGGGCAGTTGAGTTTAGAAGCATTTTTTGGAAAGCAAAAAAATGCGTTCAGGACAGATGTTCAGAGGCATTTGATACGCCAAATGCCTGTAACAGCTTGTAAACGGGGGAACTTGCATTTAGCCGTGTTTTGGTTACAGGCGTTTTTAATTTTTGACTATTTGGAAAAAAACGCTTCTAAACGCAAACGTGGCTAAACGCGGCATGTAAACACGGCTAAATGAACGTTTTAAACATTGGTTGCTATCTGTCAAGTTAAATCTTTCAGGAGAGGTTGTCAGTGCTTGTCAGCTCATGCACTGATTGACTCCTTGTGCTGTTTTTTACTGTACCCTTCTGAACAATACTGTACAGAGGATGATGAAGAAGAAGATGTTGCAAGGTCAGATAAATTCTGGTGCTTATACTGTATGTGACTTTCATCAAACATGTAAATTGGAATTGTAGTAGAACTCCAAATACTATTTTTTTTTAGGGGGGGGGGGGCTAGAGCAGAGGAGGGTTTGAAAGTTGTCTTGAGTTTTTATTAGTGTGTATATCCCTGTTGGGGACATTTTTTTCTCACTTCCAGGGGTAACCTAGAGGTTGAACAGGTATGACCAGCTCAGGAGAAAAAAAAAATTACCCTTGCTTACATACAGGGTTGTCTTTAATATTGACTGTACACTGGGCAAAAATTTTCTTGGGCCCCCTCTTCCATGCAATTTTGCTCTCCACATGCTTTGAGACATACAATAAATAGCAGCTAGACTCAAAATCAGTTTACTGAATCAGATCAGGCTGCGATTGGTTGCCAGACACTGACTGGCTGCTAGAGGTTACAGCACACATTATTGCTCACTGTTTATTTTCTAGAGGTTACAGCACATGACTTCTGCTTGCTGATTGGTTGATAGAGATTACTGTTCCTCAATACTGCTCACTGATTGATTGCTAGAGGATACTGAACATCTATACCACTCACTAATTGGTTGCTAGAGTTTACTGAACATTATTACTGCTCACTGATTGGTTCCTAGAGGTTACTGCATATCCTTACAGCTCAATCATTGGTTGCAAGAGGTTAGTGCACAGCATTAATGCTCGCTGATTGATTGCTAAAGGTTACAGCACATCATCTCCTCACTGCCTGCACACCATGGACTGGGGAGGTGAGGGGACCCATCAATAGACAGAAAACTCCTAGGAATCCTAGGACTCCTGGGATCAGTGGAGATGCCTGGGTGTGATCAGTGGCAATGCTTGGGGGGGGGGGGGGGTTGATGGGATCAGTGGTGGGAAGGATGGGATTAGTTAGGAGGCAGTACACTGTGGCAAATTCTGAATCATGTAGAACAAAGCTGGAAATCTTTGTCAAGTATATAGTGGGGGATTCTACCAATGTAATGGGGAATTTACAGGGACCACCACTGTGAGGGGGGATTAACACTGACCATCAATGTGAGGGGAAATTTGCACTGACCACCATGTAACAGGGGATTTTACGGCACCCACCAATAGATAAGAGGAATTTCTACACTGACACCAATGTAATAAGAGAATATACACCAACCACCAGTATAAGGGGGACTATACAATGACCTCCATGTAAGGGGAAATTTGCACTGACAACCATTGTCGAGGAGATTTATACTGACCACCAATGTAAGGTGACACTTCTACACCGACCACCAATGTTAGGGGGAATTTACACTGACCACCAATGTAAAGGGTGAATTACACTGACCACCATTGTAAGGGCAATTCTGCACTTACCACCAATGTAAAGGGAAATGTACACTAATCACCAAGGCTATGAGGAATTTACACTGACAACCAATGTAATGGGGATTTTACATCAACAGCCAATAAAGGGTGATTTCTACACTGACCACCAATGTAAGGGGGTTTTACACTCCCCACCAATTTAAAGGGGGATTCTACATAGACCACCAATGTAAGGGAGGAGTCAAAACTGACCACAAATGCAAGTTTGGATTTTCTTAACGAATACCAATATAAAGAGGAGTTTCTACACTGGCCACCAATGTAATGGGGATTTTTTTTAATTGGAATGTAATGGGGATTTACATTGACCACTAATGTAAAAGGAGCATTCACAGGAACCACCAATGTAAAGAGGGATTTACACTGACCACCAATGTAAGGAGGACCTTCACACTGGTCACTAGTGTGAATGAAAGGATTGTACACCAAGCCCCAATGTAATGAGAATATTTATACTGACCACCAATGTAACTAAGACATTTAGCCTGCGTTCATATTTGTGTGTCAGGAATACATACTAAATCGCTTTCCTGACACCACAGAAACATGCTGCCCTTTAGCAGATACACAGCAGTGTCATTAATTAACCCTCATGCATTGGCTGAGATGTGTGTATTCACATGCACCAAAATTCAGGGTGCTGTGGTACGTTATTTTTAAAAAAGGTCCCACCTCCAAGTTGCTTACCTTTGCAGAACAGGCTGATGTTAAGCTTAATGACCATAGTTGTAGGCAGGTCTTACAAGCATACTTCTTTACCTCCCCAGTGGGCAGCATTCAGCAGAAGTGATGGTGGATATGACCTCAGGGGGAAATAATATACATATGAATGCCGCCTCTATTTCCAAATTAATGCCGCGGTCCGTGACTATTTACATATCAATGCAGGTTTTGCCCTGCCTTAAAAAGGGCCCTGCTTACATATAAAAATATCAAAATATTTTTTTGCTAGGAAGGATTTCAATTAACTTCTTGTATTTGTAGCAGAATTTCACCAGGGCGGTAAGTGTAAAAAAAAAAAAAAGAAAAAAGCTAGATTATTCTTACCTTGCCCCCGTCATATGCCTATGGCAATATAGTCAAAGATTATGTCACAGTCCTGGCTAGAGTCTGGGGAATACAGAGCAGATGAAATCTTCTGAGAAGATGCTCTTGCAGTAGGCTGAAGGGTCTTCTCTTGAGGTTTGACCTGCTCTGTATTCCCAATGAATTTTCCCAGCCTTTCTCATAGCAATGAGGAAGGCTTCGGCCGAAATGCGTTAGCATCTTATGGATTTTGCTATTGCTGTAGTGCAACAATAAAGTTTTCTAATGAAGAAGCTATTGAGTTGCCGGCTCATGATTGTTAGAGATTAGGTAGGTATGGTGATTTTTACAGGGGGACGGGTCTGGACAGGTGCACTTTGAAGAAAATGTGTCTTTAAAAAAATGCTTCAGGTATAAAGTGCAGAAACCTAGAGGTGAACTCTCCAGTCACCACCAAAACCTGGTCCATTTTACCACTTGATAGTACTAAAGGTTGCCTGCCCCCTGTACATTCCTATTGGCCTATGGGGCTGCCCATAATAGAAATGGGCCTAAAGAAATAATTAGGGGTTTGTATAATTGCAAGTTCAGACACTACTTGGAAGTAACAGAGCAACACCTGTCAGCAAAGAAATTATTCTTTAACAAACTTTAACAACTTACCAATTTATACACTTATTTTAAAAGAGCTTTATGAGCAGTTGCAGGGTCGCTGGAGGACTTTGGGTTGCTAAGTTTATTTATGATGCAGCACAGCTTAGGTCTACTGACCTCATTTTCAAGCATGACCAGTAGGGCAATCATTGCCTTTAGTATGTGATGCTGTAACAGTTGATACATTTAGGCTTGTGAGCAATAAGGGGCTCATATTGAAGCTGAAGTCAAGCATGCTTAATGGGCAAATATTTAAAACAAGTATTTCAGTTTTGGGTGCGTATTTGTAAACTAAATTCAAGTACTGGTTGTAGGTTCACCAGATTCTATGCAGCTGCTATTAAAAAAATTATTGTTCAACTTCCCAGATACTTTCTGATTGCAAAAAAATATATATTTTTAAATAACATACTTACCTGCTCCGTGCAATAGTTTTTCACAGAGCAGCCCCAGTCCTCCTCTTCTAAGGTCCCCTGCAGGCACTCCTGGCTCCTCCTCTTCTGCATGTACCACCATAGCAAGGGGCTTCCTATGGTGGCGCATGTGCCGGCTCGATTCCGAGCTGGGCTGTGTGTGTCTAGAGCCCCCGCTCCCTCTTTACTGGATTTGATTGACAGCAGCAGGAGCCAATGGCTCCCGCTGCTCTCACTGAGTCCAGTGAGGAGGAAGAGCGAGAGTAGGGCCACTGCTCTCAGGCACAACGCTGGATCAAGATCGGGCTCATATAAGTATTTGGGAGACAATAGAAGAATTTTTACCTTAAAATGATTGTAAAGGTAAAAATTAAAAAAAAAAAAAAAGTCTATATTTACCTGCTCTGTGCAATGGAATTGCACAGAACGGCCACAAACCTCCTTTTCTCGGGTCCCTCACTGGAACTCCTGGCCCCTCCTCTCTGTTTAGTGCCCCTATGGGACCCATTGATACAGACAGTGGGACTCGGCCCTGCTCACTCGTCACTGGCTTTGATTGACAGCACTGGGAGCCAATGGCTCCCGGTGCCCCAGCAAGACCCGAAAGTTGGGGGAAAGAAGAGCTGCAGACGTGCTCAGTGCCGGATGGAATGCGGCCTCAGGTAAGTAAAGGGGGGGGGGGGGGGCAAGAGATATTTTGCCAGCACACCAAGGGCTTCTGAAAAAGTGTCCAAAAGTGTTATTAAACGATCATATCACAGTGTAAAATAGTGATGTTCTGGGGTCATATAGGACCCCTTGAAGAAAGGGTCCTGTGTGGACCCAAAACATGGCTATTTTAGGCTGTGATATGATTGTTTAATCTTTTGCATGCTTTTTTGGAGATCCTTGGTGTGCTGGCAAAATATCCCTTGTTCTGTGTAGTTTCCAGCTGGTGGTCGCTGCAGCACCTACTTAGTTTACAGCCATTTCCATAAATGTGCATTGGGAATATTTCTTTGGATTTGTCTTGTGGAGGTGCAACAGAATTCTAAAGAGTCTCTATGACATTCTTTAGAAATTCCAAAATATATGTCTACATATTACAAATATATGTCTTTCATATGACATACTGTATATGAAAGAAATATTGGTGCTCCCATGTCATTATCATCGGTGCACTGAAGTCATTTCACTTCTTGCTGGCTGTAAGACAATGATTCACTAAAAAAACAAAACTATTGGTTTGCTTATTATCTCCCTTAGACCCCTTTCACACTGGAGCGGTTTTCAGGCGGTATTGCGCTAAAAATACCGCCTGAAAACCGCTCCTAAACAGCCTCCGCTGTTTGTTCAGTGTGAAAGCCCGAGGGCTTTCACACTGAAGCGGTGTGCAGGCAGGGCGGTGAGAAAAGTCCTGCAAACCGCTTTTTTGGAGCGGGGAAGGAGCGGTGTATTCACCGCTCCTTCCCCGCTCCTGCCCATTGAAATCAATGGGACAGCGCGGCAATAGCCGCGCTGTACGAGGGATTTTAACCCTTTTTCGGCCGCCAGCGGGGGGTAAAACCGCACCGCTAGCGGCCGAATACCGCTGCAAGAACGACGGTACAGCAACGCTAAAAATAGCGCTGTTGTACCGCCGACGCCCCCACCGCCCCAGTGTGAAAGGGGCCTTAAGGCTCGATTCACATCTATCCATGTTGCTTTTGAGCGTTTTTGGAGTTTTTTTTGTGATGCTTGCCACGTTTTTGAGCAGCGTTTTTGTAGTGTTTTTACAGCGTTTTTGCGGCGTTTTTGCAGCGTTTTTTTTTTTTACAGTTTTTTAGACTGTATACAGTCTAAAAAAAAATAAAATAAAAAAAACGCCAAAAACGCATCAAAAACGCTGTAAAAATGCTGCAAAAACGCTGCACTTGTGTTTTTGATGCTGGTCCATTGAATTCTATTACATGCAAAATGCTGCATTTTGCATGAAAAAAAGTCCCTGACCCTTTCCAAAAATGCAGAGGTACAAAAAGGCATTGATGTGAACATGTTCCATAGGAATCCATGTTAAAAATTTCCCATGCATTTCTGCAAAATGCAAAATGCATCAAAAAACGCGCTAGTATGAATGGAGCCTTAGGCTGGATTCACACCTATGCATTTTTAGCGCTTTTTGCATTTTGCAGATTTGCACTACAGTCCATTTAACATGGTCTCCTATGGAACACGTTCTGTGGTGCAAATCTGCAAAATGCAAAAAGCACTAAAAATGCATAGGTGTGAATCCAGCCTTAGGCTGGATTCACACCTATGCATGTTGCTTTTGAGCGTTTTTGGAGGTATTTTTTTCATGCTTGCCACGTTTTTGAGCCGCGTTTTTGCCGCGTTTTTGCCGCGATTTGCGTTTTGCGTTTTTTTTTTTTTTTTTTTTTTTTTTTACAGTTTTTTTTACAGTCTAAAAAAAATGTAAAAAAAATTAAAAAAAACAAAACAAAAAAAAACCGGCAAAAACGCACCAAAAACGCACCAAAAACGCATCAAAAACGCTGCAAAAACGGTGCACTTGCGTTTTTGATGCTTGTCCATTGAAATCCATTACATGCAAAACGCTGCATTTTGCATGAAAAAAAGTCCCCGACCCTTTCCAAAAACGCAAAGAAACAAAAAAGCATTGATGTGAACATGTTCCATAGGAACCCATGTTAAAAAATTCCCGTGCATTTCTGCAAAATGCAAAATGCATCAAAAAACGCGCTAGTGTGAATCGAGCCTTAAAGTGGGAGTAAACTCACATGCATGAATTTTACCTATAGGTACTGTAAATATCTTCTAAACGTGCACTGTTTAGGAGATATTTACTGTAGATGCAGCCAGTGACGTCACTGGCGCATGCGCTCTGAAGGAACGGCCATTACTTTAGAGTCCTGTGCCGTAAAGGGCGGCTCCTGCGTGAAAGCATGGGAATGACGTAAAAAAAAACAAAAAAACAGCCGGCATTTACTACCGCTTTAATTAGCATTTGTCCAAGAGTTGTAATCTAAAAAATCCAAATATTTGGAATTCAGATTACTGTAATAGGAATCTGGAAAGGTAGCTATAAGTTAGCACACACTTTTGTTTACCGTTTTTAAATTTGGGTTAAAGCAGCCAGTCTTCTGATACAATATATAATTTTATCTATCTATCTATCTATCTATCTATCTATCTATCTATCTATCTATCTATCTATCTATCTATCTATCTATCTATCTATCTATCTATCTATCTATCTATCTATCTATCTATCTATCTATCTATCGATCTGACTTCCTGAGTTCTATTTATATACCTGAGTTTATATTGCCTTTCTGTGAATGTAAGCCTATCCATATCATATGGTCCCTATAGCGTTTGACTTTCTGCAGTGCCCTTGGTTAGATTTTTACAGAGCAGCATCTTGCAGCCAGGGATGGAGTTGGGACAAAGGCTGACATGCTGTTTGCTGCAATCTGTCCATAGATTTCTTTACATGATATTCATCTTATGCTATACCATAGAAAATGTCTGTATTGATTTTAGACTTTTTTTTTTTTTAAGCAAACTTTTCTTACTGTCAGTGCTTTGTATTTTTTAAATTAGGGTAGAAAAGGATCATGATTTACTTTAGGTTTGTGCTTGCATATTTTGGCAATGCATGTCAATGCACGGTACTATGTGCATTGCAGCACCTTTTATTTAGAATTCATATTTGGAACTCATACCGGCACACAAACAGGAGATGCCAACACACCTGCACTACAACACACCGCAGTAGTACATTGTGTTGCTCTGAGTTTTGCCAAAAAATGCGGAAGGTGCAGTTTTTCACGTGTTGAGTTACAGACTTGCAGACCTCAAAAGTGGTTGTGTTTGCTCATCTCATAAATTTCCATTTCTCCAGCTTTTGGGGCTCCTGGGTCATACATGTTTTCCCTGATCCTTTGAGAAAGCCGATTGGGTGTAACGCATCAGGTGGCCATTGACGTCATCACACCGGGTGAAGTCTAGACGCCATCTTGTTGGTTGGTTTGCTGATACTGTGACAACTACTACATGCTCTCAGATGCTGGTTTTATGTGAGTGTACCCTGTATGTTTTATTTTATTAAATTAGGATTTAGCAGACACACTACACTATCAGCTTCTCCTTTTATCCTATTTGAAAATTCCTGCATGACTCGGTACATATTTGGGGCTGAGAAGTGGAAGAGAAGATTGGTGGATCTAGGTCAATGTTTCTCAACTCCAGTCCTCAAGTATCCCCAACAGGTCATGTTTTCAGGCTCTCCATTATTTTGCACAGGTGATTTGATCAGTTTCACTGCCTTAGTAATTACCACAGTCGTTTCATCTGAGGGAAATCCTGGAAACATGACCTGTTGGGGGTACTTGAGGACTAGAGTTGAGAAACATTGATCTAAGGTGACCCAGGTTTATGAGCATTAACAAGCGTGTATGACCGCCCATTCATTTGAGGGGTCCACTGGATGAGGTGAGCGCACACCCTAAGGGGGCCTATAGTGAAGGGCACATTGGTGTTTGTCTTAAGATTTATTCACTCATTATTTGGTCGAATTGAAGATTAGAGGACTATTATAGGAGATTGTACATTTGTTACATTTTGCACACGTAATTCATTCATATACAGTATCTCACAAAAGTGAGTACACCCCTCACATTTTTGTAAATATTTTATTATATCTTTTCATGTGAAAACACTGAAGAAATGAAACTTTGCTACAATGTAAAGTAGTGAGTGTACAGCTTGTATAACAGTGTAAATTTGCTGTCCTCTCAAAATAACTCAACACACAGCCATTAATGTCTAAACTGCTGGCAACAAAAGTTAGTACACCTCTAAGTGAAAATGTCCAAATTGGGCCCAATTAGCCATTTTCCCTCCCGTGTGTCATGTGACTCGTTAGTGTTACAAGGTCTCAGGTGTGAATGGGGAGCAGGTGTGTTTAATTTGCTGTTATCGCTCTCACTCTCTCATACTGGTCACTGGAAGTTCAACATGGCACCTCATGGCAAAGAACTCTCTGAGGATCTGAAAAAAATAATTGTTGCTCTACATAAAGATGGCCTAGACTATAAGAAGATTGTCAAGACCCTGAAACTGAGCTGCAGCACAGTGGCCAAGACCATATAGCGGTTTTACAGGACAGGTTCTACTCAGAACAGGCCTCACCATGGTCGACCAAAGAAGTTGAGTGCACATGCTCAGCGTTATATCCAGAGGTTGACTTTAGGAAATAGACATATGAGTGCTGCCAGCATTGCTGCAGAGATTGAAGGGGTGGGGGGTCAGCCTGTCAGTGCTCAGACCATACGCCACACACTGCATCAAATGGGTCTTCATGGCTGTCATCCCAGAAGGAAGCCTCTTCTAAAGATGATGCACAAGAAAGCCCGCAAACAGTTTGCTGAAGACAAGCAGACTAAGGACATGGATTACTGGAACCATGTACTGTGGTCTGATGAGACCAAGATAAACTTATTTGGTTCAGATGGTGTCAAGTGTGTGTGGCGCCAACCAGGTGAGGAATACAAAGACAAGTGTGTATTGCCTATAGTCAAGCATGGTGGTGGGAGTGTCATGGTCTGGGGCTGCATGAGTGCTGCTGGCACTGAGGAGCTACAATTCATTGAGGGAACCATGAATGTCACCATGTACTGTGACATACTGAAGCAGAGCATGATCCCCTCCCTTCCCAGACTGGGCTGCAGCGCAGTATTCCAACATGATAATGACCCCAAACACACCTCCAAAACAACCACTGCCTTGCTAAAGAAGCTGAGGGTAAAAGTGATGGACTGGCCAAGCATGTCTCCAGACCTAAACCCTATTGAGCATCTGTGGGGCATCCTAAAATGAAAGGTGGAGGAGCGCAAGGTCTCTAACATCCACCAGCTCCGTGATGTTGTCATGGAGGAGTGCAAGAGGACTCCAGTGGCAACCTGTGAAGCTCTGGTGAACTCCATGCCCAAGAGGGTTAAGGCAGTGCTTGCAAAATAATGGTGGCCACAAAAAAAATTGACACATTGGGCCCAATTTGGACATTTTCACTTAGGGGTGTACTAACTTTGGTTGCCAGCGGTTTAGACATTAATGGCTGTGTGTTGAGTTATTTTGAGGGGACAGCAAATCTACACTGTTATACAAGCTGTACACTCACTACTTTACATTGTAGCAAAGTGTCATTTCTTCAGTGTTGTCACATTAGAATATATAATAAAATATTTTAAAAAATGTGAGGGGTGTACTCACTTTTGTGAGATATTATATATGTTTTTGGCACATATGGATTACAGAATGTATATACCAATTAATCATCTGACATGAGTTGTTTCTTATATATTTATTTACACCCAGTGGGCAAGATATATATATATATTATTTTTATTGTTTTGTTATATATTTTTTTAGTTTTTTTTTTTAATTTTATTTATCACTTGGAAGCACTTTAAAAAACTATTGGGTAGGTCTTGTATCATTATACACTTTTAGTGGATTGGAGCACTTCACACAGTCTATTTAGTTTATGTTTTCCCTGTAGCCTGTGTACAGTGAAAACTTAAGTACCTTGGAAAGGGAAACTGTCAAATCACTGACAAAAGATTTCCAGCTTGCTGGAAATTCTCTGTTGAATGTGCTCAAGATGTCCCACACTGTTTCAAAAACTGTAATTTTTTTTTTTTTTTTGTAAACCGACTTTATCATTAGTAGTATTGATAGCAAACATCACATAATATGGCTACCAGAAAGATATTCTGAAACCAATAGCTAGAGGGGGGAGACTTTTGTACAGACAGAGCAATGACTGCCTTGAGCAGCTGGAATGTATCTGAAATCCTCAACAGTCTACCTCAAATGTTCTCCTAAGAAAGGGAGCCTGCCCAGGGGACCAGTTATGCTGAACAAGGACTGCAGTCTCAATGCAGACCCACACTGCAGTCATGTAAATGTATCTCCAGACACTTATGTGCTGAGCTGTAAGGTTCAATTCCCCTTTTATATTCTGTATTGATGAGAGCTTGGTGCTTGTTGGGGAGACACAGCAAAGCCAACCTTGTCGTTCCAATAAAAGCCAATAAAAAAAAGAAAGGTCACTTGTCTTCTAAGGTCACGGCTGGGATTTGATATGATCATTCTGAGATTAAAGTTCCATGGTCCAGGCCCAGGAGTATACCTAGGGAGGGAGTATGGTGTGCAGAAGCTATGGGAGTAAAAAAGAAAATACATGATTTTAGAGTATCCTTTTATTGGTTGAAGTATATGGACTTGTGTCTTTTTCAACCAGACTAACAACAATGTAAGAGTATCTGCATGTGGCTGCAAAGCTCGGTAATTCCTATAATTCTTATTTGTTTCCCAAATTTGCCTATCATGGAGAGTAGTGTGTGTAAATAGAAATTTTGAAATCTGCTAAAAACATTCTTTTAAAATATGAATTTACTTTCAATGCGGACATCTGTTAGGATACGTATTCATAGCATGAATGTGGAGTCTTATCCGAGAACATTCACTCAGTCATTCTCAGAAAAGTTGGCTGGTGCTCTAATCCGGACATTTATCCTTGTAATATGGGTAAGTGCATTACATTTTACGATCCAGTGATAATTCAGACTTTTCCCACTAGGGGGTTCTGTCAACCCAGTGTTGCTGTTCTTCCTGTGTGACTTGACAGGCGGACCCCAAGGTGAACTAAGGACAAAACTGCCAGCTGACAATATTATATATATAGGGACCTCTTAAAAATGTGTACAGACCCCATTTCTGCATCTTAGTTATTTGGATTCCCTGATATGAATGATTGTAAATCTTAGTAGTACTTAGCTTTGTCTGACCTTTGCATGTACATAGCATCATGTTGCATATGTATACAGTATGTTTATTAATTATTTTTAAATCTATTTTCTCTACTTTGATAATGATTGGCGTATTTATCATTGACAGGCAAGCCAGACACATTTGTGCATTTGCCCTATTTTTACATTGAGTGGATTGGACATACATCAGTGTATGTAAATATGGATTTTAGGCCAGTAATCCAGTATTTCGGTTTCCCTATACTTACGTTCTAAATAGGGATCGACCGATTATCGGTGCAGCCGATTATCGGCAGCCAATATTCACTTTTTAGAAGCATCTGTCAAAAAACTGACCGATGTTACCGATATTGCTTCAATGGGTTTTACCGGGGTGATGCTTGCAGCTGCACTCAACACCCCACTACCGTTCTTTGAAGCGGACGGTCGGCTTTGTTGTAATAACAACTGATGCTCAGCAGCCGCTTGACTGTTATTACAAGCAGCGGGTGGGGACATTCCCCCCTCCTGCCGCCTTCTGCCGCTCGCCCGGGCTCTCCCGTCTCACCGGGAGGCCCAAGCAACCAGCTACCGGCACGTCCACCGGCTGGCCAACACCGACTGATGTTGATGCTTCGTTCGGGTCTTGGATCTAGTAATCTGGAAGCAATGTCACTGGGGTGATGCATGCAGCTGCAGGCGGTCTCGTTCAGATCTAGTAATCTGGGTCTTCGTTCGGGTTTTGGATCTAGTAATCTGGAAGCGATGTCACTGGGGTGATGCATACAGCTGCAGCCATCAGCCCGGTACCATTCTTTGGAGCGGATGGTCATGTTTATTGTAATAACAACCGATGCGGCTAAGCAGCTGCTCAGCTGTTATTACAAGCAGCAGGAGGGAACGTTCCTCCCTACCGCCGCCTTCGGCCGCTCGCCTGGGCTCTCCCGTCCCACCGGGAGGCCCGAGCAACCAGCCAACACTTCCGCCAGCTAGCTGAAGACCCGAACGAAGCCTTCGTTCGAGTATCGGATCTAGTAATCCGGAAGTGATGTCATGACATCACTTCCTGGATTACTGGCATCTTAAAGGCACCAGTTTTAAAAAATAAAATATTCACAAACGCAGATCTTGATGTTTTGAATACTTTGAAGTGCACTTATAGACCCCCGATCCCTTCATAAAGAGTACCCGTCACTGCCTATTATTGTCACAAGGGATGTTTACATTCCTTGTGACAACAATAAGGCCCCTATTACACTGGGGTGGGAGGAGCATCGGCGGTAAAGCGCCGCTATTTGTAGCGGCGCTTTACCGTCGTTTTAGCAGCGGTATTCGGCCGATAGCGGGGGGGTTTTCACCCCCGCTAGCGGCCGAGAAAAGGTTAAAAACCACCGCAAAGCCCCTCTGCAGAGACGCTTTGCCGGCGGTATAGCCGCGGTGCCCCCATTGATTTCAATGGGCTCCAAAGATGCTGCTAGCAGGACTTTTTTTCCCGTCCTGCCAGCGCACCGCTCCAGTGTGAAGCCCTCGGGGCAGCAGAGGCACTTTCAGGTCGGTTTGCAGGCGCTATTTTTAGCGCAATAGCGCCTGCAAACCGCCCCAGTGTAAAAGGGGCCTAACAGTGGTAAAAAACAAGAAAAAATGTATAATGACAGTGTAAAAATAAGTTTTTTTTAAATGTACAAAATATTGGCAAAAAATATCGGCTATCGGCAGGAGAGTTGGCTGAAATATCTGTATCGTATCAGCATTGAAAAAAACGATATCGGCCGATCCCTAGTTCTAAATCCAGGCAGCAAATGAAATCAATCAATGAACTGCTAATGCTATCAAGAAACACTGACTGAGCTAAAATTAGAAATCCATTTTTTCCCAATCAGGCTCAGCAATTTTTTTATTATTCCAGTTCTACATAGGACTGCAGCTTTCTGTCACTTGATTTTGTGCTATGAGGTCTTCATATTTACAGGCTCAGACAGAAAATAGGGAATCGGCAGCCATAGGGAGCCAGGAGGGAGGCAGCCAGCTGGACAGGCTTTCATACAGTATCTCACAAAAGTAAGTACACCCCTCACATTTTTGTAAATATTTTATTATATCTTTTCATGTGACAACACTGAAGAAATTACACTTTGCTATAATGTAAAGTAGTGAGTGTACAGCTGGTATAACAGTGTAAATTTGCTGTCCCCTCAAAATAACTCAACACACAGCCATTAATGTCTAAACTGCTGGCAACAAAAGTGAGTACACCCCTAAGTGAAAATGTCCAGATCTCAGGTGTGAATGGGGAGCAGGTGTGTTAAATTTGGTGTTATCACTCTCACTCTCTCATATTGGTCACTGGAAGTTCAACATGGCATCTCATGGCAAGGCACTCTCTGAGAATCTGAAAAAAAGAATGGTTGCTCTACATAAAGATGGCCTAGACTATAAGAAGATTGCCAAGACCCTGAAACTGAGCTGCAGCATGGTGGCCAAGACCATACATCGGTTTAACCATTTGCTGACCAGCTGCCCCAGCTTTACTGCAGCAAATTGGCACGGCTGGGCGACATGATGTTACCTTACATCGCTTCGCCTTTTGGCCACTAGGGGCGCGCGTGCCCACAGCGTGTGCCTGGAGCCAATGCGAGTGCCTGGCAGGCACGATGACCGCCGGGCTCCCGCAATTGCTCGTGACAGAGCAAGAACCGGGACAAGGGAGTAGAGACAGACCGTGTGTTCATACTATCTATGAACACCGATCTCTCTCTCCTCCTAGCCAGTCCCATCCCCCTACAGTTAGAACCCAGTGAGGGAACACAGTTAACCCCTTAAATGCCCCTTAGTGTTAGTGACATTTATACAGTAATCAGTGCATTTTTATAGCACTGATTGTTGTATAATTGTCAGTGATCCCAAAAATGTGTCAAAAGTGTCCAATTTGTCCTCCACAATATCGCAGTCCCAAAAATGTGGGATATTTATTATAGTAAAAAGTAAAGATATTGTGTTTTTTTCAAAATTGTCGCTCTTCTTTTGTTTATAGCGGAAAAAATACAAACCGCAGAGGTGATCAAATACCACCAAAAGAAAGCTCTATTTGTGTGAAAAAAAGGAGGTCAATTGTTTTTGGGTACAGCGTCACATGACCACGCAATTGTCATTTAAACCGACACAGTGCCGTATCACAAAAAATGGCCTGGTCATTGGGTAGCCAAATCTTCCGGGGTTGAAGTGGTTAACAGGACAGGTTCCACTCAGAACAGGCCTCGCCATAGTCGATCAAAGAAGTTGCATTGCTGCAGAGGTTGAAGGGGTGGGGGATCAGCCTGTTAGTGCTCAGACCATATGCCGCACACTGCATCAAATTGGTCTGTATGGCTGTCGTCCCAGAAGGAAGCCTCTTCTAAAGATGATGCACAAGAAGCCCGCAAACAGTTTGCTGAAGACAAGCAGACTAAGGACATGGATTACTGAAACCATGTCCTGTGGTCTAATGAGACCAGGATAAACTTATTTCGTTCAGATGGTGTCAAGTGTGTGTGGCAACCAGGTGAGGAGTACATAGACAAGTGTGTCTTGCCTACAGTCAAGCATGGTGGTGGGAGTGTCATGGTCTAGGGCTGCATGAGTGCTGCCGGCACTGGGGAGCTACAGTTTGCCTGGGAAATGTACAGAGTCAGGAAGCTTATCAAAGACTATGGCAAGCTGCAGCTGGATGGGGCTGAATGCTATACCTGAATGGTACCCGTTTTTAAGGCCCTATGCGTTCAGGAACCAAGGTCCGCACTCCTCTTAGACAGTCTCATGTGCAGGGAGCCTTACATGGTTTCTATTTATTTCCATTTTTAGGGAAGAAACATTTTTTTTGTTCATACCTTTGTCACATATCACTAGTTTCTTCAACAATTGAAAAAAATGAGCGCAAATATAGATGTGTAGCCATGGTGTTAGCACTACTGACAAACAATCCGCCAAATCACCCCACTGCCAGACTTCATGCATCCTTTCCAGAGACATTGAACAGTCTTTTGCGAGCTTTGTTTTTGTTGTTTTATTGGGGGGTACAACTTGGATAGGGATTGGGATATGGGATACCCATGGAATTAATCATTGCCATCATATTTACAGATTTCATTATACTTTGATCATAGTTGGAGCCTGAAGATTGAATGTGCATACTTGACTAAGTAGAAATCTTCTCCTGCAGCTCCCTGCAGACTGTTACTCCCTCTGTATCTCCATGCAGACTATTGCTCCCTCTGCATCTCCATGCAGACTACTGTTCCTAAGGGTTCCCCATCCTTCACCCTGTGAGGGACAAAAACATCACTTTTATCCGTGTAAAAGTAATGGTCTTAGATCTCTTCACCTCCTGCCCAAAACTTGCTTCCTCTTGCACAACTGGTTTCCTCCTGCACAATTTGTAATTACATTTGAGATATAACACATCCTCTTCGAATGGGTAAGAAGAACTCACTCTGAATAAGCCCCTCTACTGGCTCTGGTGACTCGTTGCTACTAGGCCTGAGGCCTGCAGAACCTCTCCCTGGAGGCCTAGTAGGTTAAAGACTCTTCTAGGAAATGGACTACTGCTCGCAGCCAGTCCAACTTGCAAACCATGTTCCAGCCGGCCACACTGATTTGACACAACTCCCCACAATCTCTTCTCTGATTCAGGACTCTTCACCACCCACCGTGTGCATAATAAAGACTCTGCTAGTGACCGTGTAGAAGCAGAGTTCCCTTCCAGATTTCCTGGAACCTCCAGCCATCCACTGTGGTAACATTCACCGACCTTCCAGCCTTGAGTCCTTGATGAGGAACTTGTCCGGACCATGTGTTCCGACAGCTTCTCCTGCCCCTCTGCTCCAGGAGTTCCCTGCCACCGACCGTGTGGTGACAGAGACATTGCCAATGACCGTGTAGAGGCAATGTTCCCTCACAGTTCTCCCTGGGCCTCCTCTTGCGATGGGGGTATGCTTCTGTGCCTGTCTAGCACTCCATTCCTCATGTTACCCAGTCAACTACTCCTCCCCAGCAGCATGTCACCTCAGCATATATAGGAGGCCTGCCCCCTGCCAACACCAGTTAGGGATTGGTCAGGGCTCCCACATGTGCTGCCTGCCACTTCATCTCTAGGCCCAGCCTCCTCTTCCAGAACATTCTCCCTGGAAGCAGGGGAGGCACCTCAACACTGGAGCACAGGTGGTCACATCTACAGCTACTCTAACCACTCCCAGCCCCCAGATCAAAACAGACAGGCCTAGCTTTCAGCATAGGCCTGCCTAAATTTGCCTGTGCAGAACAACCTAGTAAAATAAGACTTATTAGCACCTACCTTTTGGTAGAGGGTGCTACAGATGTTTAAACTGATGTAAACTAATGTAACCTGAATCAGTTTTATTAGCAAAAACTATGACTGAAATGATGACAACCATGTGAAAGGACCTCAAGGGTTTTTTTTTCTATAGTTCACAATAAAGCTAATTAGTATAAAATACATTTTTTATGCCCCCACAGGTGTGTTGTAAGCTCACAGTATGAAGCTTGGCCTAATATAATATATAATAGCCAATATAAACTTGGCCTAATAGGATTGGCTTCAACAGATCTGGACATGGCATTTAGCTGCTGCATATAACATTAGAACCTAGCTGACCAGTAGCTTTAGATGTTGCATATCTGGGCTATATTAAGGATGTCATTCCTTTTAAACAAATTAGACCTTGGTTTCAACTTATAAACCTCTTAACAACTATACTTTACGTATTATGTTGTGTTTGTTTTTGTGACACTGTAAGAGAATGTGGCAGATAATGGATATTAAATAGGGCAGGTGCCAAAATGATCATCTCGTAAATGAACCTAGAGTATCGTACATGACATGTACTCTTCAATGTCAACCCATAGAAGGGTGGTGGAATTATATTCAGCTAAACTTAAATTCGGGTCATCAAGTAGAACAATCATCACTGCATTAGGCCCCTTTCACACGGGCAGACTGATCAGGTCTGTCTGTCAGTTTTTCAGGCAGACCCAATCGGACCCTCTATGGAGCAGTGGATGTAAATGGACATGTGTCCGTTTACACCTGTCGACATCCAATCTGATCAAATATGCTAAAAACTGTGAGAAAATAGAATGAGCTCCTCAGGCTGTCACCATCAAACACTTTTAAGTTCTCCCAGGTGCCACTGATCACACACAAGGCTTACAAAATAACGTGACCCTTCATGGTCACATGCACATAGTGAGATTCTCCTAGGGAAAGGGTGCTCTCTCCAGCCTCCCCTTATTCACAGAGACATCAGACATCAATTTTGCTGTCATTTGTCACCATATACATCCACAACTTGCAGGGAACCGCTCCACCACTGGGAATTAGCTCAGCAGGACCGATGCACATATGATAAAAAAGACACTTCATATAGCGTAAAAACACCCAAGGAATTTATTAAGTCTAAGCACTTACAAACGTCCAGAAGTAACACAACGTATCACATGGTACAGCAACATGGAATTCCAGCATTAAAGATGGCCACCCTTCCTTTGCTCATTAGCCTTTAAAATACAGATAATGTGATTTTGAGAGGAAGGCCTATTACTCAGCACTCAGGGAGTAAGGTGTGCCTGCAGAAATTAGGAATTGAATCAAATCCATATGTGAATTTCATGGAAGGAAACGCATGATCCTTGAAATGTGATTACTTGACCTGGGACCTAGCAGAGTAACACTTTAAAGTGAACCTCTAAGGGTTAAAATACTGGAACTGATGATATTAGCTTGCTCGATAAAACAAACTGGATTTCTAAGACATCTTTGGTGTTCAACGTAATAGAAAAAACAATCAGCGCAAAACAAACGTTATTAATTAAGCAGCTGAACACTCAAGGCCAAAATACCAAATCCTAGCAAGTGAACATAATAAATATTAGTGCAGCGCTAGAAAATTTAAATGACTATGCAAAAAATCAATACAATGAATGTAAAGGGTCATAGAGAGCCGGACACATAAGATCCCAGAAAGTGTCAAGATGTGCGTCTAAAATTTTCTTGCGGGTGTATTCATGAAGAACCTCCACCACAGACAATATTGGCAGCTCATCTCACTGAGTGGACCCCTGAGTTAACAGACAGGTCATACACACATTCCCTTACAGGGTAATCATAAGGAGCAAGGTTGTCTGGAGTTAGCAGAGCAGGCTGAGATGGATAATCTCCTGCACCAGTGAATACTTGAATATTGCCACAATCCGTAAGAAGCAGGACATTATAACCAAGTGCTGGGTATACGAATGTTCAATACAGATAAAAACCAAAGATGGCCACGGGTGACGTGATGTGGCTCCTTCCCGGTGTTCAGTCCGTTTTTTTAAATTGAGGTACAGTGTGGACTGCGGGCAGGCTTCTGGACTTCAGCACCGAGTGGTCCGCAAGATTGAGGAGGACAAAGCTAGTTTTGGTAGTGTTGGGACCTCCTATGATCATCTAATGGGAATTGCCATAGTTCAGTTTTGTGCATGCTTTGGGGCTGTTGTCTCAAGGGGCGACTGGGTACCTTTGCCTGAGAGGTAAACACCACCAACTGGCCCTTTCATGGTAGTGATGGTTTTCTGTTGGGTGAAGAAACTACAAAACAGAAAGTGTAGTGATTGGTTGCCACAGTGAAAGGTTGGGGTTGGCCTAAAGAGCAGGGTCTGTTGTAATATACCTTTCACATACATGTGGGATTTAAAGGATCAAAGCTAAATAGAGAATACTTTATACGCTGAACAAGATTATTTCTGCTATCTACGGCCTAGTTCACACTAGTTTTATTTCCAATGAGACTTGCAATCAGAATCGCATGACAATAGAAATTACATTTTCACATGCTTCTCTTTGGTGACTGTTCACATCAATGCAGCACAGCATGGCACATTTTTGTAAAGGTGCTGGTGCTATGTTGGTGCAGTTGATGCATGATTTTGGCCCCATAGACTTCAATGGAAATGCACCAAAAATGTATATGCAACATGCATTTCTGGTAGAAATTTGTGTTGGTTGTTAGGATGTGCCACCTGTCAGCATCCTAACACCCAGTGACCCAACCCAAAGAAGCATGTCGTAAAAATAAAGATGAAAAATAGGCCCCCATAATCCATATTAGGCTCTTGGTGTGTAGGGGCACTGAGGGATCCCCCACAACAAAGCACCTTGTCCCCTTGCTGACAAGGACAAGAGCCTTTTCCCCAGAACCCTGGCCTTGTGGTTGCGGAGGAGTCTGCAGGCAAGGGGCTTATCGGGAATCTTAAAGCCTTCTTTAGCAATAAGGGGGGGGGGCAGATACTGGCCCTCTTATGTGAATAAGTAAGGGATACAGTGGTAAGTAAAAACACAAACAAAGTTTTTGACAAGTCCTTTAATAAAAAAATAAATAAAAAAAGTCCCATGTTGTGCAGCCATCATTTAAATCGTCCACCGATGCAGATCCATGTTAATCACAATGAACAATGGCTGCTGACCCACACGAAAAAAGAAAAAAAAAATGCCACCCGCCAACATGTGACCAATCCTGTTGCATGCATCCCACCAAATGAGATCCTCTGTTCTCCTCGCCACTAAAGAAAACAAAGGGTCGAGGTCATCCAGTCTCATTGAAATAATTATTGAAATAAATATTACCTGGGTGGTTGTGGATCCCCTCTATTTATTCCATATACCTATTAACTTGTCTATTCCTATAGTTAGCTAGTCTGTTAAAACTCTGATAATGTTACTGTTGATAGTACAATGATATAAGGTTAGCTATGAAAACAAACACACTGCTTAGTAAAACAACGTCTTATTTATTTCCCAAGAAAATAGGAAATGCTAACATAAAAACAATAAAGGAAAATATTACACAGCATATAAAATACAAAAACATCAATAATACATTACGTAAGGTCGTCCTCTAGATATTGCCTCGTCAGCTGGGCTCAAAATGGCAAAAGAGAGCCATGAAGCTAATAGAAGCAAGAGAGCCAAAGAGCGATTTCCCTTCTGTGTGCACTTTTAAATTGCATTCAGACCCCCTCAGACACCACACCCACTAGTCTCCTGTCCAATGGGATATTGTCAAGAGGCAGTCCTTTTAATATATAATTTCTCTGTCCATTCTCTAGGCATCCTGCTGTATTGTCCTCTAGGGGCAGTATTCGTCCATGAATCATCGCTATGTGACCTGGGTCATCTTCAGTGTTAGCTGGCCCTTTGATCAACTTCATCAATCATCTTAGCAGTAATGGCTGTCTTTAAAGCTTGCTTGCAGAGTGTTAATCAGGGATTTCAATCTTATCATGCCAGTTGGTGTAGAGCCAAGCTTTTGTTCCCATACTCCTCCTGCTAGGGGCATGAATCGACACCCTGCTGGGTCAACATTCAACTTCAAACTTAAGTCACCTGTTTGTATCAACCAGAAAGAAAACTCCAGAAACATATTAAACCATGTTGCCTTCCAACAGCCATCATTGACCATATATGGACATATCCATATTTGGTCAATAATATCATAAGGGGGCAGGGTCACTGCTTACCTATTTCCATGGTGGGGGCTTTATCTGGGGGCTCATGACCCTGGCCCATCCGCAGACCCCCACAACCACTGGGCCAGGGTTGTGTGGAAGAGGCCCTTATCCTCATCAACATGGGGACACGGTGCTTTGACAAGGGGTCCCTGTACCCCCTCATGTTGAGGGCATGTGGTCTGATATGGTTCAAGGTGGGTGGGGGGGCGTATGCTCTTCCCTCTCCCTTTTCCTGGCCTGCCAGGCTGCTTGCTCAGATAAGGGTCTGGTATGGATTTTAGGAGGGGACCTCACACCATTCTTATTTTTTGGCGTGGGGTTCCCCTTAAAATACTTACCAGACCCAAAGGACCTGGTATGGATTTTGGGAAGAGCGCCACATGTTTTTTAAATTTTTATTTTTAGATAGGCTCCTTTGTTCACATACTGCTGTCAGCTGGGAATCCCTGACTGTCAGCAGGGATGAGTCACAGGTTGTTAGGACGCCAGCGGATAACAACCTGCATCTGTGCATTGAGTAGTCTCCTTCCTCTATAAAAACAAAACAAAACACAGAGACATGAAAAATGCATCAACACGCACCAATGTCGCACTAAAAAAATTGCACTGAAAATGATATCAAGGTCCAGCTGCACTAGTGTGAATCTAGCCTAATGCCGCGTACACACGGTCGGACTTTTCGTCTACAAAAGTCAGACAGCCTGTCCGACAGACTTCCGGCAGACTTTCGGTGGACTTGCGGCGGACTTGCGGCATACTTTCTAACGAACGGACTTGCCTACACACGACCACACAAAAGTCAGACGGATTCGTACGTGATGACGTACACCGGACTAAAATAAGGAAGTTCATAGCCAGTAGCCAATAGGTGCCCTAGCGTGGCTTTTTGTCCGTCGGACTAGCACACAGACGAGCGGATTTCGGGGTCCGTCGTAGTTACGAAGTAAAGATTTGAAGCATGTTTCAAATCTAAAGTACGTCGGATTTGAGGCTAAAAAAGTACGTTGAAAGTCCGGAGAAGCCCACACACGATCGGATTACCAGCCAGCTTTAGTCCGTCAGCGTCCGTTGGACTTTTGTAGACGAAAAGTCCGACCGTGTGTACGCGGCATTAGATATTTCACATTCTTCCAGTCCTTTGGTTGCATTACATGAACAGCAAATAAAGTCAATGTTGGATGATGGCAAGTATTAATAGGGAGCAGATAGCTACAGTATCTCACAAAAGTGAGTACACACCTCACATTTTTGTAAATATTTTATTATATCTTTTCATGTGACAACACTGAAAAAATGACACTTTGCTACAATGTAAAGTAGTGAGTGTACAGCTTGTTTAACAGTGTAAATTTGCTGTTCCCTCAAAATAACTCAACACACAGCCATTAATGTCTAAACCTCTGGCAACAAAAGTGAGTACACCCCTAAGTGAAAATGTCCAAATTGGGCCCAATTAGCCATTTTCCCTCCCCAGTGTCATGTGACTCGTTAGTGTTACAAGGTCTCAGGTGTGAATAGGGAGCAGGTGTGGTAAATTTGTTGTTATTGCTCTCACTCTCTCAAACTGGTCACTGGAAGTTCAACATGGCACCTCTTGGCAAAGAACTCTCTGAGGATCTGAAAAAAAGAATGGTTGCTCTACATAAAGATGGCCTAGGCTGTAAGAAGATTGCCAAGACCCTGAAACTGAGCTACAGCACGGTGGCCAAGACCATACAGTGGTTTAACAGGACAGGTTCCACTCAGAACAGACCTCACCATGGTTGACCAAAGAAGTTGAGTGCACATGCTCAGCATCCTATCCAGAAGTTGTCTTTGGGAAATAGACGTATGAATGCTGCCAGCATTGCTGCAGAGGTTTAAGGGGTGAGGGGGGTCAGCCTGTCAGTGCTCAGACCATACGCCGCACACTGCATCAAATTGGTCTGCATGGCTGTCGTCCCAGAAGGAAGCCTCTTCTAAAGATGATGCACAAGAAAGCCCGCAAACAGTTTGCTGAAGAAAAGCAGACTAAGGACATGGATTACTGGAACCATATCCTGTGGTCTGATGAGACCAAGATAAACTTATTTGGTTCAGATGGTGTCAAGTGTGTGTGGCGCCAACCAGGTGAGGAGTACAAAGACAAGTGTGTATTGCCTATAGTCAAGCATGGTGGTGGGAGTGTCATGTTCTGGGGCTGCATGAGTGCTGCCGGCAATGGGGAGCTACAGTTCACTGAGGGAACCATGAATGCCAACATGTACTGTGACATACTGAAGCAGAGCATGATCCCCTCCCTTCGGAGACTGGGCCACAGAGCAGTGTTCCAACATGGTAACGACCCCAAGCACACCTCCAAAATGACCACTGCCTTGCTAAAGAAGCTGAGGGTAAAGGTGATGGACTGGCCAAGCATGTCTTGAGACCTAAAACCTATTGAGCATCTGTGGGGCATATTCAAACGGAAGGTGGAGGAGCGAACATCCACCAGCTCTGTGATGTCATCGTGGAGGAGTGGAAGAGGACTCCAGTGGCAACCTGTGAAGCTTTGGTGAACTCCATGCCCAAGAGGATTAAGGCACGGCTGGAAAAAAATGGTGGCTACACAAAATATTAACACTTTGGGCCCAATTTGGACATTTTCACTTAGGTGTGTACTCACTTTTGTTGCCAGCGGTTTAAACAATAATGGCTGTGTGTTGAGTTATTTTGAGGGGGCAGCAAATTTACACTGTTATACAAGCTGTACACTCACTATACATTGTAGCAAAGTGTAATTTCTTCAGTGTTGTCACATGAAAAGATATAATAAAATATTTACACAAATGTAAGGGGTGTACTCACTTTTGTGAGATACTGTATATAACGGACAGGTATTAATTGAGGTATGAATGGGGAAGTATCTCCACTCAGGGCCACTAGCCCAACATTTAGCTACTTTCACACTGGGCAGGGGGGTGTTAGCGGTAAAGCAGCGCTTATTTTAGTGGCGCTTTACCGATGTAATAGCAGCTCTTTTCGTCCGCTAGCGGGGTGCTTTTAACCCCCACTAGCAGCCGAATAAAGGGTTAAAAGCGCCGCTGCTGAATCGCTTTGCAGGCGATTTGCAGGCACTTCGGCAGTGGTGCCCATGGATTCCAATGGCAGGGGCGGTGTAGGAGCGGTGTATACAGGGAATGTGTGTATATACCTGAAAGATGCTGCTTGCAGGACTTTTTGTAACGTCCTGCACTCGGGCTCTCACACTGGGGCTGCAGAGGAGGCATTTTTCAGGCACTTCACAGGTGCTATTTTTAGCCCAAAAGCGCCTGAAAAACGCCCCTGTGTGAAAGGGGTCTAAAGAATTTATAACTGCCCTCAGGGAAAAAATCCCTATTAAATCCCTTTACTTAGTTCATATAAGGCTACTTTCACACGGGGTGGGGAGTTAGCGGCACTTTTCAGCCGATATCGGGGTGCTTTTGACCCCTGCTAGTGGTCGAATAAAGGGTTAAAAGCGCCCGCAGAGGGCCGCTGCCGAATCGCTTTGCAGGTGCTTTGCAGCGGTGCCCATTGATTTCAATGGCAGGGGAGGTGGAGGAGCGGTGTATACACCGCTCCTCCACCGCCCGAAAGATGCTGCTTGCAGGACTTTTTGTAACGTCCTGCAAGAGCACCACCCTAGTGTGAAAGCACTTGGGCTCTCACACTGGGGCTGCAGGGAAGGCGTTTTTCAGGCACTATTTTTAGCCCAAAAGTGCCTGAAAACCGCCCCAGTGTGAAAGGGGTCTAAGATAGGCCCTTAGACAGCCTAGCAGCCAGATGTGCCGGGATAGGCCCAAACTCCGGCCTAGCAGCTCAGGCAATACAGCACACGTCCACCCAGACAACCGTCAAGGTGGCACCGAACCCCAATCACCTGACTCCACCCAAATATATAGGTTCTCCCAGCAGGCCTAGGGATTTAAAGTGGAGGGCCACCCTGAAAAAAAAATTACACCAAAAATCCCAAAAAAAAAATTAAAAAAAAAACATTTGAAAAAAAAAAAATGTTTTAACTTACCTAAACCCTTGTTGCTAGGCCGTCTTCCTCCTCGGTGAGTGGCCCCGTTGTCTTCTGGGAACTGTGTGTGTTCCCAGAACACCACTGGGCCATTCACAGAGTGCCGCTAGCGCGTGCGCAGTAGGAAACTGGCAGTGAAGCCGCAAGGCTCCACTGCCTGTTTCCCTTACCTAGGATGGCGGTGCCGGGACCCGAGAGTCGAGGGACGGGTCGGCCTCGGGCGGCCGACATCGCGGGCACCCAGGACAGGTAAGTACTTATTTAAAGTCAGCAGCTACAGTGTTTGTAGCTGCTGACTTTTATTTTTTTTTTTTTTACGGACGGAATCCCGCCTTAAGAAATCCCCTGCCCATTGGCTGAGTAACCCCTAATACTCATAATCTGACCTTGCATTGCCCTTGACTTATCTAATGCCACCAAGTACCCGGCCACCTAGCGGCAAAAGAGAGAAGTGCAGCAATTGAAATCAATTGATCCCTAAACAATGAGCCAACGCAGCTATACCTGGCAGGTACATTTAGGAGCAACCCTGCCTAAACACCAGGGTGCTACACACATTTGCATGCAGTGGATTTGGATCATTTAAAGGGATATGCACTATTTTGGTAATATGGAAATGTGAGTGGTTTGAAGTTTATTTTAGGTGTATAAGCAATATTGCACTATATTATTATTTTCTTTTTACTTCTGGGGTTTACTTGCACAAGTCACACTGAAGAGCAGCAAAAAGAAGGCACAATGGTTTGTTAAAGCACAGATTTTTGGAAGTCCGGTAAGGAGTTTGGAGTGTTTAAGCTGAGGTCAGTCACTTGGTGGAATTTTTCTATGGGTATTAATAGGCATATCATTTTTGGAAATCAATATTGCACTATATTGGTATTTTTATTTTGAGAAAACCGTGTGGATCTTTATGCGAGATGGCTATTGAAGCGCAGACACAAGGAGGCACAGAGTTGAGGAGAATCTAAGGCTCCATTCCCACTAGCGCGTTTTTTGATGCATTTTGCATTTTGCAGAAATGCATGGGAATTTTTTAACACGGGTTCCTATGGAACATGTTCCCATCAATGCCTTTTTGTACCTCTGCATTTTTGGAAAGGGTCAGGGACTTTTTTTCATGCAAAATACAGCGTTTTGCATGTAATAGAATTCAATGGACCAGCATGAAAAATGCAAGTGCAGCGTTTTTGCAGCGTTTTTACAGCATTTTTGATGCGTTTTTGGCGGGTTTTTTTTTATTTTCTTTTTAGACTGTATACAGTCTAAAAAAAACTGTAAAAAAAAAATGCAAAACGCGTCAAAAACGCTGTAAAAACGCTACAAAAACGCTGCTCAAAAACTTGGCAAGCATCACAAAAAAACCTCCAAAAACGCTCAAAAGCAACATGCATAAATGTGAATCGAGCCTTATAGCTATTGATTGGACATACACCAAGTATATGAAGGGTAAGGGTATAAAAGGAAGAACACCAGAGAATAAATACACACATGGTTATTTATTGACACAGAATTTTATTGATAAAGGTGAGCACATAGGATAAGATCTGAGGCATGGTGGGTTGAGCATACTACTTTATTATATTTCTTTTTTTGAGATCACTGTAAAGGAAGATTGGATTCAGAGGAAGGATAACGAGAGGAATAATTTGATGGACATATGACGCCTAATCTTTGGTTATACAGAGACATTATTGAACTTGTAATCTTGGAATTTGAGAGCACTGGTCACTTTTATTATTGATATCTCTTTCTGTAAGGGGAACAGATTGATTCCAGCTGCTAAGGGAAGAAATATTGATTCCAGCGCGCTGTTTAGGATTATTCATTGGCAAATGAATGGCAAGTCCATCATTTACTGCTTAATAAATTTGCCTTATGTGTTAAAAACCTCTTTAATGCATCCCTATCTGAATGCAGCATCTTTTTGCTGAGGTGTGTTGTACACCATGGCTCTCATGTTGGATAGTACCACTCCAGGAAAGTGCTCACTGCACAGATTAATTGCAGCGTAGCAGTATCACGTTTTGCTAAGCATTCAAAAACTGAAAACTGTGCTGTACAATGCTCAATGTACAGCGCGGAGCATGAACAGCTTGACACACTGTCAGTTTTGCAGTCCTTTTAAAGTGAAACACCAGACTAATATATATACTGTATTTATTGGTGTATAACACGCACTTTTCACCCTGAAAATCGGGTGCAAATAGTGTGTGCGTGTTATACACCGATACTGCAATTTGGGCTGCCTAGGAGGGAACGGGGAGGGGGGCGGGACGAGCGACGTCAGATTACATACATCGAGAATCTCCTGTTTACTCAGCGGCCTCTGTAATAGGAAGTCCCGTCTCCTGGGCCGGCATTGGACCAGTGTTCTGTCTGTCATAGAAGCTGGTCCAGGAGGCGGGACTTTGTATTAAAGACGCCGACGATTAAATAGGAGATTCTCGCTGTATGTAATCTGACTACGCTCGTCCCCCCGCCCTGTCCCCTCCGAGGCAGCAGTAATCTGAGTTGAGGCTGCAGATTGGCATTGATCAGGCTGCATTCATGGCAATAGTGAGGCTGCATATGGGTATTGATCAGACTGCATTGAAGGCAATGGTGAGGCTGCAGATGGACATTGATCAGGCTGCAGATGGGCAATGGTGAGGCTGCATTGATGGACACCGACCCTTATTTTGCTTCAAAGTTCTTTATTTAAAATATTTTTTTTTCCCTGAAATTTCCTTCCTAAAATGAAGGTGCGTGTATATGCCGATAAATAAGAATTTGAACATATGGGGGGAATTTACTAAAACTGGAGCACACAGAATCCGTTGAAGCCATACATATACACCAATCAACTCCCAGGTTTTATTCTCAAGGCCTAATTGAACAAGTTGGTCCCACAGCTTTCTGGGACCTGTGACATGTCCCAGAAAGCTGAGACCCGTGACATTTCCCAACTGGGAGTGGGTGCCTGTCAAAACCAGGTACCCCCATTCAAAAAAATATAGTGCCAAAACTTAAAGAGGAGGGGGAGGAGACAGACAAGCGGAACTTCCCCTTTGGGTGAAGTTCCCCTTTAAGGCTTAACTCCAGGGAACATTCAAATCTACCCTTGTAGTGGGGCTCCCCCAGTGCTGCAAGGGTCAAATGCTAGTTCTGTCTAGATTACTGTTAAAAAGCAGTTTTACTTATCCTATCCCTCACACCTGCAGACTTCCTCTCTCTCCATGTGATCAACTCCCTACTTTCCAAGCCAATTCTCATCTGTCACAGACACTCTGACATCATCATGTACAATGCAGGGTCAGAAGTGCTGCATTGTAAGTGCCACTGAGGGCCCCCATCAACCCAGAATGTTGGAAGGAATAGGAAAATACTGGCTGCGAGGGGGGGGGTTGGGGGGGGGGGAGAATTGTGGTAGTAGGAAGTAAAACTGCTTATTAGTGATATGAGTATTTAACCATTGCGATGCTGGGACCATCCACTTGGGTAAGCTAAAACAGCACGTTACACCAAAATTTACTCAGGGTAGACTCCTGCAGCAGGGTGGTGAGGGTGACAGAGCATGGATTGGTGGACTATGTTGAAGGTGAGCTTTTGAGCATCACTGTCACTTTGCAATGAATAAGCAGGTGAAGCCTCTTTACCTGTATGCTTCTCACAATAAAAATGAATTAAATAAATTACAAATTCATGAGCAATAGAAGCTTTCCATAATTAAAGTGTTACTAAACCCAAGACTCTGCATTCACTATATCTGGTCTCCCACAGTACAAAAAACATGGAAATTCAAAATGCAATTATTTTAGTAAATATAAACGGCTAAATACCTTTTCTCATCAGCAGTATATAGCAGTCTTGTGACTTCTATCAGTGTTCGGCTGAGCACTGGTTAAAGCTTGTAGGAGGAGTTTTTATTCTCTAATGAGGCTGCAGGACCCCTGACCCTCTGTTTGGACAGTGCTGATTGGCTCTGTGCTGATCACATGCACTCTCCCAAGAAAAGAAAAAAAATTAACTAGCAATACACACCAAACTAGGCATGTGCAGTTTGTCCCCTAGCCTCTGTTCTATCAGGAGATGGATTGGGGACAGTAAAAGAAGGGGAGGATCAGAGAAGATAGGATCAAACAGCCTTTTTACACAGTGCAGAGGAATAACCCCTTAGCTTCCACAGTGAGTATAACAAGCATGCTTTACTGCAGGAGTCTCCAAACTTTCTAAACAAAGGGCCACTTTGCTGTCCTTCAGACTTTAACCACTTGAGCCCCGGACCATTATGCTGCCTAAGGATCAGAGGTCTTTTTCCAATTTGGCACTGCGTCGCTTTAACTGCTAATTGCGCGGTCATGCAATGCTGTACCCAAACAAAATTTGCGTCCTTTTCTTCCCACAAATAGAGCTTTCTTTTGATGGTATTTGATCACCTCTGCAGTTTTATTTTTTGCGCTATAAACGGAAAAAGACCGAAAATTTTGAAAAAAAAGGATATTTTCTACTTTTTGTTATAAAAAAAAATCCAATAAACTCAATTTTAGTCATACATTTAGGCCAAAATGTATTCGGCCACATGTCTTTTGTAAAAAAAATGTCAATAAGCGTATATTTATTGGTTTGCGCAAAAGTTATAGCGTCTACAAACTAGGGTACATTTTCTGTAATTTACACAGCTTTTAGTTTATGACTGCCTATGTCATTTCTTGAGGTGCTAAAATGGCAGGGCAGTACAAAACCCCCCCAAATGACCCCATTTTGGAAAGTAGACACCCCAAGGAAATTGCTGAGAGGCATGTTGAACCCATTGAATATTTTTTTTTTTGTCCCAAGTGATTGAATAATGACAAAAAAAAAAAAAATATTTACAAAAAGTTGTCACTAAATGATATATTGCTCACACAGGCCATGGGCCTATGTGGAATTGCACCCCAAAATACATTCTGCTGCTTCTCCTGAGTATGGGGATACCACATGTGTGGGACTTTTTGGGAGCCTAGCCGCGTACGGGGCCCCGAAAACCAATCACCGCCTTCAGGATTTCTAAGGGTGTAAATTTATGATTTCACTCTTCACTGCCTATCACAGTTTCGGAGGCCATGGAATGCCCAGGTGGCACAAAACCCCCCCAAATGACCCCATTTTGGAAAGTAGACACCCCAAGCTATTTGCTGAGAGGCATATTGAGTCCATGGAATATTTTATATTTTGACACAAGTTGCGGGAAAGTGACAGATTTTTTTTTTTTTTTTGCACAAAGCTGTCACTAAATGATATATTGCTCACACAGGCCATGGGCATATGTGGAATTGCACCCCAAAATACATTTAGCTACTTCTCCTGAGTACGGGGATACCACATGTGTGGGACTTTTTGGGAGTCTAGCCGTGCACGGGACCCCGAAAACCAATCACCGCCTTCAGGATTTCTAAGGGTGAAAATTTTTGATTTCACTCTTCACTGCCTATCACAGTTTCGGAGGCCATGGAATGCCCAGGTGGCACAAAACCACCCCAAATGACCCCATTTTGGAAAGTAGACACCCCAAGCTATTTGCTGAGAGGCATGGTGAGTATTTTGCAGCTCTCATTTGTTTTTGAAAATGAAGAAAGACAAGAAAAAACTTTTTTTTTTTTTTCTTTTTTCAATTTTCAAAACTTTGTGACAAAAAGTGAGGTCTGCAAAATACTCACTATACCTCTCAGCAAATAGCTTTGGGTGTCTACTTTCCAAAATGGGGTCATTTGGGGGGGTTTTGTGCCACCTGGGCATTCCATGGCCTCCGAAACTGTGATAGGCAGTCAAGAGTGAAATCAAAAATTCACACCCTTAGAAAGCCTGAAGGCGGTGCTTGGTTTTCGGGGTTCTGTACGCGGCTAGGCTCCCAAAAAGTCTCACACATGTGGTATCCCCGTACTCAGGAGAAGCAGCAGAATGTATTTTGGGGTGTAATTTCACATATTCCCATGGCATGTTTGAGCAATATATCATTTAGTGACAATTTTGTGCAAAAAAAAAAAAAATTTGTCTCTTTCCCGCAACTTGTGTCGCAATATAAAATATTCCATGGACTCGACATGCCTCTCAGCAAATAGCTTGGGGTGTCTACTTTCCAAAATGGGGTCATTTGGGGGGGGGGGGGGTTTGAACTGTCCTGGCATTTTATGCACAACATTTAGAAACTTATGTCACACATCACCCACTCTTCTAACCACTTGAAGACAAAGCCCTTTCTGACACTTATTGTTTACATGAAAAAGTTATTTTTTTTTGCAAGAAAATTACTTTGAACCCCCAAACATTATATATTTTTTTAAAGCAAATGCCCTACAGATTAAAATGGTGGGTGTTTCATTTTTTTTTTTCACACAGTATTTGCGCAGCGATTTTTCAAACGCATTTTTTGGGGAAAAAACACACTTTTTAAAATTTTAATGCACTAAAACACTATATTGCCCAAATGTTTCATGAAATAAAAAAGATGATCTTAGGCCGAGTACATGGATACCAAACATGACATGCTTTACAATTGCGCACAAACGTGCAGTGGCAACAAAATAAATACATTTTTAAAAGCCTTTACAGGTTACCACTTTAGATTTACAGAGGAGGTCTACTGCAAAAATTACTGCCCTCGATCTAACCTTTGCGGTGATACCTCACATGCATGGTGCAATTGCTGTTTACGTTTGACGACAGACCGCCGCTTGCGTTCACCTTAGCGCGAGAGCAGGGGGCGACAGGGGTGCTTTTTTTTTTTTTTTCTTTATTATTTTTTTGCTTTTTTATCTTATTTTTAAACTGTTCCTTTCATTTTTTTTTTTCTAATCATTTTTATTGTTATCTCGGGGAATGTAAATATCCCCTATGATAGCAATAGGTAGTGACAGGTACTCTTTTTTGAAAAAATTGGGGTCTATTAGACCCTAGATCTCTCCTCTGCCCTCAAAGCATCTGACCACACCAAGATCGGTGTGATAAAATGCTTCCCCAATTTCCCAATGGCGCTATTTACATCCGGCGAAATCTAAGTCATAAAATGCTCGTAGCTTCCGGTTTCTTAGGCCATAGAGATGTTTGGAGCCACTCTGGTCTCTGATCAGCTCTATGGTCAGCTGGCTGAATCACCGGCTGCATTTTCAGGTTGCCTGTTGAGACAGGAGAGCCAGAGAAAAACACGGAAGACGGTGGGGGGGGGGCATTCCCTCCCACGGCTTGTAAAAGCAGTCTAGAGGCTAATTAGCCGCTAGGATTGCTTTTACATGAAAGCCGACCGCTGGCTGAAAAGAATGATACCAAGATGATACCTAAACCTGCAGGCATCATTCTGGTATAACCACTCAAAGTTGTGAATGGCGTACCTGAAGACAAAAAAATGGTTAACAATAAAGCACAGTAAACCTAGTCTGTGGAATGCTGTACCCTACGCTAATACTCAACTAGTGCATAGAAGCGTTCAAAACATTCACCAATGCAAAGACCAGGATTGTCAGGACAGGAGGGACAATAATAGCGGGTGTCACGCCTATATCCGCGCTTGCTGCAGACACGGCATCTTTTTTGGGGGGGTTCGCTGGGTAGGGGTACTCGGGAGGACATAAAGAAAATGCCTCTCATGCAGCCGACTGCATTTGGTTGGGGATGTGAATGGGGGAAGTACGGGCGCTGCAGAAGCGGTGGGTTCCCAATTAGGATTGGCGAATGCAGCAGGAAGGGCACTATGGGCACGACGGGCCTGTGTTTGTCTTTTTGGTGGCAGCGGGACACTACTTGTGCTTGCCACCTCACCAGCTTGAACTGCACTTATGGGACTCGCCACCAGGGCCGGTACAAGGCAGGGGCGGAAGGGGCACGTGCCCTGGGCGGTACCATTTGGTATGGGGGGGGGGCGCAGCCTGCAGGTGAATTTCTGCCATGCCAGTGTGTACAATAATACTGTACAGTGCATGTACAGCGCCCAGCGGCACTGTACAAATCCCCCTTGTGCGCTCCTGCATGATCCTCCCTTCCCTCAGCACACAACTACAATGTTTACTCCCCTACGGAGGAGTCCCGTAGTCTCTGCCAGCGCCGTGACATCACTCACGGCCGGAGACGAGGTGGGAGGACACAGACGAGCGCAGGGAGGCGGGAGCTGTGAGTTGTGTCGGCGCGCTGTCTGTTACATCAAGCGGAGCAGAGCTGAGGAGCTGCTGGCTGGCTGGCTGGCTCAGGCTGCTGGATCTGAAAGGTAGAAGAGTGCAGTGCCAGTGTCATGTGTGCCAGTGTTCTGACTCAGATCTTCAGCAGTGGTGGTCACTGGTCATTAACCTCGCCTCAGCCTCCCCCCCTCCCCCAGTCCAGCCATTTATTAATCTTTTTTTTAGTGTTTACTTACACAAGTTCAGACTCATAACTTCTGAGTCTGAACTTGTGTAAGTAAACACTAAAAAACAGATTGATAAATGGCTGGATTGGGGGAGGGGAGGAGGCTGAGGCGAGGTTAATGACCAGTGACCACCACTGCTGAATACCCCACAATACTGTGCAATACTCTGCAATACCCCACAATACTGTGCAATACTCTGCAATACCCCACAATACTGTGCAATACTCTGCAATACCCCACAATACTGCACAATACTCTGCAATACCCCACAATACTGTGCAATACTCTGCAATACCCCACAATACTGTGCAATACTCTGCAATACCCCACAATACTCTGCAATACCCCGCAACACTGTGCAATACTCTGCAATACCCCACAATACCCTGAAATACTCTGCAATACCCCGCAATACTCTGCAATACCCCGCAACACTGTGCAATACTCTGCAATACCCTGCAACACTGTGCAATACTCTGCAATACTCTGCAATACCCCGCAACACTCTGCAATACCCTGCAATACCCCACAATACCCTGAAATACTCTGCAATACCCCACAATACTCTGCAATACCCCGCAACACTGTGCAATACTCCACAATACTGTGCAATACTCTGCAATACCCTGCAACGCTGTGCAATACTCTGCAATACCCCACAATACTGTGCAATACTCTGCAATACCCCACAATACCCTGAAATACTCTGCAATACCCCGCAATACTCTGCAATACCCCGCAACACTGTGCAATACTCTGCAATACCCCGCAATACTCTGCAATACCCCGCAACACTGTGCAATACTCTGCAATACTCTGCAATACCCCGCAACACTCTGCAATACCCCACAATACTCTGCAATACTCTGCAATACCCCACAATACCCTGAAATACTCTGCAATACCCCACAATACTCTGCAATACCCCGCAACACTGTGCAATACTCCACAATACTGTGCAATACCCTGCAACGCTGTGCAATACTCTGCAATACCCCACAATACTGTGCAATACTCTGCAATACCCCACAATACCCTGAAATACTCTGCAATACCCCGCAATACTCTGCAATACCCCGCAACACTGTGCAATACTCTGCAATACCCTGCAATACTCTGCAATACCCCGCAACACTGTGCAATACTCTGCAATACCCCGCAATACTCTGCAATACCCCGCAACACTGTGCAATACTCTGCAATACTCTGCAATACCCCGCAATACTCTGCAATACCCCGCAATACTCTGCAATACCCCGCAACACTGTGCAATACCCCGCAAAACCCCGCAATACCCAGCCATACTCTGTGATACTCTGCCATACTCTGCAATACTCGGTGAGACCCAGCTATACTCTGCCATACCCAGCCATACTCTGCCATACCCAGCCATACTCTGCCATACCCAGCCATACTCGGCTGTATTCGGCCTCTGTATGTGGCCAGGCTGTGGAAGTCTCACACTTGTGGTATCGCAGTACTCAGGAGGAGTAGAAGAATCTATTTTGGGGTGTCATTTTTGGTATGTACATGCTATGTGTTAGAAATATTGTATAAACGGACAACTTTGTGTTAAAAAAAAATGTGTTTTAACCACTTTCCGCCCGCCGGTTGTCATATGACGTCCTTGACTTTGTGCGGGGATATCTGAATGATGGGTGCAGCTACAGGCATCAATGAGATAACTTTTTTAGCCGGCTATTCTCTACACTATAAGAACGATCATAGCGGCTGTTCTACTGCTTGATATATTCTTGTTTTGAAACGACATTGATTCTTTATTAAAAACGGGGGGGGGGGGGGGGGGGGCGCAGTTTGCCATCTTCGCCCTGGGCACCAAATGGCCTTGTCCCAGCACTGCTCGCCACGTCACCAAGTGTTACTGCAGTGCTGGTTTGACTACGACCGGGGTGTACTAGGCCGCTGGCGCTTGCCAGTTCACCAAAACGCTACCAAAAAAACTGTTAGCGATCGCAGGGATCAGGTCTGACTCTGCGAACGCTGCAGTTATGCATTTAGTGTTTTAGTAAGTGACAGTGATCGATCGATACTGTACTTGGGTGGGCTGGGCGGAGGGGCAAAACGCAGGTGCTAGCAGGTATCTGTGCTGATCCCGCTAACACTGCATTTTTGGGAACCCTAAACTACTGGGGACGCTAGTATAGATCTGATCGGATCAGATATTGATCCGTTCAGATACTACAGTGGCTTGCGAAAGTATTCGGCCCCCTTGAACTATTCAACCTTTTGCCACATTTCAGGCTTCAAACCTAAAGATATAAAATTTTAATTTTCTGTGAAGAATCACCAACAAGTGGGACACAATTGTGAAGTAGAACGAAATCTATTGGATATTTTAAACTTTTTTAGCAATTAAAAAACTGAAAAGTGGTGCGTGCAAAATTATTCGGCCCCTTTACTTTCAGTGCAGCAAACTCACTCCAGAAGTTCAGCGAGGATCTCTGAATGATCCAATGTTGTCCTAAATGACTGATGGTGATAAATAGAATCCACCTGTGTGTAATCAAGTCTCTGTATAAATGCACCTGCTCTCTGATAGTCTCAGGGTTCTGTTGAAAGCGCAGAGAGCATCATGAAGACCAAGGAACACACCAGGCAGGTCCGTAATACTGTTGTGGAGAAGTTTAAAGCCGGATTTGGATACAAAAAGATTTCCCAAGCTTTAAACATCCCAAGGAGCACTGTGCAAGCGATCATTTTGAAATGGAAGGAGTATCAGACCACTGCAAATCTACCAAGACCTGGCTGTCCCTCTAAACTTTCAGCTCAGACAAGGAGAAGACTGATCAGAGATGCAGCCAAGAGGCCCATGATCACTCTGGATGAACTGCAGAGAACTACAGCTGAGGTGGGAGAGTCTGTCCATAGGACAACAATTAGTCGTACACTGCACAAATCTGGCCTTTATGGAAGAGTGGCAAGAAGAAAGCCATTTCTCAAAGATATCCATAAAAAGTCTCGTCTAAAGTTTGCCACAAGCCACCTGGGAGACACACCAAACATGTGGAAGAAGGTGCTCTGGTCCGATAAAACCAAAATCGAACTTTTTGGCCACAATGCAAAACGATATATTTGGCGTAAAAGCAACACAGCTCATCACACTCAACACACCATCCCCACTGTCAAACATGGTGGTGGCAGCATCATGGTTTGGGCCTGCTTTTCTTCAGCAGGGACAGGGAAGATGGTTAAAATTGAGGGGAAGATGGATGCAGCCAAATACAGGACCATTCTGGATGAAAACCTGTTGGAGTCTGCAAAAGACCTGAAACTGGGACGGAGATTTATCTTCCAACAAGACAATGATCCCAAACATACAGCAAAATCTACAAAGGAATGGTTCACAAATAAACGTATCCAGGTGTTAGAATGGCCAAGTCAAAGTCCAGACCTGAATCCAATCGAGAATCTGTGGAAAGAGCTGAAAACTGCTGTTCACAAACGCTCTCCATCCAACCTCACCAGCAAAATCTACAAAGGAATGGTTCACAAATAAACGTATCCAGGTGTTAGAATGGCCAAGTCAAAGTCCAGACCTGAATCCAATCGAGAATCTGTGGAAAGAGCTGAAAACTGCTGTTCACAAACGCTCTCCATCCAACCTCACTCAGCTCGAGCTGTTTTGCAAGGAAGAATGGGCAAGAATTTCAGTCTCTCAATGTGCAAAACTGATAGAGACATACCCCAAGCGACTTGCAGCTGTAATCGCAGCAAAAGGTGGCTCTACAAAGTATTAACGCAAGGGGGCCGAATAATTTTGCACGCCCCACTTTTCATTTTTTTATTAGTTAAAAAAGTTTCAAAAATCCAAAAGATTTTGTTCCACTTCACAATTGTGTCCCACTTGTTGGTGATTCTTCACAAAAAATAAAATTTTTATATCTTTATGTTTGAAGCCTGAAATGTGGCAAAAGGTTGAAAAGTTCAAGGGGCCGAATACTTTCGCAAGCCACTGTATACCACTAAGGGTGGTGTACGGTGCGTGCGTGGGTGTTAGTGCTACTGGCGCTAACCTGACGCTGCTTGGGGCTGGTGCTTGCCAGTTCACCAAAACGCTACCAAAAAAACTGTTAGCGATCGCAGGGATCAGGCCTGACTCTGCGAACGCTGCAGTTATGCATTTAGTGTTTTGTAAGTGTCAGTGATCGATACTGCACTTGGGTGGGCTGGGCTGGGCCGGGCGGAGGGGCAAAACGCAGGTGCTAGCAGGTATCTGGGCTGATTCCGCTAACACTGCGTTTTTGGGAACCCTAAACTGCTGGGGATGCTAGTATAGATCTGATCGGATCAGATATTGATCCGTACAGATGCTATACCACTAAGGAAGGTGTACGGTGCGTGCGTGGGTGTTAGCGGTACTGGCGCTAACCTGACGCTGCCTGGGGCTGGTGCTTGCCAGTTCACCAAAATACTACCAAAAAAAATGTTAGCGATCGCAGGGATCAGGCCTGACTCTGCGAACGTTGCAGTTATGCGTTTAGTGTTTTGTAAGTGACAGTGATCGATCGATACTGCACTTGGGTGGGCTGGGCGGAGGGGCAAAACGCAGGTGCTAGCAGGTATCTGGGCTGATCCCGCTAACACTGCGTTTTTGGGAACCCTAAACTGCTGGGGACGCTAGTATAGATCTGATCGGATCAGATATTGATCCGATCAGATACTATACCACTAAGGGAGGCGTATGCTGCGTGCGTGGGTGTTAGCGCTACTGGCGCTAATCTGACGCTGCCTGGGGCGACGCATATCACCGCCGGGCGATCAGGGGGCTAAACCTTTATTCAGTAATAAACGGCGGGTGCCCTGACACTATAAAAAATAAACGAACTAACCAGCGTCACCCGTAAAACTTATACGGTGATCAGTGGTGAAAGGGTTAACTAGGGGGCCATCAAGGGGTTAAAACATTTATTCGGTAGTATATGGGGGTCCCTGACGCTATAAAACGCTGACGGCGAACCTCAATATTTACATCCCTAACTAGCGTCACCAGCGACACTAATACAGCGATCAGAAAAATGATCGCTTAGTGACACTGGTGACAGGGGGTGATCAAGGGGTTAAAACTTTATTAGGGGGGGTTAGGGGGGTACCCTAGACCTAAAGGGGGGGTAATACTAACTGTCCTAACACTAACTGTCACAAACTGACACTATGCAGTAATCAGAAAAAAACAAAAAAAAACAAAAAAAACAACTGCTGGTGTCAGTTTGTGACAGGGGGGGGGGGGGGGTGATCGGGGGGGGGGGGGATCGGGGTGTTTTGTGTGACTGGCATGTTCTACTGTGTGTGTGTGTGTTGGTGCACTCACTCACATGTCGTCTCTCTTCGGGCCGGAACGGAAATTACCGAGCCGAGCAGAGATGACATAATTTCCTTTGCTGCTGTTTAGCATACAGCAGCAAAGGAATGATTCGATTGGCCGGCGGCGATCGCGAGGGGGGGCCACGAGCGGATGGTCTCCCCCTCACCTCTGATCGCCGCTGGACAAAAGACGACCGCCTCGGGCACCGGGGGGGGGGGGGGGTCCGATCGGACCCCCCAACCGCGGAAGGCAAATCACGTACATGTACGTGATTTTGCCTGTCCGTGCCACCTTGCCGACGTAAATCGGCGTGAGGCGGTCGTCAAGTGGTTAAGGGGGCCGGACTAGGGCCAGTGGGAGTAGAAAATGTCCTGGCATTAAGTGGGAGTAGACAGTGCCCTATCTTTGGTGTCAGTGGAGGAGTAGTGCCCCATTGTTGGTGTCAATAGAAGGAATTCTGACCCATCGTTGGTGTCAGTGGGAAGAATTGTGCCCTTTCTTTGGTGTCAGTGGGAGGAAAAGTGGCCCATCGTTGGTATCAATGGAAGGAATTGTGCCCTATCATTAGTGTCAATTGGAGGAATATTCCCCTGCTGATGGTGTCAGGGACAGGAATTATGCCCCATTGTTGGTCTCAATGGAAGGAAATGTGCCCCATCATTGGTGTCAATAGGAGGAATATTCCCCTGCTGTTGGTGTCAGCGACAGGAATTATGCCCCATTGTTGGTGTCAGTGGATAAAATAGTGCCCCAAGGGCCGGATAAAGGCAAGCAAAGGACTACATCTGGCCCCGGGGCCGCAGTTTGGAGACCACAGCTTTACTGTGTCACGCCATGTCCAGGATTTGATCCTGGGGCTTGGTGTTTGCAGACAGTTTCCTATTGCCTGAACCACCAGGGAGCTTGCTTGTTGGTAGAATCCTTGTCATGTTCTCTCCATGAGTTTGGATCTTGGCTGCACCCTGGGACCAGCTGTTGTTAGTCACCTGATCAGTGCCCCTTTAAATCTTCACTTCCTCTTCCTGTCCTTGTGCTAGTATAGGTTCCTGTTCGTGCTAGTTTGGTGGATGCTATTTGTGTCTGGTTGCAGACTTTCTATGTTCCTGGCTCTGATTCTTGGATTACCCCTTGGATTTACGCTGATCTTCTGGTTACTGACTTTGCTTGTTCCCGACTCTGATTCTTGGATTACCCCTTGGATTTACGCTGATCTTGTTGCTGATCCTGCCTGTTTCCGACACTGCCTTCTGGTTGACCCCTGTGTACTTCTGCCTTGGTCCGCTGTCTTGGATTGTCCTTTCACCCACCGGGTTCCTGTCTTCGGCCTCTACTAACCATGAGTTATTTGCTGGTGGTTCCTTGTTAGGCTGTTGAAAAAATCCCTCATTCAGAGAAAAGTACAGTTTAACAGTCACCACATCCCTGGTATATAGACAAGCAGGAGATCCCCTAGCCACTTCCGGACCGCTCACTGTATATATACGTCATTTTTTTGAAGATGGATATCTCGGTAACGGCAGCAGCTGCTGCCACAACCGAGGTATCCATCTTTTCAGTGAGCGGTTCCGTACATGATAATGGTGGTCTCTGCGGCGGGTTCGCCGCGAGATCACCGTTATCGGCGGCGGGAGAGGTGCCACCTCCCCTCCCGCCGCTCTCCCGCACCCTCCGCCGCTTACCGGAGCCGTCGGTAGCGGCGGAGGCGATCGGGTCCTGTCACTTCCTCGGTATGGAGACGAGTGAGGCTAAGATGGCCCCCACCCGTCTCCATACCATGTGACGGCCGGAGCGTCTCTTAAAGGCACAATTATTTTTGTCATTTTTTTGAACGACTTTTTTTTTTTTTTTTTTTGCATTTTAGTCTAAATATGAGATCTGAGGACTTTTTGACCCCAGATCTCATATTTAAGAGGACCTGTCATGCTTTTTTCTATTACAAGGGATGTTTACATTCCTTGTAATAGGAATAAAAGTGATCCAAATTTTTTTATTTTTTTAAAAAAATGAATAAAATAAAGTAAAATAAATAATAAAAACAAAAAAAAATTTTTTTAAAGCGCCCTGTCCCGACGAGCTCGCGCGCAGAAGCGAACGCATACTTGAGTAGCGCCCGCATATGAAAACGGTGGTCAAACCACACATGTGAGGTATCGCCGCGACCGGTAGAGTGAGAGCAATAATTCTAGCCCTAGACCTCCTCTGTAACGCAAAACATGCAATCTGTAGACTTTTTTAAACGTCGCCTATGGAGATTTTTAAGGGTAAAAGTTTGACGCTATTCCACGAGCGGGCGCAATTTTGAAGCGTGACATGATGGGTATCAATTTACTTGGCGTAACATTATATTTCACAATATAAAAAAAATTGGGCTAACTTTACTGTTGTCTTATTTTTTTTTTCAAAAAAGTGAATTTTTTCCAAAAAAAGTGCGCTTAGAAGACCGCTGCGCAAATACGGTGCAAAAAAAAGTATTGCAATGACCGCCATTTTATTCTCTAGGGTGTTCGAAAAAAAACAATATATAATGTTTGGGGGTTCTAAGTAATTTTCTAGCAAAAAAACCTGTTTTAAACATGTAAACACCTAAAATCCAAAACGAGGCTGGTCTTAAAGTGGCTAGGGTATGGGACTTTAAAAAGTGACTGTAAACATAACAGTATAAAAAATATATATATCTTTATTAAATATTAACAACAACAATGACACAAAATAAGAGATAAAAATAAGGCCACGTCAATATAAAAATCTATAGATCCTGGGTGGATTTAGATATATGTAGAACAATTCTTTACTTGACCCAATGTTTCTGGCTGAATGCCCTTCTTCAGGGATTTTATTCAAGTATATAGAGTCATATATCTAAGAAAGCATATATTATAAATATTAGTGTATATTTAATAAACATATTAAATTGTAAAAGAGAATGTCACAGCAGTGAAAAAAGCATGCAAGCAAAATATCTTACATCATAGAAAACCACCTTGATATCTCTCATGACCATTACTCTTATTTTGTGTCATTGTTGTTGTTAATATTTGATAAAGATATATATATATATATATATATATATATATCATACTCTTATGTTTACAGTCACTTTTTTTTTAACCACTTCAATACCAGGCACTTAGACACCTTCCTGCCCAGGCCAATTTTCAGCTTTCAGCGCTGTCGCAATTTGAATGACAATTGCGTGGTCATACAACACTGTACCCAAACAAATTTTTTATCATTTTGTTCCCATAAATAGAGCTTTCTTTTGGTGGTATCTGATCACCTCTGTGTGTTTTTATTTTTTGCGCAACAAATAAAAAAAGACAGAAAATTTTGAAAAAAGTTTTTCTTTATTTCTGTTAAAAATTTTTGTAAATAAGTACGTTTTCTTCTTCAATGACGGGCACTGATATGGCTGCACTGACGGCACTGATAAGGCAGCACTGATGGGCACCGATGAGGTGGCACTGATAGGCGGCACTGATGGGCACTGATAGGTGGCACTGGTATGCGGCACTGATGGGCACTCATAGGCGGCACTGATGGGCACTCGGAGGTGGCATTGATGGGTACTTATGGGTGGCACTGATGGGTACTTATGGGTGGCACTGATAGGTGGCACAGATGGGCACTAATAGGTGGGCATGAATGGGCACTGACAGGTGGCATCGATGGACACTGATGGGTGGCACTGATGACACTGGTGGCACTGATGACACTGATGGGTGGCATTGCTAGGCATCACTGATATATAATGGTTCCAGCCAGTGCCCATTTGTGGGCACTGGCACAGATCGGGCATAATTTGCACATGTGGATGGCCATGGCGTACATATCTGGCCATCCACATGTTGCCCCCTTCCCTGGTGGTCCTGGCGGCTTCCCTGGTGGTCTAGTGTGGGCATCCGAGGGGGAGCTGTGCTGATAAACAATCAGAGCAGACCCCCCCCCCTGTCAGGAGAGCCGCCAATTGGCTCTCCTCTACTCGCGTCTGTCAGACACGAGTGAGGAAAAGCCGATCAACGGCTTTTCCTATTGACATCATGATCAGCCGTGATTGGACACGGCTGATCATGTGGTAAAGAGCCTCCGCCGGAGGCTCTTTACCAAGAAAGGTGGAGCGGTGTGTCAGACTGACACACTGCTCCACCGATCGCCGCAATGCACGCCCCCACTGGCGCGCGGCGGCTGTTATCCTGCTGGACGTCATGTGAAGCCCAGTCAGGATAACTGAACCACTGCTCGGCTGTCAATAGGCTATAGGCTGGGCGGGAAGTGGTTAAAGTCCCATACATTAGGGGGTCTCCTGTTTGTCTTGTTAGGCTGTTTGCACCATCTATTGCGGTCCCTTTATACTGGCTGCAGGATCTCAACCATCCCTCCACATAATACTGGGATAACAAGACTACCGGACAGGAAACCAGAGTGGCGGTTGGAATCTCCTGGCAGACCTGACATACTGCATATACACACTGATTTTACTGTTTTGGGTTTAGTAACACTTTAATTGTCCATTTCATAACAATTCCACTGCTATGCTCTAATAATGTTTGCAAATTTAACATTGTTATTAATATTTTTATTAGATAAAATGATGAACACACTAAAGAGGAAGTAAACCCTGATGGGTTTTACTTCCTCTTTATTTCCCTGCAAAGTTAAAGCATGGCTACTATTATGTGTCACTTACCTGGAAACGAAGCCTGCGATGTCACCGCTGTCCCCGCTGGCTGGAAGCATCCATCTTCAACCCTCTTCCTTCTGGGGCCGCGGGCTTCGGCTCTGTGACTGGCCAAAGTCGTGTGACGTCACTCTCGCGCATCCGCATGGGAGCCGCCAGTCACGGCACGATCCCTTTAAAAATGGCATGATCGTGCCCTTTCTAAAGTGCGCATGGGCCAATTACGTCGGCGCAAGCGTCTATTGTAAATATCTCCTAAACTGTGCAGGTTTAGGAGATTTCCAGCACCTACAGGTAAGCCTTGATATAGGCTTACCTGTAGTTAAAAGTGGTTGTATAGGGTTTACAACCACTTTATTATAGCTTGCACTGCTGACTGAACTGATCCTACAATGCCCTGCCTACGCTACATGTACTGTGTGGCCCAATTCTGCGGTTACTGTGTGGTCTCCATATGCTAATTCTACAGTCATCACAACTGGTTGTAATATCATGTGTATACATAAATGCGGACCCATATCCCGACCACTCTACAATAGGTCCGATTGTGTGTATAGACATCATGCAGACACAGGATAAGGTTTATGAAATAGCCTGTTGCAGTTTCTGCATGACAAATCCAGTGCACAGTATGTGTCATTTGGGTGAGTACCCTGATCCATAGACTTGCCAACATCATTCAAGCTTCAGGCAAGGATCGTTTCATTAAAAGTTCCAGTCAGCAGAACACGGCCTCTGCGTAGGCACAGCGTTCTGACACACAAAGCTTGTTTTATGGAATCAGAAACAAATCTCTGTATTAAGCTATGCTATAGTGTACACTGTTTAGATTTCTCAGATAATCTGTGACATCTGCGAAAAAAGATAAATCGCTCTTTTATCTCTTCTCTCCAGGCACACATAGTAGTTTGAGAGAATGTATGAACGCCATACCTCCCATCGATCTCAGGAGGGAAAGAGGAACACCTTATAGTATATTTAGACGTGGCCACATCCTCTACACTTCTCTGATTACAAGGAACATGAAGAATGTGTGTGCAAAAAAAAGCCAGCTAAACCCACAGTTTCTTCCTTATCCCGTTGCTTCTCCTTTTTACTAGTGTCTGAGAATAGAGAATACAGTAAGGTATAGATTAACCACTTTGGCTCCAGAAGTTTTACCCCCTTCATGGCCAGGCCAATTTTTGTTATTTGGCACTGAGCTACTTGAACTGGTAATTACACGGTCATGCAATGCTGTACCCAAATTAAATATATGTCATTTTCTTTTCACACAAATAGAGCTTTCTTTTGGTGGTATTTGATCACCACTGGGTATTTTATTTTTTTGCGATATAAATAAAAATACCGAACATTTTGAAAAAAAACTCAATATTTTCTACTTTCTGCTATAAAACATACCCTATAAAAATTTCTTCAGAGATTTTGGCCAAAATATATTCTGTATGTCTTTGGTAAATAAAAAAGTCCCAATAAGTGTATATTGATTGGTTTGCCTGAAAGTTATAGCACCTACAAACTATATATATATATATATATATATATATATATATATATATATATATATATATATATATATATATAATATTGGAATTTTTATTTATTTATACGACTATTGACAGTGATCAGGGACTTATACTGAGACTGTGATAGTACGGCGAGCAATCTGACACTAACTGACATTGGGTGGGAGCTGACTAACTGCCACTGACATCACCAGTGACACTAATGCCGCGTACACACGAGCGGAAATTCCGTCGGAAAAATCTTGGATGGTTTTTCGGATGGAATTCCGCTCAAGCTTGTCTTGCATACACACGGCCAGACCAAATTCCGACCGTCAAGAATGCGGTGACGTACAACACGTACGACGGGTCTAGAAAACGGGAGTTCAATAGCCAGTGCACCACCCTTTGGGCTCCTTCTGCTAATCTCGTGTTTATCTCGTGTTACTAGAAGTTTGGTGAGAGACTATTCGCGCTTTTCAGACTCGTGTTTTTCCGATCGTTACTATTCTTCAGTTTGTGCTTGTGGGTTTGTATCTGGTTTTCAGTGCTTGTAGTCAGTTCGTATCTGTTTTTCAGTGCGTTCTTTTCCGCTCGTTTCTGATTTTCAGCTCGCTCTTCACAGGCCTTTCTGTTCAGTGCGTTCTGTTAGTTCGTTCTGATCAGCCAACCGTTTTGAAGCCATGTTGCGGGTACATACTCATCGTAAAGTTCGTGCTGTGCGGGGGCTTGGTGTTGGGGTTCTTGCTTTGACCCAAGCCCAGTCCATAAATAGGGTGGGGAGGATTTCATGGACCAAGAATTGGTTGCTCCAGCGTGACCAATTCTCTCATATGCCTTTGCTGCGTGAGAATTCCAGGAGAATAACCCTGATGATTTCAGGAATTTTCTCTGGATGATGGACCCCGTTTTTCACCGTCTGTTGACTTTGCTGTCCCCTTATATTACAAAGCATGCGGCAAGCCATCAGTCCGGAGCAGAGGCTAGTCGCCACGTAGGGTAAGTTTTCTCCTTTAACATCACATTCTATGTATTTAATGTATGCTAATGTTTTCTATTTCTTTCATCATTCCCTTATTACCATGATTGTAATATGCTGTGAATGTCCCCTTTGTGCCCATGCATGCTGTAAGCTTTTAATGCTCCTTTTTTGTCCTTCATGCAAATTTGCCTTCACTAACCTCCCCAGCATGCTATCCTGGGCCCATATACACCTAGCCTAGTCACTTAACAATGTATTTTGTCAGCTCCATTGTAGTGCTTTACCCTAAACACCCCCTAAAATGTGTCCAAATGTTGTTGTTGTCTTTAAATTCAGGCAGAGTGCCAGAGGCTTTTTTTGGGGTCCAAAGCTCATTAATAAACCCCCCCCCCCTAAAATGTTTCCAATGGGCCATCAGAGGGGGTGAGGAATCTGATTAGTGGACCTTATATTTTTGTCTTTAAATACTCCTTAAAATAAATGTTACACTGATGTTAGCCAAGAATGTTTGTGTCTAATCTGCTTGTAATGTTATGTGCAAAAGTACTACATTTTTTTTTCTTTTTTGACTCCACAGTTTCCTTCAACGCCACAGGAATGGCAGACTGTGGCTTTCCAATTTCCTGTGCGTTGGGACTTTCCCAGCTGCGGAGGGGCAATTGATGGGAAGCATGTCCACATCGTCCCACCACCGCACTAGGGGTTATACTATTTAACTATAAGGAGTTTCATAGTATGGTGTTGATGGCGGTGGTGTCAGCAACATACGAGTTTCTCTATGTGGATGTGGGGAAGAATGGCCAGATGTCGGATGGTGGAGTCTTTGCCCAAACAGAGTTCTACACATGTCTCCAGAGTGGTGGCTTGGGATTGCCACCTGCGGAAGAGAACGTGGAAGGACTCCCATTTGTTTTTATCGCTGATGAAGCATTTGGTCTGGGTGATCACCTGATTAGGCCATTCCCCCAGAGGACCCTCACCCCGGAGAGGAGGGTTTTTAATTACTGGCTGGCCAGAGCCAGAAGAGTCGTGGAGAATGCCTTTGGGATAATGGCCAGCCGGTTCCGCCTATTTTTTACGGCAATAAATATGCCGGAGTACAAACTGAACCACATAGTTCTAGCATGCTGCATACTTCACAACGTTTTAAAGAGAAATGCTCTGAATTATGTTGCCTCAGTTGGGCCTGAGGCCGGACTTCCAGGAACTACAATGACGGCCCTGGAAGCTGGCCGTCCTAGCTCGCCCCCCCCAAAGCGCCTGTGAAGTGTGTCAAAAATATGTTGATTATTTTACGGGTGGGGGGCCATTGCTATGCCAGCAAATTTGTAATTATTTTATATATTAAAAAAGAAATTGATCTGATAAAATCTTGATTTTGATTTACTGCTTGTGTTTCTTTTAGCTGTTTCCTAGGTTCTCCTAGTGCGCTTGTAGTGCCAAGTGTTTTTTCAATTATTAAATAACACCCATTGTCACTGTAAACACCAACTTAATACAAGAACTGGTATTGAGCATTGAAAGAAGAAGCCACACATTGTTGAGTATAAAACCTTTTACTCACATGTAATGTGTACATGTGCGTTGTAAAACATTTTTGGGTAAAAAAACATCTTGGTTTTATAAAGTTTTACCTTGAATATTTTTTTTAGTACATAAACAGGCATGTTTCAAAACATAACATACACAACTCAAGAACTTACAAAGTTCAACAATGAAAAACTGAAGGCAATATCAAACATTATAGTGTCAAAAATGTGTTGCCTTCATCAGATGGGGTGATATCACCCCTGTAAAAGCCAAATTTTGAAGATGCATACAAATTGGGAGTCAAACTGGGGATTTCCTTCCTGATCCCATGCCTAATGTCAACATGTGCTATCTCCCATCATGGGGGATCAATGGACGTGTTTTGGGGGTGCAACCACTTCCTCTCACCTACTTGAGTTACGAGGAAGGGGTTGCACCCACAAAATGCGTACATTGATATCCGCTGATGGCAGATAGCACATGTTGACACACTATGTGCATCTTCAAAATTTGGCTTTTAAAATGCGTCCAAAATTAGAAAAAATTGGTCCCCAAAAATAGAAAATGGTGTCATTTTGTTGTTATTTAGATTCTTCCTAGTATATCAATCATGTTCTTCAGTTTGTTCTATGCCATTTGTTTTTTGCTTGATGATGTCTAAATCCTGACGACAAAACATTATGTCCTGGATTACTACCCACTATATCTAAACAATATTTAGATTTATTTAGATATATTGGAGGGAATTTTTTATGAGTTATCATCTTTTATAGTGGCAGATTATTTACTTTATTTCACTTTATTATTCACTCATTTGTGGCGCAGTGGTGGTATTCCGAGTAAGGGGCGGTTGTTTACTCTAATATCTCTGTGAAATGAGGAGATTGTTCTTCCACAACATGCACATTACATAAAAGAAAAAATACACACCATGTATTATAAATATGCAGGCATACATCTATTACCTGAATCTGTGGTCTCAGACACTCACCTGTTGTGGTGACAATTTCAACCACCTCTCCTTCCTCCACATCCTCTGGTTGTGGTGTCCTCTGTTCCCCTTCTTCAGGAGGTGGGGGGTTCCTGGTGTCCTCAGACATCCGGAGTCTTTTCTCCCCTATGAGAATGAAACAAAAGGTATACTTAGCACGCTAATATTTGAGGCCAGAAATAGGAATATGAAACATTGCTTGGAAGTGGGTTAAAATTGTCTGTTTTGGCAGAGTTCCAAGCTGAAGACATGATTTTTTCCCTTACCAAAGCTGAAATACTTACCTTTTTTGGACAAGTTTCACACATCGAGACACCCCAAATATCCACTGGAGCACCTGTGTGGATCACCCTAAAAAGTTTGTTCTTGTGTCCCACACTAGTGCTCCTGAGTCCAGATGTGTAAACAGCTGCTGAGGGTCCTCTCCTTACATTACACTGAATCAAGTTTGCAATTGTTTCTAGTTTCAAACACATCTAGGCAACAATGTCCTAAACTTCTTTTAATACAAATTAGCAGAGGCGTCATTAGGGGGTGGCTATTGGGGCTACAGCCCCGAGCCTGGGGTCAATAGCCCCGAGTCTCTTGTCCCGTCCAGAATGCAGGGGACGAATGCAGGGGACAGGGGCGGACCGAGCCGTGGTACGCTGGCTCCGGCTCCAGCTCCGCCCCCACCTGACTCTTGGTCACTGGTTGCTATAGCCGCCTAGCGGCTAGCAACCAGTGATGTCACTGCCCACTGTGCCCACACTGCCCAGCATTCAAAGCGGAGGAGGATTGCACTTCCTCCTCCTCCGCGCTAGTGCTCGTGGGGCCTGGCCTGCGAGTTCTGGACTGGAACGTCCCGCCGCTGGTCCGGTGGTGGCGTGTAGTGCAGAGCAGCAGTGAGGGGGATACCTCGGCAGCCGGGAAGAGCCCAGGAGGAAGAGAGAGAGAAGACACTGCCACCCTGAGCAGCATCCCCAGCGCCTGCACTCCTCCAATCTCAGTCCTCTCCCAGCTCGCTGTGAGTGGAACAGGAAGAAGGCTCCAGAAGGCGGGAATTACAAAGGGGCCTGCCGTGCCACATCGATCCCCGCTCAGCGCTCGGATGGGCGGCTCCTCCTCTCCTCTGGCTGCCTCGCACACCAGCACCACGGCTGAACTGCTGCTGCAGGACCTGGACACATGAAGTCTGTCTCCTCCTGGTCAGGTAGGTCAGTCAGTGTGTGTATGTCAGGTACCAGGTCAGTGTATGTCTGTCAGGTAGGTCAGTGTAGGTCAGTGTGTGTCAGGTAGGTCAGTGTATGTCATGTAGGTCAGTCTAGGTCAGTGTGTGTAGGTCAGTGTATATCACGTAAGTCAGTGTGTGTCAGGTAGGTCAGTGTGTGTCAGGTAGGTCAGTGTAGGTCAGTGTATGTCATGTAGGTCAGTGTAGGTCAGTGTGTCACATGTAGGTCAGTGTAGGTCAGTGTGTGTCAGTGTAGGTCAGTGTATGTAGGTCAGTGTCGGTTAGGTAGGTCAGTGTGTGTCAGGTAGGTCAGTGTGTGTCAGGTAGGTCAGTGTGTGTCAGGTAGGTCAGTGTGTGTAGGTCAGTGTAGGTCAGTGTATGTCATGTAGGTCAGTGTGTGTCGTGTAGGTCAGTGTATGTCAGGTAGGTCAGTGTATGTCATGTAGGTCAGTGTAGGTCAGTGTGTGTAGATCAGTGTATATCAGGTAAGTCAGTGTGTGTCAGGTAGGTCAGTGTGTGTAGGTCAGTGTAGGTCAGTGTATGTCATGTAGGTCAGTGTAGGTCAGTGTGTGTCAGGTAGGTCAGTGTGTGTCATGTAGGTCAGTGTAAGTCAGTGTGTGTCAGTGTGTGTAGGTCAGTGTATGTAGGACAGTGTGTGTCAGGTAGGTCAGTGTGTGTCAGGTAGGTCAGTGTATGTAGGTCAGTGTGTGTCAGATAGGTCAGTGTATGTCAGGTAGGTCAGTGCGTGTCAGTGTGTGTCAGGTAGGTCAGTGTGTGTAGGTCAGTGTAGGTCAGTGTATGTCAGGTAGGTCAGTGTTTGTATGTCATTTAGGTCAGTGTGTGTATGTCAGGTAGGTCAGTGTATGTAGGTCAGTGTGTGTCAGGTAGGTAAGTGTGTGTAGGTCAGTGTATGTCAGGTAGGTCAGTGTGTGTATGTCAGGTAGGTCAGTGTATGTAGGTCAGTGTGTGTCAGGTAGGTCAGTGTGTGTCAGGTAGGTAGGTCAGTTTAGTGGTCAGCATTGATGGGCACTGGTAAGCCAAGCAGCAACCAGCAAGTGAGCTTACCCCCTGCCACACAACCCCACCACCCAGCCAAAAAAACGCCACTAGAGACACCCCCCCCCCGTGCCAGCCTTGGACTTCGGGCTGAAGCCCCTGGTCTTTTTGCCCCCTAGCAACGCCCCTGCAAATTAGCATGACCAAATGTAGTTAACCCTGTATCTGCCCAAAACATCGTATTTAGTTGACAAACGAACGATGTTTACTGCGACCGATTACTGTGCCCACGAATATGAAAGTAGCCCTTTTAAACTGTACAACAGTAAAGAAAAGCACACGGAGCAGCATGCAAGTAATAATAATAATAATAATAGGAACACACGACAAGTACTTACTTTTTAGAAGCACTTTCTTGACCCTTCTGTACTGATCCTGCTCCCTCAATTTCAGGTCTGACCAGCGTTTCCTCAATTGCTCCTTGGATCGTTGTACCCCAAAATTCCTGTGCAGACTCTTCACCACTTTAGTCATGATCTTGGCCTTTCTCACATTTGGGTTTAGGCACGGTCCATACTTCCCGTCATAGTCGGCCCTCTTCAAGATGTCCACCATCTACACCATCTCTCCAAGGGCCATATTTGAGGCCTTAAATCTCCTGCCGGATCGGGACGTTTCTGGCTCCGGGCTTTCCTCCTCGTTACTGCTATTACGCACCTGCTGTTTCGACGCCATGTTCCTCTCCCACTGCGATGAGAGAGAAGGGGCGGGGAATATTCTAGAAAAAACGTCAGGGGCAGGCGACGTGGGTGGAATTTCACGCATGTGCAGTGTATATAAAGCTAACACGCGTGTGTCATACGTACGATCTGTGAGTGGAGGAAGTGCCGATCGTGAGAACGAAGGTAACATTTTAACTTGGGACATCAGTGGCCTATACTGATTCGAGATTGAGGCCTATATTGGGATAAGATTAGGAGAGTTTAGCCTGATATTAGTGTTTATGTCTTGTGTTTTGTCTTGCAGCAAATATGAAACAATTCAAAGACCCTGAATTCATTAGCCAGTTCATAGACAGATACAGGGATATGAGAAATTTGTGGGAGGTTAAAAACCCCTTATATCGAAATAAACCAGCTAGGAAGGCATCACTGGAGAAACTGCTGCAATTTGTGAAGACGCAGGTCCCCGACGAAGACATCGAGTTTGTGGATAAGAAAATTGGTAGCTTGAGAAGCACATATAGGAAGGAGCTTAATAAGGTCCAGGCTTCCATGAAATCAGGAGCAGCAGCAAACAATGTGTATGTACCCAGTCTATGGTACTACAACAGGATGCGGTTTCTGGAAGACCAGATTGAAGCCAGGGAATCACTTTCTACACTTTCATCCACCCTTCCCTCAACCCCAGCTGAGGCTTCCGAGGACCAACCTGGGCCTTCCATCCTGGAAGAAGTTGAGGAGCCCAGCTGGAGCCAGGTATAGTATTTTTTAACATATTTATTGTCCTAAAATTATTGTTGTTAACTAGATGTTATTATTGATAACAAATGAATGATTTAACAAAAAGTGTTTTACATATCAATACACAGTAGGGGCCAAAAATGATTGTGACAAGAATGAAAAATGCTGGGCTCAGAATGATAGTCTTTTCTATTTCTTAACATTCAATTTGCAACAGTCATGAGCTGAAAATTGTGTGTGATTGATGAACAATAAACTAAAACGATGTCCCTTTTTCATGCACAGGAAGACCTCAGCCAGGACGAGGCTCTAGAATGTGTCAGCCAGGAGGAGGCAGGGGTAAGTGTCAGCCAGGAGGTGGCCAGGTCCAGTAGCCTCACCCAATTCCAGGTGCCTCCTCTCTGCCTTACAATAAAAAGGGCCAGGAAGGGGAGTAACGTGGAGGAGGCAGCACTGGGCCTCATTAAGGATGGTAATGCAGCCCTTAAAACACCCCACGACGGCGAAGAGGCCTATGGCTGCTATGTAGCTGCAAAATTGCAGCAAATGGAGGAGGGCCAACACCTCGTGTGTGAGAATATTTTTTTTCAGGCTCTTCAGAAGGGGTTGAGGGGCCAAATTAGTAAGAACATGCACTTATGAGCGCTCGCCCATCCTCCTGCTCCTCCTCCTGCCACAAGTCCACCTCCAAAGCCACAGCCTCCAAGGAAGGCTGCAGGAAAGGCTGCAGGGAAGCGTGGAGGGAAGGCTGCAAGGAAGACATGAAATTGATGGCCTGGGTTCAGTTTGGTCTGACAGAAGAAGCAGGCTGTGGTAGTACCACAGCCTGGGGACATCTGATGCTGTTCCTGATCTCTGGGAGTCCTGGACCAGATTATGCTCCCTATTATATGAACTTCTCAGGCTACCAATTTTTAGTTACAAAGAGTTGATGTATGCCCTGGGGTACAAAGGCTTCGCAAATTCAAGTAGTTTCTCCAGCGTTGCCTTCCTCTTCCTTCCTCTTTATTATGTTATGAGCTAGAATAAATGGAGATTTTTTTATATGAAAATACTTGCCTATGTGTTTTTTTCAAAAAGGACAGTTTGATTGTGAGTAGGCAGGTACATTTCAAAAATATAATGTCAAATTAACAAGGGACAACAACCAACCTCCTTGAGCTTTAAAAATACAAGATAATAATGTTGTTGTGGAAACTTGACACACACAAAAAAAAAATATGGAGTATACTAGAAAATAATTTAAAAATAATCAAAAAAACAGGAGTTCTTGATTTAAAAAAAAAAAAAAAAAAAAAAAAAAGATGACTATAAAAAATAATTCTAAACATTATTATGGAGATCTGGCTTTAAAAACGAAAAAGATTATTCAGGAGATCACGAGAAATAATAAAGAAATAAGTTTGTCAGAACTCTGTGTGAATATCAGCAGCAAAACAAATTCATTATTCTACCATTATAAAGAACAAAAGAATGCGCTGCATTAAAAGATCCAAAAATTGACAGCCTGACGAATGTGCTATCTCCATTGCGAACGCTAGTTTTACCAGACCGAGCGCTTCCGTCTCGTACTTGATTCTGAGCCTGCATGATTTTTTGCGCTTCCGAATTGCATACAGACGATCGCATTTTCAGATAGGAACTTTTTCCAACCGAAAAATAGAGAACCTGCTCTCAATCTTTTGCTGGCTGGAATTCCGCCAGCAAAAGTCCGATGGAGCATACACACAGTCGCATTTTCCGACCAAAAAGCTCTCATCGGAGTTCTGCTGGCGGCATTTCCGATCGTGTGTACGCGGCATAATATTGTGATCAGTCCTGATTCTATACATTGTCACTACTAATGACACTGGCTGGGAAGGGGTTAACATCTAGGCGATGAAGGGGTTAAATATGTGCCTAACAATGTTTACTATCCGTAAGGGGTTGAGCATGATCCATTTTAAGTTTGATTAGTTTTGGTGTTTAATAGTGGAATAGCTCCCCCACCTGTTCTTAGGAATAAGTGTTTTTAAAACTTGCAGGACTCTACAGTTTGATTTGTTTGTGGTATGTGTAATGTGTGCTGATCTTACAAAGCAATGTGCCGGTTTTCACTCCCTGCTTGACAGGAAGGGAAAAAATGGCACATAGCTGCTGTCTGTATAAAGCCCTGGGTACAGGTACACTCTCTCCTGTCAATCGTTCAGCCAATCAGCGGGTACTGGCCATAAATCATAGGCTGGGACCTGCTGATCGGCTTGTGCGCGAGGGGACACGGAAGAAAGCTGTGTTACAGATACGATACAGTGTCTGTACAAGCCGACCTGCCGCAGTATATGTACTGTGGCGGGTTGACAAACATTTAAATTAAAGTGATCGTAAAGTCAATTTAAAAAAAAAAAATACTTTTTTGTTTTCTAAATCTGCCTAGAGTTCTGTGTTAGACCCCTATTACAGGCAGTCAAAAACAGCATTGGGTATCTGATGATTCCAATTTCATTATTCCACTGTTCTAAATGTCAAAGGAATGTCTCAAGCCAGACCATCAGTAGCGTCGCTCCTGCGTCTTTAAATTCTCATGCCAGAACTTGCTCAAGGAGGGAGGTAAGGTAAAAGAGAAGCCTCTCGTAGTGTAGCATATCAAAATTTGTATTTAAAATAAGGTTTAAAACACACCGGCAGTGTCACCAGATGAATAACAGACACATGCTGACGAAACAAGTAGGTTGGGACGCGTAATTTCCGCCATCTTGGAGCGCAGATGGAGCACAAACCGGTGTTCCTAGGTTGATTTGAATGCTAGGATTTCTTCATTACCTGCCCTTCACACGTCTGATACTGATTTTTCCCACTGACTGGCAGTTGATGATGCATTTAACTGTCCCCTTCCACCTGGAGACTCTATCCCCATGAGTAAGCTCCGGGGGGGCAGAGCGAAATGCATTGGGTGTGTGGCCTGGTGGGGATCCAGGCTGAGACTGCCATTTACCATCAAATAGCGGGTCTTACCTTGATGTGCTGCTCCTGGGACATCTAAATACTAATCACAATGGTACAGCTAGCCAGAGGTTATGAGATCTTTGTGAGGCTTTAGTCGCACAAGGAAGCTGGAAAGCAACAATAATTTTATTCATGACAAGAAATACACTATATTGCCTAAAGTATTGGGACACCTGCCTTTACACACACACATGAACTTTAATGGCCCACTCTTTGCAGCTATAACAGCTTCAACTCTTCTGGGAAGGCTGTCCACAAGGTTTAGGAGTGTGTCTATGGGATTGTTTGACCATTATTCCGGAAGAGCATTTGTGAGGTCAGGCACTGATGCTGGATGAAAAGATCTGGCTCGCAGTCTCCACTCTAATCCATCCCAAAGGTGTTCTATCGGGTTGAGGTCAGGTTCTGTGCAGGCCAGTCAAGTTCCTCCACCCCAAACTCACTCATCCATGTCTTTATGGACCTTGCTTTGTGCACTGGTCCAAATCATTTGGTGGAGGGGGATTATGGTGTGGGGTTGTTTTTCAGGGGTTGGGCTTGGCCCCTTAGTTGCAGTGAAGGGAACTCTTAAGGCGTCAGCATACCAAGACATTTTGGACAATTTTATGCTCCAAACTTTGTAGGAACAGTTTGGGGATGGCCCCTTCCTGTTCCAACATGATTGCGCACAAAGCAAGGTCCATAAAGACATGTATGAGCAAGTTTGTGGTGGAGGAACTTGACTGGCCTGCACAAAGCCTGACCTCAACTGATAGAACACCTTTGGGATGAATTAGAGCGGAGACTGCGAGCCAGGCCTTTGTTGTCCAACATCAGTGCCTGACCTCACAAATGCTCTTCTGGAAGAATGGTCAAACATTGCCATAGACACACTACTAAACCTTGTGGACAACCTTCCCAGAAGAGTTGAAGCTGTTATAGCTGCAAAGGGTAAGCCAACTCAATATTGAACCCTACGAATGAAGACTGGGATGCCATTAAAGTTTATGTGCGTGTAAAGGCAGGTGTCCCAATACTTTTGGTAATCTACCCTTTCCAATGCACCAGTTACTGTATGCGCCCACGGAACCTACGGGAGTCAACAATGGACTGTACTTCATACTCCTCATGGTTCTCAACCTGTACAGGGTGAGGATGTTGCACCAAGGTTGTAAAGCGGTTGCAGACCAAAGGTTGTAATAAGGAGACATGAAATACACTGGGTAATCCTGTGTAGGATATGGAAAGGATCAATAAACCGATGTGCGAACTTTAGTGAGGGAACACGAAGTCGGAGATTGCGAGATGACAGCCAGACCCTGTCCCCAACCTGGGAGTTGAGTAACTCCACAATGAAATCCATAGACGGGTGGGTCCAGGGCCTTTCTCTATTGGGTATGGGTTATAGGAGGCCCACTGGAAGGTGTCATGGAGTCTTACTCTGAGCACACACGGAACAAGCAGCTACTAAGGCAGTTACATCAGCACGTAGACTAGGCCACCAGAATTGTTGGGAAATGGCCCAAACGAGTTGATTCTTCCCAGGGTGGCCAGCTGCCTTGGGAAAATGGTAAGTCTGGAGCACGGCAGTACAGGGACTCTCTGGGACAAAGCAGCAGTCACAAGGTTTCTCAGGAGGAGCATGGACCTGAGCAGCAAGAATTTTGTCACCCAAAGGAGAGGTAAGACTGGTGTGAACTGTAGCCAGAATACAATCAGGAGGAATTACAGGAATCGGAACCAACTCCAGCTTGGAAGTGGAGGAAAATTGATGTGACAAGGCATCAACCCTTACATTCTTAGTACCAGGTAAGAATGAGACAATGTAATTGAAACTTGACAAGAAAAGAGCCCATCGTGCCCTTCTGGGAGAGAGGCATTTAGCCTCAGACAAGAATGTGAGATTCTTATGGTTAGTAAGAATAAGAACTGGCACAGTGGTACCTTCGAGGAGATGTCTCCATTCTTTCAGGGCTAAAATGATCGCCAACAGCTCGATGTCACCAATCTCGTAATTGCACTCCGCAGGTGACAATTTCTTGGAAAAGTAGCCACAAGGATGCATAGCGGTCTCAGCGGTAGGACGTTGAGACAGAAGGGTGCCAACACCAGTCTCAGAAGCATCAACCTCAAGGATAAAAGGTAACGTTGGATCAGGATGTGCCAACACAGGAGCAGAAACAAAGGCAGCCTTGAGACTCTCAAAGGCCTTAATGGACTCCGGAGACCAACTCTGTGGGTTACCGTCCTTTCTGGTCACATCAGTCAGGGGCTTGACCAGAGACGAGATGTTACGAATAAACTTCCCACGGGTAGGACTGCCGAAAGTTTCTCTGGGTCGATTGAAAGACCAGCAGTGGAAATGACTAAGCCCAGGAATTTAACCTGGTCATGATGGAACTCGCATTTCTCCAGTTTACAATAGAGATTATTCTCTCTTAGTTTCTGAAGCACACAACAGACATCTGTGTGGTGGCTGTCCAGGGACTTGGAAAATATGAGGATATCATCGAGATAAACCACCACACATACCTGCAACAAATCTCGGAGGACATCGTTAATAAATTTCTGGAAAACTTCCGGGGCATTACAAAGGCCAAAAGGCATTACGAGGTACTCATAATGGCCTGTTCTGGTATTAAACGCAGTTTTCCACTCGTCGCCCTCCTTAATCCTCACAAGACTGTTTGCCCCTCTCAAATCAAGCTTTGTGAAAACCGTTGCTTCCTTGAGGAGGTCAAATAACTCCGTAATCAACGGAATCGGCTAGGCATTCTTGAACGTGAGACAATTGAGACCCCTATAATCAATACAAGGTCTCAGTTCACCACTCTTCTTCACAAAGAAAAAAGCAACACCAGCAGGAGACGAGGATTTGCAGATGAAACCTCGAGAAAGTGCATCTGCAACATACTCCTCCATGGCCTTATCCTCCAAGACCGACTACTGGCTTGACCTTTGTCAAAGACATCATTAAAATCGCAGTGCTCCTCCGGCAGGGAGAAGAGTGAAGAGGTGCACATGACCTGGACTACCTTCTGGAAGCATGTCTTACTGCATTGTGGTGACCAGGAGAGAACCTCAGCACGGAGCCAATCAAAAGAGGAGTTGTGCCTCTGTAACCAAGGATAACAATAACCAGCGGAAACTTAGGTGAGGAAATAACTTGGAATTGGATTATCTCATGGTGATCAGCCCCTATGGCCATGGACAACGGAACTGTCTCATGAGTCACATGGGCAGGCTGTAGAGGTCTCCCGTCAAGAGGCTCAATGGCAATTGGAATGTCACACAACTGCAGCGGAATCGAGTGCTTCGATACAAAGGCAGCATCAATGAACAGGCCTGCAGCCCCAGAGTCGATTAGAGCCTGTATCTCGATGGACGACTCAGCCCAAGAAAGGGTAATGGAAAGAAGGGGCTTATCCTTATGGATAACTGGGGATGAAACAACGCCACCTAAGGTCTGTCCGTGACAGGACCTCAAGGTTCGGGCGCTCCCTGGACGGGTAGGACAAGACTAAAATAAATGACCTGCCTGGCCACAATAAAGGCACAATCTCTCCCTCCTCCTAAAGTTTCTCTCATACACTGAGAAACGCGTGAAACCCAATGCATGGGTTCACCTTCACTGCTTGACTCGGTACCAGGAGGCATGGGAGGTGAGGGAGGCACGGGTGGGACTACAAAGCTTGGAGACAAACATACAGGAGGCTCCTGCAAGCGCTCAATAAAAGAGAGTCTTTCTCTGAGTCTGGAGTCAACGAGGATGGCAAACGTGATCAACTTCTCCAGCTCAGTGGGTATATCTCAGGCTGCTATGTCATCCTTGATGGAATCCAAGAGACCATGAGAACAAGCAGCCACAAGGGCCTCATTGTTCTCTGCTGCCAGAGTACGGAATTCGGCAACAGTTCTCGTACTCTGTTCGATGGACATGAGGCACTTGGCAGCAGAAGCGGAGCGTGCAGGAACGTCAAATACCCTTTTAAATGAAGCCATAAACTCAGGGTAACTCAAGACAACAGGTTTTTGCATCTCCCGTAGAGGGTTTGCCCATGCCAAGGCTCTTTCAGAAAGCAAAGATATCGCAAAACCTACTTTGCTTCTGTTCATAAGAAACGCCTGGGGCAGCATCTCAAAGTGTATCTCAACCTGAAAACCTCTGCATTGGACTGGATCGCCCCCAAATCGCTGGGGAAGCGGAGCGGAACCAGACATACCTCTTATAGAGGTAATACTCAAGGCGGGTGCCTGCACAGAGACTGGAGCAGCAGCAGGGACTGGACGGCTTAAGTGAGCAGGACTGACGAGCAGGATATCAACAGCTGAGTAACTGTGGAGAGAGATGGGAGCTGGCAATTAGCTGACAGCTGAGTGGCCAGCTCAGAGAAGGAAGGGCTGTGCCCAGCCCTGACAACCGGTACCTTGAGCCACACCAGAGAGGCAGTGGGAGATTAGGGAACTCGACAAGTGGCTGAGGAGCTGGTGTAGGAAGGGTTCGGGTTCCTGGAGAACTGGGCTGACTTTTCAGTTGGTTACGGGCTCTTTAGCAGGGACGGACTGCACCTAAAAGGGGAGGGTGCAGCTCGGCTAGGAGTGAAGATGGGCGAAAAGTTAGAGGGGCTTTTAAACTAGGTGGCAGGGGGGAGGGTCCAGATGTAGAGATAGCCAGCGTGGAACAAGGTCCAGTGGGTAATATTGAGGGCATTAGCGGTAGGGAGACTAAAATACCTAAACCCAAGGTAAGTAACGGGACAAATCCAAATTGCAGCCTCATTACCAACAAGGTGATAGTATGCTACTGGACAAAACTAAGCGGCTTGTATACTAATGCTAGAAGTCTGGCTGACATGATGGGAGAACTCGAGCTGCTGATGTATGAGGAGGATCTAGATTTTGTGGGAATCTCAGAGACTTGGTTTAACAGCTCTCATGATTGGTTGGCAACCCTCCAGGGGTATTCCCTATATTGCAGAGATAGGCAAGGTGGAGGGGTATGCCTGTACATCAAGAATGATGTGCAAGTGATTATGAGGGACAACATTACCAACAGAGCAAGGGAGGAGGTGGTGCCCTTATGGGTGGAGCTTCAAAGGAAGGAAACTAAGGGGAAAGTAATACTGGGCTTATGCTATAGGTCCCCTAATCAGAGGGAGAAGGGGAGGCGGACCTCCTATCACAGTTGGAATGGATGGGAAGTGTCATTATAATGGGGGATTTTAACTATCCAGATATAGACTGGGCGGAAGGTACCGCACATTTGTCTAAGGCTCATTATTTCCTAAATGTCTTGCAGGACAATTTCATGGGTCGGATGGTAAATGCACCAATAAGAAACAATGCATTACTAGACCTACTAATTACTAACAATACAGACCTGATCGCGGATGTGGAAATAGGGGAGAACTTAGGAAACAGCGACCACAGGTCAATTAGAAATAAGAAGCACAGGGGTAATACAAAGACACTGAATTTCAAAAGAGCCAACTTCCCTAAACTGTGCTCTTTGCTAGAAGATATTAAATGGGATAAAATCCTAGGAACAAAGAACACGGAGGAAAAATGGGAATGCTTTAAGAGCGTATTAAATAAAAGGTATTGGATAGTGAATTCCAATGGGAAATACATTTAAAAGAGCTACCAAAATTCCTGGGTGGCTAAACTCCAACATAAAAATGCATATCTGGTTACAAAAGATGGAGAGATGGCAAAGGTTTTGAATTTATTCTTCTCCTCAGTCTTCACAAGGGAAACGGGGGGATTTATGAGCAAGACTGTAATGTTAATCTTCATAACATGTCACAGGATGCACCCTCATGGCTAATAGAGGACAGAATTTGAAATAGACTTGAAAAACTTAACATTAATAAGTCACCGGGACCAGATGGCTTGCAGGGTCCTTAAGGAACTCAAGTGATAGCCAGACCAATCTATTAACCTTCTATGAGGAAGTGAGCTGCCAACTAGATAAAGGAAGGCCTGTGGATCTGGTGTATCTGGATTTTACAAAAGCATTTGATACAGTTCCCCATAAACGTTTACTGTACAAACTAAGGTCTGTCGGCATGGACCATAGGGTGAGTACATGGATTGAAAACTGGCTACGGGGGCAAGTCCAGAGGGTGGTGATAAATGTTAAGTACTCGGAATGGTCTGGTGTGGAAAGTGGGGTCCCCCAGGGTTCTTTCCTGGGACCAATCCTATTTAATTTATTCATAAACAATTTGGAGGATGGGATAAACAGCTCAATCTCAGTATACGACGATACAAAGCTAAGCGGTGCAATAACTACTACGCGGAAGTGGAAACCTTGCAAGAAGATCTAAACAAATTTATGGGGTGGGCAACTACATGGCAAATGAGGTTTAATGTTGAAAAATGTGAAATAATGCATTTGGGTGCCAAAAATATGAATGCAATTTACTCGCTAAGGGGAGAACCTCTGAGGGAATCTAGGATGGAAAAGGACCTGGGGGTCCTAGTAGATGAAAGGCTCAGCAATGGCATAAAATGCCAAGCTGCTGCAAGCAAAGCCAACAGAATTATGGCATGCATTAAGAAGGGGATTCACTCCAGAGCTGAAACAATAATTCCCCCACTCTACAAGACTCTGATCCACTCGGACCATGCCATCCAATTCTGGGCACCAGTCCTCAGGAGGGATGTTCTGGAACTGGAGAGGGTCCAGAGAAGGGCAACAAAGCTAATAAAGGGACTGGAGGAAGTCAGTTATGGGGAAAGACTACAAGCATTGAACTTATTCTCACTGGAGAAGAGACCCTTGAGGGAGGATAAGATTTCAATGTACAAAAATTGTACTGGTGACCCCACAATAGGGAAAAAACTTTTCTGTGAAAGGGAATTTAAAAAGACACACGGTCATTTACTAAAATTAGAAGAGAAGCGGTTTAACCTTAAACTGCGCAGAGGGTTCTTTACTGTAAGAAGCGAAAGGATGTGGAATTCTCTTCCACAAGCAGTGGTTTCAGCGAGGAGCATTGATAATTTCAGAAAAACTATTAGATGAGCACCTTAACGACCTCAACATACAGGGGTATACAATGTACTATTAACATATAAGCACAAACACAGGTTAGACTGGATGGACTTGTGTCTTTTTTCAACCTCACTAACTATGTAACCTTTGTTGCAGATTCCTACCTTTTGTTATTCTGAAGAAATCCCTTTGTGTTTGTCTGTGCTCATGTGGGAAAATGAATCTAATGGGAGTGGTTTTATAATTATCCTTCACCTGTGGCACCTGCAGGGCACTAATGAGGAAAGCTGCTGGGCCTGCACCCCTTTAGGCCCCTTTCACACTTGTGCAGCTTGTCCTGCGAATTGGGACTGCAAAGTCGCATGACAAGTCGTACCCCATGATTTCCAATGAGTACCGTTCATATCTGTGTGACTTCAAGTTGCAGCGACTTTAAAGTAGTCCCTGCACTACATTGGTCCGATTTTGATGCGACTTGAGGTCCATAGAACTCAAGGTTACACAGGCATTGCTTCAAGTTGCGACAAAGTTGCACGACTTTCAGGTTGTACAAGGGTGAAAGGTGCCTTAGACGCGTTCCTTTTGGGAGTATCTCACCAAAAATGCCTTTTTTATTCCAGGGGATGCCTGAAATCTGACTTGTATCTTACTGCAGACTTCTGGGAAAATCGAGGAGCCAATCACACAAGGAGGAAATTTTGTTTCTAATCCCGCGTACACACGAGTAGACTTTCCGGCAGACTTGGTCCAGCGGACCGGACTCCGTCAGACAATTCGATCGTGTGTGGGCTCCAGCTGACTTTTTTTTACCAAAAGTCAGACGGACCTAGAAATAAAACATGTTTCAAATCTTTCCGATGGACTCTAGTCCGGTCGAAAAATCCACTCTTCTGTATTCTAGTCCGACGGACTAAAACTGATGCTAGGGCAGCTTTTGGCTACTGGCTATCAACTTCCTTATTTTAGTCCGGTCGTACGTCATCACGTACGAATCCGTCAGACTTTGGTGTGATCGTGTGTGTCCAAGTCCGTTCGTCTGAAAGTCCGGCAGACCTACGCTGCAAAGTCCCTAAAACGTCACAGTCCCAGCATGCCCAGGGACTGTGACATCATATGGGGGCGGGGTCTCCGCCTATATAAGTCACAACGGAGCCCTCAGAGACCAGTCCAGCCGAAGAGAGCGTCGTGTCAACATTTGGGGAAGAGAAGAGAAGACAAGAAGCCCAGAAGTCCGGACCTCCGCTGGCAATAGAGCTACCTGAAGACAGCGGAGTGGAAGGCCGAAGAACTGGAACACCGGGAGAAGAGGCCGGAGAGAGCGGAGAAGAACCAACCGGACGCCGGGAGAAGATGAACCGGAGGGCTCCCCGAAGCCGGAAGAAGACCCCCGAAGCCGGAGGAAGAATAAATTATTTTAAAAACCTGTGTAGTGTGTTTTATTATTGACACTTTTTCTCTAGGTGAATGGGTAGGGGTACCATGTACCCCATACTCATTCACATAGGGTGGGGGGGTCGGGATCTGGGGGCCCTCTTATTATAGGGGGCTCCCGGATTCCGATAAGCCCCCCGCCCGCAGACCCCAACAACCAACGGCCAGGGTTGTCGGGAAGAGGCCCTTGTCCTCATCAACATGGGGACAAGGTGCTTTGGGGTGGGGGGGCACCGCAGGGCGCCCCCTCCCCCAAAGCACCCCCCCATGTTGAGGGCATGCGGCCTGGTACGGTTCAGGAGGAGGGGGCGCTCGCTCGTCCCCACCCCCTTTCCTGACCGGCCGGGCTGCGTGCTCGGATCGGGGTCTGGTATGGATTTTGGGGGGACCCCCACGCCGGTTTTTCGGCGTAGGGGGTTCCCCTTAAAGTTCCATACCAGACCTAAGGGCCTGGGGTGCCCCCCGCGCTCGCCGCAATAGGAAAATTTGTTTTTCCTATTGCAGCGAGCGCGAGATGAGGCACCCTGCTCCTCCGTCGTATCTGGTCCGTCGGACCAGCATACCGACGAACGGGCTTTCCGTCAGGAACTGAGTCCGGCGGAGTTACGACGTAAAGATTTGAAGCAAGTTTCAAATCTAAAGTACGTCGGATTTCCGACCGAAACGGTCCGTCGGAAGTCCGATGGAGACCACACACGGTCGGATTGTCCGCCGGATTTAGTCCGGCGGCGTCCGTCGGACTTTTGTAGGTGAAAAGTCCGACCGTGTGTACGCGGCATTAGAGTTATTTTACATAGCTCCCACATTGGTGTAAAAAAATGAGAGGCTCCAGGACTCTCCATTTGTATCCATAAGGTAAATCATTGAACATAAAAGAGAAAAGAAGAGGGAAAAAAAATAAAAATAAAATAAATTAAATTAAATTTAAAAGAGGGGGAGGGAGAGAAGAAGGGAAGGAGAGAAAAGGAGAAGAATAAAGGTCAGAAATACAAAGCAGGAGTCATTGCCCTCAGCCTAGGCCCCCTACTATCCAGTTTTGGAGATTATGGAGCCTGGAGGTACTTAATCCAGGGGGGCCACACCCTGTCAAATCTGGCTTGTCTGTCTCTAAGGATGCTGGTCAATTTTTCATTGACCATGATCCAAGAAAGTTTATGCTTTACTAGTGCAAGACTGACTACTGGGGTTTTCCATGCTCCTGCTATTGTAATTTTAGCTGCTGAAAAAATAAAGAAGATGAGAGTTCGGAGATGTCTAGGGATCTCGTCCAGCAGGTCCGCAAACAGCGCTGTTTTAGCATTTTTAGGTAGGTTTTGTCCTGTCACTGAATAGACCAGAGTGAATATTCTGATCCAAAAAGCTCTGGACCTTGGGACAGGACCACCAGATATGGAACATATTATCCTCTTGCCCGCATCCTCTGAAGCAAAAGGGTGAAGTGCCAGGGTGCAAACTCACCAGCCTCGCCTGAACCAGGTACCACCTGGACAGCACCTTGTAATTCCCTTCCACCACGGAAGTATTGAGTATTCCCTTGTGCAACATGGTCGACCACTGCCCCCAAACCTCCTCCTCTATAGCCTCGCCTAGATCTGATTCCCATGCAGTTTGGTATGAAGGTTTAGTCTGTTGATTGTTGAAGAGGGCATAGAGCTCCGAGATCCCACCACATGACTCTGGTCCGTGTAAACATTTATTTTCAAACAAGGTTCTAGTGGTTATGTCTATCAGATCGGTACCCAGGGATTTTATAAAATGAGTATTTTGATGTAGACGAAAAGATTCCGTCTGGGGCATCTGTAACGTTTCCCGGAAATAAGCCTGTTGCCTGATCCCTTTGTGACCTATGATGTGTGCTATCCTGTAAAGGCCTTTGTTAACCCACCATGTAAATTGTTGGGGATTCTGTCCTGGAGGAAAGTGCGGGTTATTGAGTATAGGGGCCACAGGGGAATGGGGAGATCTCAGCAGGTATTATTTGCACACCACACCGTATAGTATAGTATAGTTGTACCAGTTGAGCAGCCCTATAGTACCTCAAGAAGTGAGGAACTCCCAGTCCACCTCTCCACTTGGAGATATAGAGAGTGGAGTGAGCCACCCTACATCCACTACCACCCCAAATGAATTTGTAAACCAGCGATTTAAGTTTTTTAAAGAATGTAAATGGTATCGGAATCGACAATGATCGGAAATAATAAGATTCGGGGGAGTACCGTCATCTTGATGGTCGCTATTCTACCCATCCAGGAAAAATCATGTATCTGCCAGTTCTTTAATTCTTGTTCAATGGAGTTATAAAGTGTGAAGGTATATCCGGAATAAGGTGTGAAATCAATTCTTTAACTATGGCCTCAAATTTCGTAAAAGTTTTGGGAACCCCACGGACCCTGAAGTTGTAGCGACGAGATCGGTTCTGCAGGTCGTCAATCTTGTTCAAGGCATCATCCAGTCTCTTGTGGATATTCTCTATACAGTCGGTGTTTTGGTTGGTCCTGGTAATAGTGTCGTCTAGCGTGCTTTCCAGGGTTCCTATGCGGGTTCCGAATTCATGGAACTCACGTTTCAGGTCAGAGGTTATGCATTTACTGGCCTTTTGCAAGCCCTGGTCAAGCAGTGTGGAAAATCTGGCCAGGATTATGGGGTCTCCAGAATATTTAGTGGGCAGCGGAGCTGCCTGCACATTGGATGTGTAAGGAGGGCTATTATCTGGGCTCCCCTGGCTGAATAACATGTCCCCCAGAGCCCTGTCCATGTCAGATTGTGAGGAGAATATGTCCCTTTCTGGTGACAGTGAAGCTGCCTGGAAGGTCACCTCATTTGAGCCGAGATGCCGCCACCATCTTGATTTTACAGGCGCCCTCCAGTCTGTGTTTCAGCAGCTTCTGTGGGGGCGATTTAAGCTTATCCAAAGCCATAGCTCGCTAGACACAGTTTACTATGCTTCAGTTATGAATGGACACAGGAGTGATCAGTGTTAATTCAGAAAAAGAAGGGGCTGGTAAATGCAGATTCTGTTTCCTGGTTGCACCGATAATGCCATTATCTTACTGCAGGTCTAAAGCTTGCCATAATCTGAGCAAATTCCAACTGCTTTCTGATTTGAGCCTTGGGTGGTCCTATCAGCATCACTCTGTCCAACATCATTCAATCTGAAAATTGAAGGAGCCAAGTGGAAAATGGTCAGCTAAACAGTGACTGCAGCAATCAATCAAGGTTCAGGTATTCTGACAGTCATGGGTGACAGCCAGGGGTGGACTGACAACTCATGGGGCCCCCGGGCAATAGGAGATTATGGGGCCCCTGGGCAATAGGAGAAGATTATGGGGCCCCCAGGCAATAGGATATTATGGGGACCCCAGGCAATAGATTATGGGGCCACACAGTATACACACACACACACACACATACAGTATACACACACAGACACACAATATACACACACAGAATACACATACAGAATACACATACACACACTGAAAAGGTACTGGAGAGGCGGGCAGCTATAATCTTGGGATTTAAAAAAAAACACAGATTTTTACATACTGCCCCTGGTTTTATTGAGGCTGGTAACCCTGATGGGGCCCCTTAGTGGCATGGGGCCCTCGGGCAGTGCCCGAGTGCCCGAATGGTCAGTCCGCCCCTGGTGACAGCTGTCAGAATAAAATACCTGGCAGGGGAGATTCTTCTATCCACACCCTTTGACCTTGTAAAAGATCCAGTGCTGCATCTGTCCCCTGCCAGCTCTGCAGTGAGGACTGGGTGATCAAACGCTGCAATCGCTCAGTTCTCTCCCTCCACTCTAAGCAGAGAGCCAGGACTGTCAGTCAGTGGCTCTCTGCTCTCCCCTCCAGTGCTCACTGGAGTAGTGGGCTGTGGAGGGGGCTGGCTCAGATTCTCAGTGGATCTCTGTGAGGCTGAGCCAGATGCCGGTCCAGGCATCTGGGTGGGTACCGGCATTAAAGTCTGGATCCTTCCAGAGCCTGGATTGGCTGAGTGATATAAGCCGACAGCCGACTTTAGTGCACTGTTGGCTGAAAACAGGTCACAGGAGTGCAGAATGTGCTGTACTCCGGTGATCCATAAGTACAGCCAAAAAAACTCTGGCTGAACTTTTCCTTTAAGCTGGCTATACACTATACAGTCTCTGTACAATCTCCTTTAGACTCCAATAAAAAAAAAAAAATGTAATATGTAGACAAATCTAAAAAAAATAATTCCATTTGTATCAAACCAGGCAGACATTTAAGATGGCTGTACATGAATCAAAATTCAGCTGGTTCAGCAGGGACCGTCTAAATTTCAATCTACTGTATGGCCACTGTGGTTGAACAGAAGTCAATCTACCAATCATCTTCTGTTCAACCATCCTGTTGGATTTTAGCCGCTCGATCAGTGCCACCGGCTTTAGCCTGTAGCCCTGATCTATCTATTCTTACATTGGGGCAGTCTCCCCACTGTCAGAATACAGTAGCACAACGGTGAGGATTTCCCCATTCACCTCAAATGTGTGAATGGGGAAATCAGGACAGTTTTTTCATTTAACCCGCTGGTTGAACAAAATAAAACAGATCCATGTATGGCCAGCTTTAGACTACAAAATTGATGGAAATTATAAAGGAGATTGTACAGGTTGTGTAGTTTATGGTCTTAATGAAAACAATAGATGCTCTGCAGTGTCTAATGATATAGTACTCACAGAATGCTCATTGGTAGCCATGTGATCTATGCTGTCTAGGCATTAGGTGACATTGGGAAAGCAGTTTTACACACTATATATACAGTATATGCTATATATATACACACATGGTATCTTATAAAAGTGAGTACACCCCTCACATTTTTGTAAATATTTTCTTATATATTTTCTTGTGACAACACTGAAGAAATGACACTTTGCTACAATGTAAAGTAGTGAGTGTACAGCTTCTATAACAGTGTAAATTTGCTGCCCCCTCAAAATAGCTCAACACACAGCCATTAATGAAAAGCAAAGAGGGGGGGATTTTGGGACTTTGAACCAAATTACGGCCTGGTAAGGTTGTGTCTTTCCATCCCTGTCAATATGACTGTAAACAAGCAAGCAGGCAAGGAGCTAGCGAGTAAGAAGGGGGGGGGGGGGGGGGGGGGTTGGGACCTTAAATGAAGCGCATGGTTTGCAAAACAATAATTGGTGGGTTAATAGACTGTTTAATAAGTCAAATACAGTAGTAACATACACAATCCTATTAACACTTGGCAAGACAATTAGAAAAGTAGTAGCACTGATATACATTGGTTGACATACAAAATACTAATATCATAAGGCAAGGCTGATAGAATAGGTAATAACACTGGTGAAAAAAAAAAACATTGCTAGGTAAAAATAAGGGCCACCAATATCAGAGTAGGTAAACATATATTGCGCAGTAATGCCTGTATGATCTCTGGCCTCAATATTCCTGTAATGAGGGATAATCCATACACATAGAAAAAATTGGTGAATGAAGGATATCCAGTAGCTCGACGCGTTTCGTGGTTCTGGACCACTCATCAGGAGTGGACACGCCATATTTCTGTAATTTAAGATAGTATAATGAGTCAAAATGATTAACATGAGTACAAGAGGGGCAGATGAAACCCCCCAGAGAATCGAAGTACTCACTAAGATTCGTTTTGATGGTGAAAGGCCGAGAGTGGTAAGCCATCCGGAATCAACGCAACCGGGAGCTGAGGTGGGCGACCCAGCGGCGGCGACCAAAAACAGGCACCCGACGGGGTGACACAGGACCACAAGGCACTCTAGAGAGAAAAGTGGTGAGTGGACCAAACAGATGAGGTGTCTGTAAGGGAGTGGGGGAAAGAGAAGAAATAATGAAAATGAAAATTGATGAATGATAAATATGTGAAGTTGGGGAGTGAAGAATGGTGAGGAGACTGAAACTCAAAGGTTAGTGGTAGTGAGTGATAGAAAGTGGGTAAGTGAGAAAGTGCCCACAATGTAGCTGAAACCAAAAGTCTGTGAAGTAATTGAATGATTGAATGGAGTGACCGTGGCTAATGTGATGCAAAAGTTACCTGGTGCTGCATAAAAAGGGGGCGTGGTGCTCCTTGCCTGCTTGCTTGTTTATACAGCCATTAATGTCTAAACCGCTGGCAACAAAAGTGAAGTGAAAATGTCCAAATTGGTTCCAAAGTGTCAATACTTTGTGTGGCGACCATTATTTTCCTGCATTGCCTTAACCCTCTTGGGCATGGAGTTCACCAGAGCTTCACAGGTTGCCACTGGAGTCCTCTTCTACTCCTCCATGACGACATCACGGAGCTGGTGGATGTTAGAGACCTTGCGCTCCTCCACCTTCCATTTGAGGATGCCCCACAGACGCTCAATAGGGTTTAGGTCTGGAGACATGCTTGGGCAGTCCATCACCTTTATCCTCAGCTTCTTTAGCAAGGCAATGGTTGTCTTGTAGGTGTGTTTGGGGTCGTCATCATGTTGGTATACTGCCCTGTGGCCCAGTCTTTGAAAGGGGGGATCATGCTCTGCTTCAGTATGTCACAGTACATGTTGGCATTCATGGTTCCGTAAATGAACTGTAGCTCCCCAGTGCTGGCAGTACTCATGCAGCCCCAGACCATGACATTCCCACCACCATGCTTGACTGTAGGCAAGACACACTTGTCTTTGTACTCCTCACCTGGTTGCCGCCACACACATTTGACACCATCTGAACCAAATAAGTTTATCTTGGTCTCATCAGACCCCAGGACATGGTACCAGTAATCCATGTCCTTCGTCTGCTTGTCTTCAGCAAACTGTTTGCGGGCTTTCTTGTGCATCATCTTTATTAGAGGTTTCCTTCTGGGACAACAGCAATGCAGACCAATTTGATGCAGTGTGTGGCATATGGTCTGAGCACTGACAGGCTGACCCCCCACCCCTTCAACCTCACCAGCAATGCTGGCAGCACTCATACGTCTATTTGCCAAAGACAACCTCTGGATATGACGCTGAGCACGTGCATTCAACTTCTTTGATCGACCATGGCGAGGCCTGTTCTGAGTGGAACCTGTCCTGTTAAACCACTGTATGGTCTTGGCCACCATGCTGCAGCTCAGTTTCAGGGTCTTAGCAATTTTCTTATAGCCTAGGCCATCTTTATGTAGAGCAACAATTCTTTTTTTCAGATCCTCAGAGAGTTCTTTGCCATGAGGTGCCATGTGGAACTTCCAGTGACCAGTATGATAGAGTGAGAGCGATAACACCAAATTTAACACACCTGCTCCCCATTCACACCTGAGACCTTGTAACACTAACGAATCACATGACACTGGGGAGGGAAAAAGGCTAATTGGGCCCAATGTGAACATTTTCACTTAGGAGTGTACTCACTTTTGTTGCCAGCGATTTAGACGTTAGTGGCTATGAGTTGAGCTTTTTTGAGGGGACAGCAAATTTACACTGTTATACAAGCTGTACACTCACTACTTTACATTGTAGCAAAGTGTCATTTCTTCAGTGTTATCACATGAAAAGATATAATAAAATATTAACAAAAATGTGAGGGGCGTACTCACTTTTGTGAGATACTGTGTGTATATATATATATATATATATATATATATATATATATATATATATATACAGTGGGGAGAACAAGTATTTGATACACTACACTGATGATTTTGCAGGTTTTCCTACTTACAAAGCATGTAGAGGTCTGTCATTTTTATCATAGGTACTCTTTACCTGTGAGAGACGGAATCCAAAAAAATCCAGAAAATCACATTGTATGATTTTTAAGTAATTCATTTTTTTTTTTGCATGACATAAGTATTTGATACATTAGAAAAGCAGAACTTAATTTGGTACAGAAACCTAGAAACGAGATCATACATTTCCTGTAGTTCTTGACCAGGGTTGCACACACTGCAGCAGGGATTTTGGCCCACTCCTCCATACAGATCTTCTCCAAATGCTTCAGGTTTTGGGGCTGTCTCTGGGCAATATGGACTTTCAGCTCCCTCCAAAGATTTTCTATTGAGTTCAGGTCTGGAGACTGGCTAGGCCACTCCAGGACTTTGAGATGTTTCTTACGGAGCCACTCCTTAGTTGCCCTGGCTGTGTGTTTCGGGTCCTTGTCATGCTGGAAGACCCAGCCACGACCCATCTTCAATGCTCTTACTGAGGGAAGGAGGTTGTTGGCCAAGATCTCGCGATACATGGCCCCATCCACCCTCCCCTCAATATGGTGCAGTCGTCCTGTCCCCTTTGCAGAAAAGCAGCCCCAAAGAATCATGTTTCCACCTCAATGCTTCACGTTTGGGATGGTGTTCTTGGGGTTGTGCTCATCCTTCTTCTTCTTCCGAACACGGCGAGTGGAGTTTAGACCAAAAAGCTCTATTTTTGTCTCATCAGACCACATGACCTTCTCCCATTCCTCCTCTGGATCATCCAAATGGTCATTGGCAAACTTCGGATGGGCCTGGACATGCGCTGGCTTGAGCATGGGGACCTTGCATGCGCTGCAGGATTTTAATCCATGACACCGTAGTGTGTTAATAATGGTTTTCTTTGAGACTGTGGTCCCAGCTCTCTTCAGGTCATTGACCAGGTCCTGCCATGTAGTTCTGGGCTGATCCATCACCTTCCTCATGATCATTGATGCCCCTCGAAGTGAGATCTTGCATGGAGTCACAGACCGAGGGAGATTGACTGTCATCTTGAACTTCTTCCATTTTCTAATAATTGCGCCAACAGTTGTTGCCTTCTCACCAAGCTGCTTGCTATTGTCCTATAGCCCATTCCAGCCTTGTGCAGGTCTACAATTTTATCCCTGCTGTTCTTACACAGCTCTCTGGTCTTGGCCATTGTGGAGAGGTTGGAGTCTGTTTGAGTGCGTGGACAGGTGTCTTTTATACAGGTAACGAGTTCAAACAGGTGCAGTTAATACAGGTAATGAGTGGAGAACAGGAGGGCTTCTTAAAGAAAAAATAACAGGTCTGTGAGAGCCGGAATTCTTATGCCGCGTACACACGCGTACCGGAGTCCGTCGGACAATTCGATCGTGTGTGGGCTCCAGCGGACTTTTTTTGCTCAAAAGTTTGACGGACTTAGATTTGAAACATGTTTCAAATCTATCCGACGGACTTGAGTCCGGTCGAAAAGTCCGCTCATCTGTATGCTAGTTCGACTGACTAAAAGCCACGCTAGGGCAGCTATTGGCTACTGGCTATGAACATCCTTGTTTTAGTCCGGTCGTACGTCATCACGTACGAATTCGTCAGACTTTGCTTGATTGTGTGTAGGCAAGTCCGTTCATTCAGAAAGTCCGTCGTAAAGTCCGCCAAAGTCCGCCGGCCAAAGTATGCCGCAAAGTCCGCTCGTGTGTACGCGGCATTACTGGTTGGTAGGTGATCAAATACTTATGTCAAGCAATAAATGCAAATTTATTTTTTAAAAATCATACAATGTGATTTTCTGGATTTTTGTTTTAGATTCCGTCTCTCACAGTTGAAGAGTACCTATGATAAAAATTACAGACCTCTACATGCTTTGTAAGTAGGAAAACCTGCAAAATCAGCAGTGTATCAAATAATTGTTCTCCCCACTGTATGTATATACAGTGGCTTGCAAAAGTATTCGGCCCCCTTGAACTTTTCAACCTTTTGCCACATTTCAGGCTTCAAACATAAAGATAATAAATTTTAATTTTTTGTGAAGAATCACCAACAAGTGGGACACAATTGTAAAGTGGAATGAAATCTATTGGATATTTTAAACTTTTTTAGCAATTAATAAACTGAAAAGTGGTGCGTGCAAAATTATTCGGCCCCTTTACTTTCAGTGCAGCAAACTCACTCCAGAAGTTCAGCGAGGATCTCTGAATGATCCAATGTTGTCTTAAATGACTGATGGTGATAAATAGAATCCACCTGTGTGTAATCAAGTCTCTGTATAAATGCACCTGCTCTGTGATAGTCTCAGGGTTCTGTTGAAAGCGCAGAGAGCATCATGAAGACCAAGGAACACACCAGGCAGGTCCGTAATACTGTTATGGAGAAGTTTAAAGCCGGATTTGGATACAAAAAGATTTCCCAAGCTTTAAACATCCCAAGGAGCACTGTGCAAGCGATCATTTTGAAATGGAAGGAGTATCAGACCACTGCAAATCTACCAAGACCTGGCTGTCCCTCTAAACTTTCAGCTCAGACAAGGAGAAGACTGATCAGAGATGCAGCCAAGAGGCCCATGATCACTCTGGATGAACTGCAGAGAACTACAGCTGAGGTGGGAGAGTCTGTCCATAGGACAACAATTAGTCGTACACTGCACAAATCTGGCCTTTATGGAAGAGTGGCAAGAAGAAAGCCATTTCTCAAAGATATCCATGAAAAGTCTCGTCTAAAGTTTGCCACAAGCCACCTGGGAGACACACCAAACATGTGGAAGAAGGTGCTCTGGTCCGATGAAACCAAAATCAAACTTTTTGGCCACAATGCAAAACGATACGTTTGGCGTAAAAGCAACACAGCTCATCACACTCAACACACCATCCCCACTGTCAAACATGGTGGTGGCAGCATCATGGTTTGGGCCTGCTTTTCTTCAGCAGGGACAGGGAAGATGGTTAAAATTGAGGGGAAGATGGATGCAGCCAAATACAGGACCATTCTGGATGAAAACCTGTTGGAGTCTGCAAAAGACCTGAAACTGGGACGGAGATTTATCTTCCAACAAGACAATGATCCCAAACATACAGCAAAATCTACAAAGGAATGGTTCACAAATAAACGTATCCAGGTGTTAGAATGGCCAAGTCAAAGTCCAGACCTGAATCCAATTGAGAATCTGTGGAAAGAGCTGAAAACTGCTGTTCACAAACGCTCTCCATCCAACCTCACTGAGCTCGAGCTGTTTTGCAAGGAAGAATGGGCAAGAATTTTAGCCTCTCGATGTGCAAAACTGATAGAGACATACCCCAAGCGACTTGCAGCTGTAATCGCAGCAAAAGGTGGCTCTACAAAGTATTAATGCAAGGGGGCCGAATAATTTTGCACGCCCCACTTTTTATTTTTTTATTAGTTAAAAAAGTTTCAAGAATCCAAAAGATTTCGTTTCACTTCACAATTGTGTCCCACTTGTTGGTGATTCTTCACAAAAAATAAAAATTTTATATCTTTATGTTTGAAGCCTGAAATGTGGCAAAAGGTTGAAAAGTTCAAGGGGGCCGAATACTTTCGCAAGCCACTGTACATATACTGTGTATATATATATAGCAAAATTGGTCTTTAACTAGTTGTTGCCCGCCCACCGTCAAATGCACAGCGTGGCGATCGCGGCCTCGCCGTGTTGGTAGGACACGGTGCAACCCCGATCTCTGTAAAGAGCCACTTCCGCGGCTCTTTAACCATGTAATCGGCTGTGTCCAATCACAGCCAGTCACATGTAAACACGGAGATGCCGGTAATCAGCGCTCCTTGTAATCAGTGCCCTGATTACAATAACGACACTAGTGCCACAAATCAGTGCAAGTGATGAGTGCCCACCCGTGCCAGCAATCAGTGCCCACCACTGCCAGCAATCAGTGCCCACCACTGCCCACAAGTGCCACCATTCAGTGCCCATTAGTGATGCCAGTCAATGCTGGCTATAAGTCCCACCTATCAGTAATGCCCTTCACTGGTGTCCATCAATGCCCATCAGTGTCACCCATCAATGCCCATCAGTACCGCCTATCCATGCCGCCTATCAGTGCCCACCAGTGCCGCCTATCAGTGCCCATCAGTGCCACCTATCAGTGCTCATCAGTGCCACATATCAGTGCCACCTATAAGTGCCTATAAGTGCGGCATATTAGTGCCTCCTCATCAGTGCCACCTAATCAGTGCCCATAAGTGCCGCCTCATCAGTGCCCATAAGTGCCACCTCATCAATGCCCACTAGTTCAGCCTATCAGTGCCCATCAGTGCCGCCTCATCAGTGCACATCAGTGAAGGAGAAAAATTACTTAATTATAGAATTTACTGACAGAAACTGAGTAAAAAAAATTTTTTTCACATTTTTTGGTCTTTTTTTTTTATTTGTAAAAAATAAAAAAAAACAGCAGTGATTAAATACCACCAAAAGCTCTATTTGTGTGAAGAAAATGATAAAAATTTAATCTGGGTACAGTGTAGCATGACCGCGCAATTGTCATTCAAAGTGCGACAGCGCTGAAAGCTGAAAAATGGCCTGGGCAGGAAGGGGGTGTAAGTGCCCTGTAGGCAAGTGGTTGAAGGCCCTTTCAGATTAGTGCATTACAGTAGGAAAAGCATGCTTTTACTGCACATTATCACAATACAGTATGTGGCAATGTTTGTACAGCAATGTGGTGTGATTCATTTTGCAAGGCAACCAAACACAATTTTACTGTAGTGGACAACACACCTGCACTGTGCTGCTTAAAAAAGCTGAATGTCCAATATTTCATTTATTAAGGTGCACTACCAGCCCATTTAAAATTAGTATGTTATCTTAACATAGCCCACCTCAATGTGCATTACCGTAACACAGAGTGTGAAAGGGGTCTACAACTGGAGCCCCTAGGGCAGTGTGATCCTGGCTTCACTGCTAAGTGAGTAACCAACCTGGCAGAAACATACAGGATTGGCACTTCTCTTTGACTGGCTGCATGATTTTTCCAGATCAGTGACTCCGTGGATACTAAAGTCTAAATCTGAATGACATCCAGCAACATTTGCATAACATAAACTAGATTATTATGTATGCATGTGCATTTGATATGTTTTTCCAGAACGTTTTGTATTTTTTTTTCATGCATGTTTTTGATGCGTTTTTATGTGTTTTGAACTTCTTTTTTTTTTGTTTTGGCCATGGCAAGCTATATGTTGATGTTGTTTGGAGAAAGATTTGTTGTCATGCAGGAAAACGCTGTAAAAACACATCAAAAAATGCATGTATATGCGGTTTTTATGCGACTCCGTTGAAGTCTAAACGCACTGTGCTGCGTGTAAAAAGTCCCTGCACCTTACCAAAAATGCATTGCAGGAAACTGAATAGATGTGAACAGGACCCATGTGAAATACGGTTAATGGATTGTAGTGCGTTTTATGCATATCTGCAAACCCACTATAAAAATAAGTATAGCTTTGAATTTAGCAATGCCTGACCTTGAAGGTTCTCTGTAATGTGTCCATTTGACTTGGCTATCAAAGAAAACCTGTACTGAGCAAGTATGAAGCCTGCCATTGCTCTTCTCTACTGTAGATTAAAAACTTCTACATCCCTGGCTGTCATGCCTACCCAGTGGCTTCATCATTTTCTGAGCCACTGTCCTAGAACAGCCAAGCAATTTAGAAACTGACTTTTCCCCAAGTTTGATCTTCTTGATCTGCATGCTTGTCCTGGCGTACTGAAGCCAGAGTCAGCCAGGCGACTAGAATTTTTAGGCAATCAGCAATGATAACTTCATTGCTTCTGTCAGTACAGGCTCCCTTTAATTCAGTGTGTTTATTAATATTTTAAGAAAGGTCTGGTCTAATTCTGATTGGTTGCGGAGGGTTATTGTACTTTGCACAGCCTTGTGTAGTTAATTGTGTAGCCGATGGAGCTCATTAAAAAAAAGGAAATTTGGAAAAACTCAATAAAAAATGTATAGTCAAAAAAAAAAAAAAAAAGGAAATGATGCAGGTCCCTGTAATAATTGTTGTGCAGGAGTGACCAGCAATGAAGCAGTTAATGCACACCGTCTTCTTACATCATGTCCATCCTCCACCAGCCTGCATTGCTGCTGCATTTCTCTTATTAGCTGAGAATACACTTTGTCTTTTAACCCCCTGTCTGCTGGAGCAGTATGTTCCTAGAGCCCAGTGCACGCTAATAAAGTGAACTTAATCACAAGCAGTTCTCAATTACAACTGCAGCTATTCACTGTCCAGATCTGTCCCCCCTCCTTACTAGTGTCCTATCAGAGTAGTACAGATCCAGGTGATTTTTCCACTCCCCCCCCTCTCCCCACCATCACCCTTTGACCTTGTGAATAGAGACTCAGTACAAAGCCTTGCATCCCTGTATCTTTCCCCCTTCTCCAACCCTCCCACTGGAGGTTGGCTTCCCCTTTAAAAGTCCCATCACATGCTAGCATGCGGATCTGATGCAGACTCTGCTTGCGACAAGGGGAGAAGGTGCTGAGCTGAGCAGTTTGGGCTGCCAGAGATCCCTTTTAACAATGTCATTCTGCTGTGACAAGGCATTGCAGCACTCAACTTTCACTGCTGGGATAAGGAAGTCACATTGTGCCAGCCTCACTCATGCCCACATCTCCGGCCTGTGCCCACAGACTGCACGTAAGTCATAGGCAGAACTGCTCTTACCAATGCAGCTTGACCTCATGCATGCCTCATGCCTCTGCTTAGCTTTTTTTTTTTAATGCTTGCCTTCACCCCCTTGGGCTGTAGGAGCTGCGCTGCTGGACCTTCCTGTGTCATACTGCAGTCAGCTTTCTGCATCCCGGTGTCATTACTAAACTGCATCCTCAATCTTTCCCCGTAGAACCTTAGACCTGTATGCCTGTCTGTACCATACTTCCACACTTTCTGCTTTATTCAACCTATGGGACATGCCATCTATTATTTTATTTATAGTCAGAAATCCAATGCTGCAGAAAAAAGATCTAAAAGAAAATGGGAGTTGGTAGCATCATTTGAAAATGTAATTTTATTTGTATATTGTTTGTATGTTTGTTTGTTTTTTTGTACTGTTACTGATGTGACTTTTAAAAGGGATGGTGGATTTCTTATATTTACTAATATTAGATAGTTGCTGAATCGCATGGAGATGATGAAAGTGTTATTGGTTAGATTTAATGTGTGCTATATATTGGAAATTGATGAGAGTGTATTGCGCACAAAGTTGTCCGTACAACGTGCACGGTGCAGGGTACATAATGCAGCAAGTGTGAGAAGTCTGTATGGGGACAGAATGCAGATAATGTTATAGGGCAGTAAAAGGAGCCATAGATTCTGTGTGTCATGCAGAGGCCATATCTATAGATCCATTAATTACATTTACTGTACACTACAAGGATAGATCGGACAAAACAGACATTTCTTTATAGTGTAAAAATATTGTTATTTTTTTAAACCATTCATTCTTTTCTAACATCAAATGTTGCAGTTACTCCCAGTAAATGTCATTCTATCAAAGGTACCTTTTAAAAGTTGTTACATTTACTGGCAGACCCTCTCAGTGTATTTTTAAATTTTAAGACATGCATGATTTATTATTGATAAGAATAATATTACTATTATTCTTATTAATATCATCATTATTACACATAATAAACTGTCTATGTTTTAGTTTATTAAATGTATATATTACATAAATGTTATGTTCAATGTGACAAGTAGAAGCACCCCCTTAGATTACCTGTACCTCTAACCGAGAAAGTGTGTTTTATACCACTGAAGTGCAAGCTCTTTTGATTTAAGGTCTGCACTATTAATACACCACTGCTCTGGGGCCCTAAGTGCCATATCTGAGATTGTTCCAGGAACCCCCCAAAAATGACTCAAATGTGGACCCCTATAAAATGTAGTAATCTGATATGATTCTAGGAGCAGGTGGTCTAGACAATGAAATAAAAAATTCAAATTTTATGTAATTTTACACTGTTGCCAGTAACTAATCCTGCATGATTATGTGTGACTAATATCAAATGAATGAATATCAAGTAAATACATTTTTTAAACATGCCGCATATATACAAACATACAAGTGTAAAATATTTTACAATACAGATGTCTGTTTGAAACCTTTTAATATACCAAAAATTCCATTAATGTTTTTACACCACTGGTGTAAATAGTCTGTAAACTGGAATTTATGGTACAAATATGTGCAATACAAATATGTAATAATATTTATAATTTTAGAATGATTAGATTTTAATTGACCAGGGAAATATCGGAGATTTCTGTCTGTTGATGTCATAGCTTGGGTGACAAAGGTCAACCACTTTTTAGCTCCATAGGGACAACATTTTTTTAATTTAAGACCAAGAGGAGCAAAAAGAATTAACGCACATTTTTTGGGGTAATTTATATCCTGATAAAACAAGGCTTGCAGTACTTTTGTATTACAGGAATCCCTGATAGGTAGACGGAGGTGACGCTCACCTGATATTTCATCTACTCCAAGCAGGTGCAGCATCACAGAGATGCAGTGTGGTCCTCAGAGACTAAATTGGACTTTTAGGATAAAAATAACCGTAGACTAGTTCTCATACTCTGGATTTTAGATCTATGACACCTCCAGCCACGCTTTCTACTGCAATATTAATTATAGAATGTGATGTGACTTGACAGCCTCAAACTTTCCCCTTTCACATCACTAGAGGAAAATGTCAGACATCCCATGCTTTAATACCGGCACCTCAACTTTGATTACTGTGTCCCTCTGAGTGTGACCTCTCATTTTCTCCTACAGTCTACAAAAACAGCTGCAGGCAAGGGAAAGTCAACACACTTTGCAGGATGAATAGGACAGTGGCATCCGCAGTGTCCCACTTCATCATCCCAGGTTGCACAGCAAACGGGGAGAGCAAGGTGACTTTGTGTGTTGGTCAATGCAGCAGTCCTGTCCCATGCCCGGGAAAATTAGCAAAGGGGATTTCCGTGATATGCCTGGGCTTGTCCAGGCTTGTCTGCCCTGCCTGTCACTTGGGGGGGAAGGGAGACATCTGGAGACTTGCTCTGTAGGATTTCCCCACGCTCAGATATACCAGGATCAGTATTGCTGACCATGCCTTGATGAAGTAGCTCATTTCTATATATCCCTGGCTGTCCCGTATGCCATTGCAGCATAAGCAGCGTGGACTGCAGCACAGGCATTCGTGCTACTCCTGCAATGACTCCTCCTCACCGTCATCAGGCACATATCTCCTGAAATGCAGCACTGATCTGCTTCATCAAGGGCCCTGCCATTCTACTACTGACCCCTCCTTTTACTGCACAGCATCAGGTCAGTCAATGCAGCACTCTGCAGCTTTCTAGCAATCTTGCAAGGTGAGCAGCTTTCACCTGATCTGGAGGAGAAGTGCTTGTTAAGTTGCACTCGAAAGGAGAATTGGCAAAAGAGCAGCGAGCAAAAAACACTGCAGGAAATAAAAGTGTGAGCGCAGCCCTTAAATGACCTCTGCACCCTAAGTTGTGACCTTCCTATCCTGCGGTACCGACCTTTTTATTATACCTTTATACTAGCACATGTTAGGTATTGCTTAAAGAAAGGGGAAATTGCACTTTTTAAAAGTATATTCCACTGCTAATTCTTCTAAGGCAATCTTACGTTTGAGATTGACATTTAACAAAAGGATTGGCGAATTAGGCTTTGCATCTATAACCTGTAAAGGGACAAGAAACAAAGATGAAGGTCTTCCCATCTGTCTTTTAATTCATCCTCACACCATCACTGCCAAGTCACATCAATCTGATCTCATGGAACCACAAGTCAAACTGGTTTTAACCCTTCCAGTTCTGAAATGCTTGTATTATGACTCATAAGAACGCAGGCTGCCAGTGTGTGAGGCTGGTCATGAATCATCCGTACTGTATGGTTCACATAGATCTGGGGGCAGCTAAACATTAGTGACCTCGACTGAACCTAGATTGTCCAGTTCCCCTAATGCAGTAGTCTCCAAACTGCGGCCTTTTTGCTTGCCTTTACCCAGCCCCTGGGGCACATTTCCTCCCACTGATGCAAGAGAGTATTCATCCCACTGACACCAATAATGGGACATAATTCCTGTTACTGACATCAACAACAGGGCACTATTCATCCCACTGACACCAATGATGGGGCACTATTCCTCCCACTGCCGCCGACGATGGGGCACTATTCCTCCCACTGCCACCGACGATGGGGCACTATTCCTCCCACTGACAATGGGGCACTATTTCTACAACTGCCACCAGTGATGGGGCACTATTCTTCCCACTGCCGTCAACAATGGAACACTATTCCTCCCACTGCCACCAAAGATGGGGCACTATTCCTTCCATCTGCCACCAATGATGGGGCACTATTCTTCCCACTGCCACCGACGACGGGGCACTATTTGTCCCACTGCCACCAGCGATGGGGTACCATTCTTCCCACTGCAACCAACGATGGGGTACTATTCCTCCCACTGCCACCGACAATGGGGCACTATTCTTCCCACTGCCACCGATGATAGTGCATTATTCCTCCCATTGCCACCAATGATGGGGCACTACTCCTCCCACTGCCACCAACATTTGGGCACTGTTCCTCCCACTGCCACCATTGGTGCACTATCCCCCCCCCCCCCTCTAATGACAAAGATGCACTGTTTAAACCCACTGACTCCAGAACAATTTCTACTCCCAGTGGCCACAGTCCAGCCCCCCTAAAGTCTGAAGGATAGTAAACTGGCCTCATGGATTGGTCAGTAAATCACTGTAAACAGCTAAAGGAAATTGGGTTACTCATTCGCATAAGACAATTCTGATACAATTTGTGTCCGATTTCCCGGTTGTACAGTCTTCTACAAAAGATAACTCCATAAAAACTAATGACATGATCTTACTGCCCCAAATGATACATGATGTAGGGTCAGATAATAGCAAAACACTGTTCTGATGTACAGAAAAGGGTTCAGTTACCTTACAATGGAAACATGATCATGCAAAATGATTATTTACGCAAAACAACCATCAAATTCCAGGTCCGCAAATCAGTTCTTCTGGTGACATTGTTTTTTTTTTAAATTACACACTATTTTTTCATAGGACTCTTTTCTTACATCTGCAAGTGGATAGTTTCATCTGATTGTGCAAATCCTGTACAATCTTTTTAAATTTGTCAGCCATTCTAGTATGTCGGTTAAACTAATTGGTTATAAATTGAATGTGTTGTAACGGTGGGCCCCCAGACTACAAAGTCTATACAATCATTTTTAGATTTGACAAGAATTAAAAGTGGTACCAAATTCTGGTTAAAAGAAAAATATTCAAATATTTATCCTTCACTTAAAAAAAGTGACTTTTGATAAGTCTCGGCCTTCTCGAAATTCCATTTTTATGTAGCTGTGCTGACCTCCTGTTAGAAGGTGGCTATGTTCGTTCTCCATGATCTCGCTGCATGTAGGAACATAGCCACCCACTTTTGTTCGATCCTGAGATGAATTATTAACTATGGGCTTTGTCCTGTGTATGCTGTAGAGCAGTGCACAAGACCACAATTAAGGCTGTTTTCACACTAGTCTGTTTTTCTTCCGTTTGTATCCTCCCTGGCGGTATGATTATGTCAGATTTTTGCGTCTCAAAGCGGAACAACTATTTTGTATAGAAATTTGGCGTTTTATATTGTAGGCCTGTAATTCTTAGCAATAACACACTTAGATCTGTCCACCAAGAGTCTAGTGCAGAGGTCTCGAACTGGTGGCCCTCCAGCTGTTGCAAAACTACAAGTCCCATCATGCCTCTGCCTGTGGGAGTCATGCTTGTAACTGTCAGACTTGCAATGCCTCATGGGATTTGTAGTTTCGCAACAGCTGGAGGGCCACCAGTTCGAGACCCCTGGTCTAGTGGATATCCCGGGTATGATGAAGTTTGAAACACAAAATCATAAATTATAATGTAATATATACATAAATATAAAAAATAATAATATAATAATAATAATAATAATAATAATAAAATAAATTTCCCCACAATTCACTATCGCTCAATTCTGCAAGTGTTCTAATTTACTATCGCTGTTTTCTAGCTGGTCTAAAACCACTTTTGAAAGGGATACTTTTTGGTTGCTATGGACAATCTCCAGTTTCCAGGCAGAAAGAACACTATATATAATATAAAACTGCATGCAGGGCGCTGGACAAAGCATTAGGGACAAAAGGGATGTGAAATAATTTCGTACTGTAATGTAATCTGTAAGATTACAGTGTACTCTATGTATTATGATTTTTCACTTTTTTGAATTTGCCGCGAGGCTCTGCCCCCGTGCGTCGCAACGCTCGCAGGGAACGGAGCCCACAGAGAGGCTTCGGGCGGAGGACAGAGCCCACTGACAAAGCGGGGGGACATCGCAGGATCCTGGGGACAAGGTAAGTATACTGCACCAGGATCCTGCAATGTAATCCCGGCTCGGTGCTGAAATTTAACCCCGAGCCACACTCGGGAAAACTGCCAGGGAGGTTAAAGATGTTGTAAAGGTAAAATTTTTTTCACCTTAATGCATTCTTAATGCAAACTCCCGACAATACTGCTGCCCCCAGCCCCCCGTTTTACTTACCTGACACCTCGAAAGTCAACCGCTCGCTCCCGACATCCATTTCGCCGCTCAGCCTGGCTGCTGATTGACTACAGTGGATGGATTGAAAGCAGCGCAGCCATTGGCTCGCGCTGCTGTCAATCACACCCAATGACGCGGCGTGCTGGGGGGCGGGGCCGAGTGATACAGTGAGCGGCTATAGCCGCCGGCTGTATCACGGGAGCGCGCCCGCAAGAACTAACCACCATGCGAGGGAGCTCGCATTAAGGTGATTAGTTCTTGCGGGGAGGAGCTGAAACAGCCACCGAGGGACCTCAGAAGAGCAGGTTCGGGGCCACTCTTCGCAGAACGAGCTGCATAGTGAAGGTAAGTATAACATGTTTGTTATTTTAAAAAAAAAAAAATTACCTTTACAACCCCTTTAAGTTGAAAAAAGCAGAAGAAAAATGTATGACCATTAAATCCTATGGAACTCTGCACACTGGTCAGTTGCATTTTTCAGAGTCTCACAAGCTGCATCATCTGTTTTGTAGGGTAAAAAAAAAAAACCACACCAAAATTGCACCTCTCCATTGAAATTAATGGAAAACGCACCAGAAACGTGGCAAAAATGCATCAAATATGCACCGGCGTTTGCTTTTTTTGGTGCATGGATTCACGTGTCCTTTTTTCACAGGTCCAAAACACACCGGAAAGGCAACAAAAATGCATATGCGTTTTGACAGCATTTTTGCAACAGAGCAGTATGAAAGTAGCCTTACATACGCTGCTTAGTCCAAACAAACAAAAGTGAGGGGGAAAGGAGAGGTTTGGGAGGATGGATGTCAAAAGGAGGCAGAAAAACACAGCTTAAAGCAATTTCATGAAAAATAGATTACAGGGCCGTTAAAGTGTTACTAAACCCAGGACCCTGCATTCACTTTATCTGGTCTCCCACAGTACACAGAACATGGAATTGCAATTATTTTAGTAAATATAAACAGCTAAATGCCTTTTCTCTTGAGCAGTATATAGTAGTCTTGTGACTTCTATCAGTGTCTGGTTAAAGCTTGTAGGGGGAGTTTTCATTCTCCTCTGACTGTCCTATGAGGATGCAGGACCCCTGACCCTCTTTTTGGACAGTGCTGATTGGCCCTGTGCCGATCACATGCACTCTCCCCAGAAAAAAAACCTCTCTAGCAATACACACCAAACTGAGCATGTGCAGCCTGACTCTATAGGCTCTGTGCTATCAGGGAATTATTAGAGGAGAGTCAAAGAAGGGACCAAACAGACTTTTTACACAATGCAAAGGATTAACCCCTTAAGTTCCACAGTGAGTATAACAAGCATGCTATGCTGCATATACAGACTGATTTTACTGTCGTTGGTTTAGTAACACTTTAAATAGTGGATGTGTATGGATTTTTTTTTTAAGAACAATAAGGATATCCCTTAGTATCAATTTATTAAGGAGACGTTTGGTCTGATTTTCTAATAGCGTAGATCTGCCTATCTCAACTGTTTTATCACAGGGGGGCCCTTGAAAAAACATTAAGGTCTCAGAACAGTCCTGATATCAATAATAATAATAATAAAAATGTATAATAATTGTGTTTATAATAATGTATTAATATATTATATATAATAATTATTATGTTATTTGCAGTTTGAGACATTACCATGAACAGTATATTGTTACATAGCTACATAGTTTGTGAGGTTGAAAAAAGACACAAGTCCATCAAGTCCAAGGTATATGTGTGCTTTTATGTTAATATTACATTGTATATCCCTGTATGTTGAGGCCGTTAAGGTACCCATCTAATAGTTTTTTTTTTTAATTATCGATGCTCCCTGCTGAAACCACTGCTTGTGGAAGATATTATATATTATTATATTGTGAATATAACAATGAATGTGGTGTACTTGGTGTGTTTAACACCCCGGACTGCTCTATATGATATTTTCAGTAATATCAACTCAATAAAAGAAATAATAATAAAGGCCTGGAAAACCATGTATAGTAAGTAACCTCTTACACTGACAATCTGTTGAAAAGGCCCCCTTACATTGATGGTCAATGAGAATACTCTTTAGGCTGGCCATATATGGATAAAAATTCGGCCAGTTCAGCAGGGACCAGCCAAATTTCGATCAATGTATGGGCAGGGAGATGTACAGAAGGTGATCAACTGATCAACTTCTGTGCAACTGCCCTGTCGGATTATCCAAGCTTGATCAGCACTGCCAGCTATAGCCAGTGGCGTTGATCTGTGTATTCTGAAAGCGGGGGAGTCTCACTACTGTCAGAACACAATAGCTCAGAGGGGAGGATTCCTGCATCTACATGGATTGTTTTGATGGGGGGAATCAAGTCACTTTATTTCATTCAGCCCATTGGTTGAACAAAAAAAAAGACTTATCTATGTGCTGCCTTACACTGGTGGTCAGTGAGAAGAATGCTTCTCCCCCTATTCCTTCCCCCTTTAAAGGGGTTGTAAAGGCTCATGTTTTTTCACCTTAATGCATCCTACTCCTTTAACCACTTCAGCCCCGGAAGGATTTACCCCTCTAATGACCAGGCCATTTTTTGGGATACGGCACTGCGTTACTTTAACTGACAATTGCGCAGTGTCCTTTTTTTTCCCAGAAATAAAGCTTTCTTTTGGTGGTATTTGATCACCTCTGCGGTTTTTATATTTTGCGCTATAAACAAAAAAAGGCCGCCAATTTTTGAAAAAAAAACAATATTTTTTTACTTTTTGCTATAATAAATATCCAATAAAAAAATGTAAAACACATTTCTTCATCAGTTTAGGCAATTATGTATACTATTAATACCTTGGTAAAGAAAAACGCAATAAACGTATATTGGTTGGTTTGCGCAAAAGTTATAGCGTCTACAAAATAGGGGATAGATTTATGGCATTTTTATTATTATTATTATTATTTTTTTTTTACTAGTAATGGCGGTGATCAGCGTTTTTTTTTTAACGGGAATGCGACATTGCGGTGGACAGATTGGACACTATTGACATTTTTTTTTAGGACCAGTGACATTATTACAGTGATCAGAGCTATAAATATGCACTGATCACTGTATAAATGACACTAGGGGTGATAAAGGGGTTAAGTGTGTCCTAAGGAGGTGCTTTCTAACTGTGGGGGGAGTGGACTGACTGGGAGTACAGAGAGATCGCTGTTCCTGATTACTAGGAACAGACGACCTCTCTGTACTCCCCTGTAAGAACGGGGATCTGCTTTGTTTACATTGGCAGATCCCCGTTCTGGCTCTCTGAGGAGCGATCGCGGGTGGCTGGCAGACATCGTGGCCGCTGGACCCACGCATCGGCTCCCCCGCCGCAGTAGGCCTGCCCTGCCACAGTATATATGCGGTGGGCAGTCCTTAAGTGGTTAGGCTGACCATACATGGTTAGATTTACGTTCAAATGTTCATGGAAAAATCATTAGTCAGAACAGCATTGAGTAAACTAATTTTCTTCAAAAGCCCTTAAAATGTCATTCTAACCTGCTATTTGAATGGAATCCCAGATGTATTAAACAGGTCTCATTATATACTGTATATGACTTTTTCCAATGAAAACTACTCACAATTATCATTTTGTTTGAGAACATTTTTCCATCACACTTCTTTGAATTTTTACAGTTGAAAATTAATGCCAATTGATCCCACTAACAATTAGAAAATCAAAGGAGCATACCGACAACAATATTTTTTAAACCAAATTTTACTGGTGTATGATCAGCATTATACGGGTGATTAGCAGGAAAATGCTTCTTACATTGATGGTCAATAGGTAGAATGCTCTTCCTTAAATTGGTGGTCAGTGGGGGAATGCCCTACTTATAGTGGTGGTTAGTGGGGAAAATGCCCACTAAAGCCTAGTACACACAATCAGAAAATCAGGCGAAAAATATCACTTTTGAATCGATCGTAGGATAATCTGTTTGTTAGTACACAGCTTTCGAGAGCCGATCACGATAGTTCATCCGAATTTATCCGAAGGGACAGGCCCTGCTGATGCCATTATGTTGTCTACATTGATGTTTTTACAAGCGCTTGTTTTACTTTTCCAAATGTGAGTGTTTCCATCTTTTTTATTAAATTCCCATTTATACCTACGGGTTCACACTATGTGGAGTATTTGTTTCCTTCTCGGTTATACTGCATGATATATGGTAAAAGACACAGCCCACCAGGACTTGTATCGGTTGCCTTCAAGCCGTGCCTGTTTTGAGCCATCTACAGGACGTAGGGACATCTCCCATCTTGGCTAGAAGTATACGTGTGGGTGCTCTATTTATTGGTGTTAACACCATAAGCCTTGGTGACTCATTGGGCGTACGCTCATTTGAGTCCATTGGTTCCGGTAAGCCTTCTTACATTCGGTGGTGGCTGTCTTCCATATCTACTCATCCTAGCATTTACGCTATAAAGGACTACATCTTCCCATTTGATCCAGTCTTCTCTTATATATTCACTTTTTTTCACTCTATGGACTTATCATGATATAATTCACGGACATTAATATTGCACATATGGTCACAATCATTGCATAATTATGGATTTAAGATGACATAATTTTGAGCACACCAGTCATTGGTTACATATCTCAAATTCTGTAGCCATACAGAGTTTTTTCACTAGCGCTGCACATATGTTATAATCGCTTGTTTACATTTTTGTCTATTGCTGTGCTGGCTGCTGTCTATTAAGGTGTCAGCGCAATATATTTTTTATAATTTTTTATCCGAAGGAACAAACATGAACATTTTGCTCGTGATACCAGGTCATACGATTTTTGTTTGATTAGTACAGTATTCTTCACAGAAAAACGGAAGCGCAAGACCACGTATGCTCGGAAACAAATGAATACATTACAATACAATACATCACTTCCGAAGTTGTATTCTGTCATACGAGAATTTCCGTAAGTTGAGTAACCTCTTCACTTTCGATATGAGACTAGCATGCAAAAAAAAATGGACAGTCATTTGTCTGATATTCTCATTGTGTGTGTATGAGGCTTTACAAATATCAGGAAGGTCCATTTAACATGAAAGGTCCAAGTGGGTCAGGCTGTCAGGTTTTTAGCTGGATCTGATCGGACCCTCTATTCCCCTCTATAGGCAGTTAGATGTAAAAGGACTATCTCAGATCTGATCTGATCCCCCAACCCCCCCCCCCCCCCAAAAAAAAAATTGGATCTGGAGGGCAGTTAGGTGTAAACAGACAGCCGGTTTGTTTCCATCCGGCTGCCTATAGAGCAGAGCAGGTTGTGTCCATGTCTGTCCTGCATTAGCGGAGCGGACACAGACCTGTCATATGGCCACTCCGCTCAATTTAGCAAGGGATTTGCGAATGGATCCCCTGCTGAGCAAAATCGGATCTGGCCTGTGTGCAAGGGGCCAAAAGATCATTGGTGGAAGAAATTACTCATTGCTCAAGGAACCCCTAGCAACAATTGAACTAACCCTGGCTAAGAAAGCTGGAGTAGGGAATCTTCACTCAATAAATTGTGTGAATATTTGCTTCAGTTATCCAATCATTTGAAAATGTAATTCTTGTTTCCTTATTTTATCTGCCCATCATTGGGTAACCAAAGTGAAAAGGACAGGAATTTGCTTTACACGTGATAGGATAATTGAAAAAAATATTTACATAATTTACGGAGTAAAGATTCTCAACTCCTTTAGTGACATAAATTGATCCATGCTACCTAACCTTAATTTCTAGTGTCAAAAAATGGAGATTCTCAGGGGGATGACAGCACAACCCTCATGAGTCATTCTTACCCAAGCACTGTCACGTGGAGGAGGTCACATGCTCCCCCATTACTGGAAATCCTTGCACAACAGTGCATTTGGGAGGAAGGGACCCAACAAAAAAGAACCCTTCAAAGGTTGAAGTAGAAGTTCACCTTAAGGGCCCTTTCACACGGACGTCTCCGTGTACGGGCTCCGCTTTGCTCAGTGGGGGATCACTCTGTCGATCCCCGCTAAGCAGGCAGATGACAGGTCTGTCTCTGCACACTGTGCAGGGACCGAACTGTCAGAGCGCCACTCTCCTCTATGGGGGATCGGATGAAGACGGACCGTAGAGTCCGGATGGAAAAGTAGGGTTTTTCTGTGTCACACTTTAGCGGATCGGGGCCTAAAACTAAAATCTGTGGATCTACTTGCAGCCACGATCTAAGAACAACCTATCTAGCCCTGTAAAAAATAAATTGCTATACATACCTTTTCTGAAGCCGCTCCATTCTGGTCTCTAGCAGCAGAAGCTCTGCAGAGGAGACAGCTGACAACGGCTGTGAAATGAATGGGGAATGACATCACCCATAGACTTACTATGGGGCTTCCGTTGTTGGCTGCCTCCTCTGCACCCGCCTCCTTAGAAAAGCCGCCGCTGACAGCTCAGAGTGGGACCGGATCGGCTTCAGAAAAGGTATGTATAGCGATTTCTTCTTTACAGGGCTAGATAGGTTAGTCTTAGATTATGGATGTAAGTAGATTTAAATATTTTAGTTTTAGGCTGAACTTTAAACAAGATTTTCTAGTACCACATTACAGCAGACTTAAACATGAAAAACGAATTAGGATTTTCTGGGTACCACAACTAAATATAGATAAAAAAAATATTAAAATTTATTTGTACATATATAAAGGGTTGTCATTTAAAATACCATAGATACATCTTGACCATATTACAAATGCATCCGCTGTATGGTACAGTCATCCAGTGTTAATTTTGAAAGTTTTACTCATAGTCTTTTGACTAAAATACCGTTTTAGTTGTATTTTAGTCATCGAAATTGTTTACCGTATATACTCGAGTATAAGTCGTTCCGAGTATAAGTCGAGGCCCTAATTTACCACAAAAAAATGGGAAAAACGTATTGACCCGAGTATAAGACGAGGGTGAGAAATGCACAGCTACTGTAAGTGGAAAAGAGGGTCAACAATGCCCATTTGCAGCATCACTGTGCCCATTTGCATGCCTCACTGTGCCCATTTGCAGCCATAGGTCCCCTGAACTTCAAACTCGGAAGTTAAGGGTTCCTAGATGCCCCCTAGCTGCAGCCAAAATTTGGGGTCTCTGAACCCAAAGGGGTTCCGAAATGACATTGCTGCAGATGGACACAGTTGACCGAATTTGGGGCCCCGTATCTCTGGGCCACTTAGTGCTAAGAACCCCAAATTTGGTGTGCAAACCCAGTGGAACTAGTACCATGTAATTTCCAAAGCTGGGGTTTCTAGCATTAAGTGGCCCCGAGATACAGGGCCCCAAAATCAGTTCAGAAAATGTCAAGCACTTTTCTGCAGCAGAGAATGACATTTTCCGAACAGGTTTTGGAGCCCCGTATCTCAGGGCCACTTGGTGTTAGGAACTCCAGCTTTGGATATGTTATGGTACCAGTTCCACTGGGTTTGCAGACCAAATTTGGGGTTCCTAGCACCAAGTGACCCTGAGATACCAGGCCCCAAATTCGGTTCAGAAAATGTCAAGCACTTTTCTGCAGCAGAGAATGACATTTTCCGAACCGATTTTGGGGCCCCGTATCTCGGGGCCACTTAGTGCTAGGAACTTCAGCTTTGGATATGTTATGGTACCAGTTCCACTGGGTTTGCAGACCAAATTTGGGGTTCCTAGCACCAAGTGACCCTGAGATACGGGGCCCCAAAGTCGGTTCGGAAAATGAAATTTTTGCTGCAGAAAGACTCGAGTATAAGTCGAGGGGGGCACTTTCAGCACAAAAAAAAAATGTGCTGAAAAATTCGACTTATACTCGAGTATATACGGTAATCATTATTTGTACTGGAGATTTTAGTCGACTAAAATCGAATGGGTTTGGTTAAATTTTAATGCATTATTTAAGCATTTCTCTAGAATTGCCAAGCTCATTATATACTCCTGGAGTAATAATCTAATAACATATTAGTATTTATGATATTAAGGTTTGACTATGCACTACAGGCACAGATTAATACTTCAATCTGACTAGAAGGCGACTTGTACCCATTGATTTCAATGGAAGTTGCCTCCAAGTCTGATCACTATTCATACTGAGGCAACTTTACAGGAAGCAGAAAGGAAACAGAAAGTAATTTACTCCACTAAACAGCTAGCCCCCTCCTTCTCACACACAGCTGATAAGCTCTGATTGGCCACTTGTAAAGTTCCCTGTCCTGGAGGCGACTTCAAGTTGTGTTGTAAGTTGCCCCAAGTTGTGCTGTGATTCATACTCAAGTCGTGTCCAAGTTGCCTCCCAAAGTCGCGCTGGAACTTGTGTTGCCCCTGTGTGAATGGGCTATTAGCCATTTTGTCCTTTACTGATATATAACGTCTTTATAAATAAAACCTAGTTTCATAAACAAACAAAAATATTGCTTTTTGACAAACAGAAGTGCTTAACCACTTCCCGCCTGCCATATGCAGAATGACGGCCGGAAAGTGGTTCAGTTATCCTGACTGGGCGTCATATGACTTCCAGCAGGATAACATGCCAGCCTTGCCCGTGGAGGCGCACAGCGCGGCGATCGTGACAGCGTCGTGTCAGTCTGTAAAGCGTCCCTTGTGACAGCAATAGTCATGTGCCAGGTATTTTTTTTGGAGGGATCTGGGGTCTATAACACCCCAAATCCCTCCTTTGCACTTAAAAATATTCAAACCACCAAATTTGGCTTTTTTTTTAATACTGACATTTTTTAAATCTGGTGCTTTGAAGGCTTCAGTAAACCGGAAGAGTTGTCATGACATTGCTTCCGGGTTACTAGATCCAAGACCCGATCGTAGTTGATTCTGGCTTTGTTCGGGTCTCCGGCCAACCGACGGACGTGCCGACTGGTCGCTTGGGCCTCCCGGGTGAGCTGCGAAAGGTGGTGGGAGGTGGGGGGACATCCCCTCACACTGCTTGAAATAACAGCCGAGCTGATTAGCCGCATCGGTTATTACAAGAAAGCTGACCATCGGCTCTAGAAAACGGTACCGGGGTGATGCCTGCATCTGCATGGATTATTCCGGTATGCCGAAGGCAGCATATATGTTCACTATGTATATGGATATCCCTGTGCTCATAGTCATACAAGGATACCATGTCAGTGCATGCCAGCTCTTGTTCATTTCCCGTAGTAGATTAGACCCTTTTCCTTTCTCTCATACTCTCTCTTTGCTGTCAGATTCGTCCCCAGTGTACCAACTTGTACTGAGAAGTAATTCTGTCAATTAATTATCCTTTCTGCGAGTTCACAAATCATTTATTTTGGCAGTGATGTGATCCCTTAGATTGCATGTGACTTTAATGGACCACAAGATATAAAAATGAGATTGATCTATGTATAATACACATTTTCATGTCTCACATCTCCACTTCTAGTTTTCAGTAAATAATTATAACCAAGGTGATTCTTCTGACATTTTGTGAAGTTTTTCAGTTTTTTTTTTTTGTTCTGTAAATCTGAAGGCATCGCCTGACTCATATGGGCATAGCTCCCAACTGTACCTGATTTGGAGCAATGTCCCTCTGTCCCTCTTTCCTCCTCATTTGGCCCTCATTTTGGTCTGATCTATATAGTTTTTATATAAAATACACTTTTTATCTTTCAAAAAGCATTTCCCAGTGCTAAACCTTTCATCCAAATTCTAAATTGCTGCATTTGTAAATTTAAAAGCCAATATAAAGGAAATGCAATGGTAAAAAAAGCCCTTGTGGATTTAATTAACTTTTTTTTTTGTCAGTTAATTCTCCTTTAAGGGGGTGTGGCAGGGGGCGTGTCTTATGCCTACATACATTTGCTAGTAGGTGTCCCTTATTCCCATCTCTAAATGTTGGGAGGTATGTATGGGACGTTGTGGTATTTGTCTGCCATAAGTTTATGGTTCTTTACTTTTTTTTTCTTCTCTTCCATAAGTAGTCATGTTAATTACACCTGAGATCTTAGAGAAAGCAGGATGCTGGAAAGATGCCATGTAGGAAAGAAAGGCCATGCTAGTTTTTTTCTAGTGGAACTTTACTCTCTCAATCAACAATGACTATTTTTAATCCTCATGCTGCTGACATTAGTAAATCGATAGGAAAATGTATCATATTTACTTGTGTTAAACTCCTTCTTTTTTTAACATTTCTTCAAGCGGTTGTATACCCGCTGTCATTTTTTTTTTTTTTTTTACACCTGCAAGGGAAAAGGCATAATGAGCTAGTATGCACCGCATACTAGCTCATTATGAGATACTTACCTTAGAACGAGGCGCCGGCATCTCACCTGGTCCACGCCGAGGGAGCCGACATCTCCCCTCGGCGTGTCTTCCGGGTATCGCGGCTCCGGCGCTGTGAGTGCGGGAGACTTCTGCCCGGCAAGCTCCGGAGTTTGCCGGGCTGTCAGCCGAGAGTCCCCTGTGCGCATGCGCCGCTGCAGTTAGCGGCTCATTGCGAGGGGAATATCTCCTAAACCTTACAGGTTTAGGAGATATTTTTTTTACCTACAGGTAAGCCTTATTATAGGCTTACCTGTAGGTAAAAGTTACAAATATAGGTATACAACCGCTTTCAGTTACTTCCTGGTTTCCAGGCCTAGGCAAATGTTGTACATCCGAGGAGTCTTCGTAAGGGCAGGAGGGGTTTTCTCGGCTAAGCATACCTTTTCTTCCTGCATGCCTGAGCTAAAGGCAGATGATTCCAGGAAGTGCTACATGAATCTACCCTTACTCAAGATGGCCATGGTAGGGGGTTGTAGATCGCACACATTCCTGCACCTGCATAAAAAACACACTACTACTAACTCTAAATGGCACCCCCATGCACTGAAAAATGTGGTGCGATTACCTGCATGCGGAAACACAATTATGCCAAAGCACCATGTATTTTCTGTGCAGCCGTGTTTTTAAAAAATGTTCAGGAAACATAGGTACAGCAGCCTATTCTAATGAATTGACTACTGGACCCATGCAAATGCAGCATGCAGAACTTTACTTTTGGGTGGGTTGGAGGGGACAGTGATCAGCACATGAGGGACTTGCCCTTAGTAAATATAGTGCAACCCACTATACCTGCTGGTAGTGGGTTGCACTATATTTAATCAGGGCAAGTCCTTCTCATTGACAAGCTGTACTTAATCCTGTGGACAGCATCTGACAGCATCCAGTAAGAACGGCTACTTGAAGCAGCACTAACACAGTGCCGGGTGGCGCTCCTGCTGTGAAGCCTGTGCCTTCCCACCAGGAGAGTTGCTTCGCCATGCTCCCCTCCCCAGCCCCAACCCACTCTGCCTCTCAGCTATACAACATGCAAGGATGACACTGCATGCTGGAGGGAGGACGAGGTTGTCAGTTCCGCTGTGCTTGGAACACTGAGCCGACTCTGGAGCAGCAGTTTAGTGATCCTTACGCTGCACTTTCTGGATCTTATCCCGGCACAAAGCAATGACAGGACAGTTGCCAAATATGCTTGGGGAACCACAGTCCAGATACATAATGTGTCCAGGTTTCAGGCGGTGTGAAACCCGGATACATGATGTGAATCTCGGACTGATGGCAACCCTACCTCCAATAGACTTCAATGCAAAATTGCATCCCATAAAATTCCATGCAAAATAGCATCCCCTAGACTTCAATGCAAAATAGCATCCCGTAGACTTCAATGCAAAATAGCATCCCATAGACTTCAATGCAAAATAGCATCCCATAGACTTCAATGCAAAATAGCATCCCATAGACTTCAGTACAAAATAGCATCCCATACAATTCAGTCCAAAATAGCATCCCATAGATTTCAGTCCAAAATAGCATTCCCATAGATTTCAGTCCAAGATAGCATCCCATAGATTTCAGTCCAAAATAGCATCCCATAGATTTCAGTCCAAAAACGCGTCCCATTGACTTCAAAGCAAAAACTCCCCCTAATTTAACTTTAATGCAAAATTGTGTCCCATTGACTTCAATGCAAAAATGCCTCCTAGTGAATTCAATGGAAAAACAGCATCCACATTAAATTTAACTGCAACGTCATTTTTATTAGCTAAAGTACTAAAGAGATTTCACCTCTATAACAGTCTCCAGTGAGGCACTTTGACATGCAGGAGTTAAAAATGTTCACAGTGAGTCTGTCAGTGTCCAGATTTGTCCCATAGTGGAGTGCTCAATTCTGTCCCAGTGACACCGACTTGTATAGTTATCGGCTAAGTTCATGCTACATTTATATTTTAAATAGCAAAAACAAGCATTAAAAGTGAAACTGATTACATCTCACATGTAAGGCCCCTTTCACACGATCGGCCCAATCAGATCCGCCTGTCCATTGTTCAGGTGGATCCAAGTGAGCCACCCATTGACTTCTATGGGCAGGTGAATGTCAGTGGATATATGTCCGCTGACATCCGCCTGCCATCCGATCCGACAAGACCTGCTGAAAACAGACGAATGGTGATACGTTCGCCATCCGTCCATCGGGTCGGATTGGATGGGATCAGATGAAAACGGGCAGGCGATCCGTTTTCATCCGATCTCCCCATAGTGAACAGCGGGGCTCTGACAGGTCTGTCCCTGCACAGTGAGCGGAGACGGACCCGTCATCCGCCTGCTCAGCGGGGTTCAACGGAGCATTCCCCCCCCCCCCCCCCCCGTCTAGCGGATCTGCCCTGTGTGAAAGGGGCCTACTTAGATTAATCATTTTCCACCTTTTTAAATGTATCAACATACCTTTGAAAGTAAATTTGTAGATTCTTTGTAGTCTGTTATTAAAGCTGAAGTTTAAAAAAACAATGAAAAAAGCAAAAAATCACCACAAGCGACAATACTTACATTTAGGTCTCATGCACACTGGACATTTTTAATGCTGCTCCTAGGGGCACCCTTTTCAGTTATTAAACAGATGCATGTTTGTGCTACAAAGCCATTGGTTTGTGGACAGTCATTTTGCCAGTTTTGTTGATACATGTGGATCTAAACTAAAGAACAATAATGGATTTACTGCCTTTATTTTCTGATGATCCTGCCAGTAACATACCTGGGTTTCTGAGGCAGTGGTCTCCAAACTTTGGCCCGTGGGCCAGATGCGGTCCTTTGCTTGCATTATCGGCCCCTGGGGCACTGTTCCTCCCACTGACACCAATGATGGTGCACTATTCCTCCTACTGAGACCAATGATGGGGCATTATGCTTTACACTGACACCAAAGATGCGGTACTATTCCTTCCATCGACACCAACAATTGGGTACCATTTCACCCACTGACATCAGGAATGGGGCACTATTCCTCTGGCTGACACCAATGATGGGGCACTATTCCTGCCACTGATATGAGGCACTATTCCTCCCAATGACACCAACAATAGAGCACTATTCCTGCCACTGATACGAGGCACTATTCCTCCCACTGACACCAATGATGGGGCACTGTTCCACCCAATGACGCCAATGATGGGACACTATTCCTCTCACCACTATCAACAATTGGCACTGTACTACCCACCAATACCAATGATGAGGCACTATTCCTCCCATCGATACCAACAATTGGCACCTTTCTCTGACCATTACCAATGATGGGACACTACTCCTTCTACTAACCCCAGGCAGTATGCAATTTTCTTAATCCCACTGACAACCATCATGATACATTGTATAATCCCACTGATGCCATGGCAGGTAAAAGCACCCAATTGAAGATATAGTTGTTCAGGGTAGCACAAGGGAAAAGATAATGACTGTAATCTTGTTTTCAGTGATAATTGGATCTCTCATGTGGACTCCCATAAAAAAAAAAGGGGGGGGGGGCAGAGAGGTTCCTCTGAAGATTTCTGCGAGTTTCTTGAGCAATGTGCAATTTCTTTTCAGATAAGCTACCGCTGACACCAATGATCTTTTTAGCTATCTGTAAGGGGGATTCCTTCTACTGACCACAAATGACAGCTCAGTCACCCATGTGAAAGGGTCCTTCAAGTCTACACTTATTTCTCCATTGTATCTATGGAGGGAGCCATGGCTGTCACCCAGGATGGTTATAAAACATTGCCTGCCTTTGTTAATCCCCATTTACATGTTGGATTGATGGGGCTAGTAATGTACACAAGAAAGGGATGTTTGTGCTTTCCTTTCATCTCAAAGGTAGTGACAAGGACATTGGATTTCTGGCAAGTTTAACAGGTATTTTCTGTACTTGCTAGCAGTGTTCTTAGCCTGAAGAAACTAATACCGCCATCACATCTAAGGACTGTGCAATATATGACATTTTTATTTTGGGTTTAGAAATGCTTTAATGCAGGTTTTACAACATTTTGTTATGCTTTACTGTGTTTTATTGTGCCTTTGCCATGTTTTGCTGTGTTTTTTAAGGTGCAATTTGAATCCCTGATGCAAACATACATAGACAGTAATAGAAACCTGGCAGGAGTTGTAACCCTTCCCCGTTCTATGGCAGACCTGAACTGTTTGCCATATGAATAGGATATAGATGTAGGTAAAGTTGTAGTTATATAGATAATTAGAGTTACACCGATACCAGTATTTACAGGTGAGTACGAGTACTGATACTTTTGGTCAAGTATAGGTTGTTCTAAACTACTATAGGTTGTTCTAGCCTAGATTACTATAGGCTGTTCTAGACTACTATATGTTTTAAAATTACTATAGGCTTTTCTAGACTGGAGTACTACAGTATAGGCTGTTCTAGACTAGACTACTATAGGTTGTTCTAGACTAAATCACTATGGGTCATTCTAGACTACTAAAGGCTGTTCTAGACTAGACTACTGTAGGTTGTACTAGACTACTATAGTCTGTTCTAGACTAGACCAATATAGGTTGTTATAAACTAGACTACTGTAAGCTGTTCTAGACTGGACTACTATAGGCTGTTCTAGACTACTAAAGGGTTGTTCTAGCTAGACTACTATAAGTTATTCTAGACTAGACTACTATAGACTGTTCTAGGTTATTGACAACTACAATAGTGGGCCAGTCAATGTTTCGCCCAGCTGCTGTTTCGGGGTTGGGAGTCTTTACAGGGCAGATAAATCAGTACCTGGTGACACTGTACACACACCCTCTCCGAGATGAGACACTGACAGGATTCCTCATACCTTGGTGCGTGTACCTTTTTTCTATGAGGTAAATTGCTTAAAATAGCCACAGGGTGGAGATGTCATATGACATCGATGGAATCTGACCCTAATTACACTTCCTTCAAAACATGATACTGTATGTATTTTCTCTACCTCTCCCTGTTCTTTTACTATCCCACCCCTCTGAAATCTCTTTTATCTGTGTACATCGGACCACTCTGCGTGACATAGGCACTCTCACTTTACCTTAGCTGACCGATCGCCTTGTACTTTGCCTTCAGGCTCTGTCTGCTCTTTCACAATGCCTCCCAAGCTCGTCATGTTTATTTTCTAAGGTGATGTTTGTTCTTTAAATTTTCTACATTCTTGCCAGAAATGTGTACTGCTTTTATACTATTTTACATCTTTCAATGAAGTCCTGGTGTCACATAGTATTTCAAGTCCAGCGCAATATTTATTCAGGCATCACCCAAGGTCTGCATCTACGTCTTGGGCTAAAGACGGCCATACACATTTCAATTTGCACTTCTGTTCAGCCTGCAAAAATCTGTTGATTTTCTACGCCAAGCTAACAGTGTGGATGGAGGAATCTCCCCTGTTGACTTCCCTGCTGACTGCAGCTGCCAGAAAACAATGGCGCTGCTGAACAGTGCCTGCACCTGATAGGACGCAATCATTGTTCGGCCAATAATATTATAGCCAGCTCAGTCGATTTTCAGATCAACTTTTCTCGAGCAGGGTGGTGCCACCCACAGCTCAAATTTTTGCTGATTCGGCAGGAATTAGGGGCCCTTAGATGCTTATTCTTAGAAGACATAGCCACATAACTCCTGGTGCCTAACCTGAAAGCTAGCAGTAAACCGATCAAACTGCTGAACCGGCCGGATTTCAAATTTTGATCAGTGTGTGCCAGTGCACGATTGTCACAAGTTGATTGTTTAATCGACTTCTATTAAATGGACATGTTGGAAAGTGTTTCTCGATCAGCGGCTGTAACCAATCATCTGCAGCTGCAGATTACTTTATTCTGAAAGTGGCAGGGGCATCTGTCAGAATAAGGGTCTTTTCACACAGGGACTCCGCCTGTGATTTGATCTGTCTGCTGATCCCCGCTGAGCAGGCGGATGACAGGTCCTTGTCCATTCCGCTTAAGCAGAGCGGACACAGATACATCCCGCTCTTCTCTATGGGCAGTTGAATGTAAACAGACCTCCTGTCCGTCTATGCCTGCCATCCGATCCACTGGACTCAAGGGGAACAGATCCCCCATCCGTCTGTTTAGGGGATCAGATTGGATGTAGGCAGGTGTAAATGAACACATTTTCGTTTACACCCGCTGCTCTAGAGAGGAGAATGGAGGTTCCTTTTGGGTCCGCCTGAAAAACACAGGCAGACCCCATCGGAACGTTCGTGTGAAAGGAGCCTTAAGTCCCAGCTGTGGGTTTCCTCCATCCACTTCATTTGTGTGGATGAAAGAATCTGTTCGTTTTTTTTTTTTTTGTTTTAAACAAAAAAAAAAAACTAACAGTGTATGACCAGCTTTAATGTTTTTGTCTGTGTATAATTGCTGTGTTACATAAAGTAGATCAGCCTCCTTGCTGATGCCTATCACTGTGAAATATTTACACTGTTACACTGTACAGTCTGACTGATGGCTTGTGGAGGATTCTCCCTTCCTGTTGTAAGCTTGAATAATGTCTTTCTTCCAGCATCCTTATCTTATGTAGACCTTGGAAAATTGTTCCTATATTACTTGACTGAAGTTTAGGACTTTTTGCTATAATTATGCTGTTGCCCTTTTGTGACTTGTCAGGAATTGAATCATATAAACCGAACATCACACTACCGTCCTTGTTGATTTTGTAGCAGAATTGGACTGCTACAAAAATCTTTCCAAAGCAAGGGAACTGTCCAAAGCAAGGAAACTGTCCAAAGCAAGGGAACTTCCAACTGACAGCTGTCATTGGAACAAATGTCCCCATCAAAACATTTCCACTCTATTCTTATTCAAGGTAAAATGTTGCGTTTTTCTTCACAGTGCTCACCAGGACAAATCTAGGGGGTGACTCTCCCTAACAGAGACACAGATCGCAATAGGAGCTTAACTGGGGGTTCCAACCCTTTACCTCTTTATTCATCACTAGAAGTTTTGGCTTTAGATATACTTTAAAAGCCTCACCATTAAAGTTCACCTTTGTAAAATAAATAAATAAATAAATGCACAAGTTTTTGCAGGAAAAAAAATTGCATCTATTATTTTTTTCCCCCATAGGAGCCTGCAGAGTTTTGCACCCGCGATCAGTGCATTTCATGTGTGAATGTGAGGCCCTGAATACATTGCCTATAGCTCTGCCCCTACCTCTGTATGAACTGTCAGTTTCAGAGCTGAAGGAAGCGTGAACGGACTACTGATCAGCATGCTTACAATCCATTGAATCTACACGTTCACCACAGCAGACGGGACTTGTGGTTTACTCATTCACAGATTGCTATAACGAGGCTGTCGTGAGTTGGATCACCCACTACTTTCTTATATCTCTTAAAGCGGTTGTATACCCGCAAATTTTTTTTTTTTTTTTAACCCTGTAAAGCAAAAGGCATAATGAGCTAGTATGCACCGCATACTAGCTCATTATGAAATACTTACCTTAGAACGAGGCGTCAGTATCTTACCTGGTCCACGCCGAGGGAGCTGTCATGTTGCCTCGGCGTGTCTTCCGGGTATCGCGGTTCCAGCGCTGTGAGTGGCTGGAGCCGCGATGTCATCACTCCCGGGCATGCGCGCGGGAGATTTCTTACTCGGCAAGGTCCGGCAGCTGCCGGGCTTCAGCCGAGAATCCCCTGTGCGCATGCGCCGCTGCAGTCAGCGGCTCATAGCAAGGGGAATATCTCCTAAACCGTAAAGGTTTAGGAGATATTTTTTTTACCTACAGGTAAGCCTTATTATAGGCTTACCTGTAGGTAAAAGTAAAAAAAAGACTATGCAACCGCTTTAAAGGGGTTGTAAAGGCAGAAGGTTTTTTATCTTAATGTAGCAGCCCCCCCCAGCACTCCCGAATACTGATACCTGAGCCCGATTTCTCTCCAGCGATGTCCAGCAGTCAATCAAAGTCAGTCAGCCAATCAGGGAAAACAGCAGGCACCAACGGGTCGGCGCTCGGGTGCCCCCATAGAAAGCTGCTGGCTGAGGGGGCACTCAATAGGAGGGAGGGGCCAGGAGCAGCAAAGAGGGACCCGAGAAGAAGAGGATCCAGGCTGCTCTGTGCAAAACCAACTGCACAGAGGAGGGAAGTATAACATGTTTGTTATTTAAAAAAACGAGACTTTACAATCACTTTAAGACTCCAGATGCTAGATTTTCCCATTGCTGTTCCCATCTCTAATGCTCCCTCACCCCACACTGTGCAATCTCTAGACCAGTGGTATAGAGAACTTTCTAAACAAAGGGCCAATTTCTTTAGGCTTTAGGAGGGCTGGACTGTGGCCATTGAGGGTAGAAAAGGTTCCTAACGTCAGTGGGAAAAAACAATGCCCCATCTTTGTCAGTAGGGGAGTTGTGTTCCATCGATGGTGTCAGTGGGGTGGGTTTAATACCCCATTGTTGGTATCAGTGGATGAAATAGTGTCACAGACCCCTGTACATCAAACTTATTTGATATATGGACTGGGATAGACTATTTGCTCCATTGCTTCAGAAATTCTAGCTAAAAGGTGCCTGAGGTATCCATGGGACCATCTGGATACAAAAAGACAAAAATCCCTATTAAGTTGAGTTAGTCTGAGACTGTTATGTAGGACCATGTCCTCAGTCACCTTAATTTCTGAATGATCGATTCTGAGATGGCAGGGACACCATCCCTTTTGCGGTGTTGAATAAGGCGCCTAAACTGGAGAAAAGATAACTCATTTGATGATTTACCATCCAACCGTATCTTGATAGTGTATGCCCCAGCATCCACCTGTGTTCCACTAGCTGGGCTGGATTTTTTGATAAAAGAAGGATATCGTATGGTTAGTGATAAGAACTGAGACCCAATTCTCATAAAGAAGCTTGGATAGTGATCCGAGCCCTCATGAGGGCTCTGAGGGAAGTGCAGGGCCCAAAGGGGAGACTCTGGAATTGTAGATGGGCCTGGTCGACCGAAAATCTCAGATACTTCTGTAACAGTTGTAGTATGAGTGCTTGCAAGTAAGCATCCCTGCCCATAGGGCTTTGGATACAGATGAGGAAGATAAGGCAATTGCTGACTTCCAGGCGTTTACCCGCCATTTGGTAAGCTTCTTTTAAGTTGGGGTCTATTCATCTCTCTAAAGGATCCTCAATTGAGGCTGAATTATCGATTGGTGAGATGAAATTCTTTGTTATATGAACCACTGCCGCGTCTGACTCTGGCGAACCGTCTGGCATTGCAGAATCTTGTTCCAACCATGGAACCATTTTCCTAGGCAATTGAGAGGAAAACTTTTTTTTTTGTTTTCTTTTTTCCTTTCCTCTTCAACAATGTCTCTGATATCATCCATCAGAGTAAGCCTATGTTTCCACTATTGCGACCTGAAAGTCGCACAATTTTGCCATGATTTTGATGCGACTTGAAACAATGCCTGTGTATTCTTGAGGTCTATGGACCTCAAGTTGCATCAAAATGGGACCAAAGTAGTGCAGGGACTACTCTGAAGTTGCTGCGACTTGAATTTGCACAGATAAATGGTACTCATTGGAAATCGTGGGGTACCAACCCGAAAGAAGGAAACCTACTTCTTTAGAAATGGGGAAGTACATCTTTTGACTACTCAGATGTAGTGTCGGCTTTCTCCCAGCCAATAGAGGGCTTTACAGGCTGGACATAGGGCTGAACTAGGAAAACGTTGAAGTCTGAGGGCCGAGCTCTTCTTAGGTATCCTCAGATGACACCCCCATCATCCAGATGTCTAGGAGGGATACTTGCTGCGTGGTGAGAGGATTCTCTCGAGGATGGGCCAGGAAGAGTTAATCTCTGGAGGAGATTGAGCTAATTGCTGCAATGGAACTGCTGTTGCTTGTTCCGCTATGTATCCCCTGCCCATCTTTGAGTAGGACAGCTTACCTGTTAACCCTCTGACTCTCTGCATAGACTCTAAAACAGCTTTTGCAGATTTAATGGGATGACCCAACATGCTTGGCATTAAGGCATTTGAGAGTTGGTGAATGTGAAGAACTATGTCTTTTCACGGATGAACCCTCGCCAGTTGCATGGTATCCTGATCTGGTTGGGGCCTTCATAGGTTTGTTTATGTCGCCTTGATGTCCGCTTGGACTTCTGGCTTACAAGGCTGAAATACATAAACGTACCAGCATAAGTGCTCTCTTTTTTTTTTTTTTTAATTCACCTGGACGATAGTCCCTAAATTAAATGTTGGAGAAGGTCTTGTTCGGGTGGCATATTGCTTATTTTAGGCAACAGAAAGAAAAAGCAGCTAGAGAAAAGGTAAAGGAGTTAGCGATTGGTATTTCAGCTGGAGTAAAAAAAAAGAAATTACATTTACCATTGGCAAAAAACAGGGTCCCCTCCAGGGGCTCCCCGCATATGCAACCTTCTCAGATGACAACAGGCTGCCATGCTGAAAGCCCCCAGTAATAAACAATGGAGAGGGGAGTGACATCTTGTGGAAGATGCAACCCTCAAAAAAATGATTTTGACAAATAAGGGCAAAAAGTATAAAATGTGCCCCTATTCAAGATGGCCACCATGACCTCAGGCCAGACCGCACATGCGTGGCCGGTGGCACTAGGACCTATGAGGCCCACCCAAGTCGGCTTCTGATGTCCGCACATGCGCAGAGTGGGCAGGAAGACGGTGAGAGACTCAGAAAATCCAGTGCGAGGTGCACACCACCCACTATAGTAACCAGGAATGAAGGTACAATATCACAAGGAGGGGAAGGTGGTGGGGGTGGGGAGAAAGTGAAAAAGAAAGAGGAACGCAAAGAAAGGAAAGCGATAGAGAATGGATGACAGGAGGGAGAAATGGAAGGCTAAGTGAAAAATAGATATAGCTGCTTTCTCTGCTGCAGGCTTGAGCAAATGTTGGTATATAAATGCAGATAGGAGCTCTTAGTTAAGAGACAACTGCTGTCCCAAAAGACCCACAGAAGGGACTCCCTATCTTAGCGCATTTAGCTACCCAAGAATAGGGACTGCACCTGGGAGAGGCTTGAACCCAGCTGGAAGCTGCCAACTGCAGAGGTAAGGGACGTTCAACCACCATTCACTGACCATTAGGTATGAGGGGGAAAAAGTAGAATGCTGAGAGTGCACTAACCCTTTTCTTTTAAAATGATAACTGATCCTGAGGGAGGAGCCAAGGCGGAGCTTGTCACAGGTATCTTGTCATGGAGGCACCAGGAAACGCGTCTTTTTCGTCATTTATCAGCGTTTTTGAGCCATAAGCTTTCATGGGAGTATAGTTTTGCTAAAAGTCCTGTGTGCATGAGGCCTAATTTTCAGGAATTTCCTCTCACTTCCTGTTTGGCAATTGGACAGTAAGTGAAGGGAAATCTCCCCAATGGGACACAGACGGCAAAAAAAAATCTGACAGGGGTTATAACCCTCCCTTACTCTATGCAAAATTTAAAAAAAGTTTTGCCTATAGTACTTTAAATAATGTACCTGTTTAAACCTACATACAAATATAATTTTAAAGAAGTCCAGCCAAAGCTTGTTTGGCTGTACTTCTCCTATGGATCACTGACAGCTGGAGCTGTGAGAACTGAGCGATTGGCGGTGTTCGATCAGTCGGTTCTCAGTGCTAGAGGCAGCAGGGGACAGATGCAGCATTGGACTGATGCTGCATCCACCTAGGTAAGTATAATTCTGAAAAAAAAAAACATACTTCTCTTTTAAGAACAAACCTACAGAACCTTGTTTGTAACTGAGGGACTGCCTGTATGAGGAATCATTCTGTATCCAGTCAGGCAGGCCTTGCACTTCATAGTTGGTAGTAGATCTAAAAGAGATTGTACAGACAAATTGTAATGTGTGTGTGTGGTGAGCTATAGACCAGAACTAAAGCAGAACTAAAGGGAGGATGCTCACCTTCTCAATGCTCCTTCTCCAGCGCCAGGATCTTCTGTGTGCCAGGTTTTGGCTATCTTCATTGGCCAGCGCGCGATGACATCTCTCCTGCACCTACACAGCAGCTAATTATCCCAACACACAGGATTGGCCCAGCCTCTGCAAGCTGGGCTGCACATGCTCAGCTCAGTTTACAGTCTAGAGAGTGCTGTGAGCAGGTAGGTAGGTATGTTTTATTCCAGAAGAGACATTGCATGTCTCTTCTGGAATAAAGTGCCTGCCTGCTCGCAGTGTATCATAGCAGAACTTTAGCTCTGTTTTAATACTCGTAGCAATTTGTAGCTGGAGAAGTCTTACGAAATGCACTGTATGTATATCAGTCCTTGAATAAATGTATATCTTGTCACTTGAAAACAAAATTAAATCCTTAAAGCCCAAACAAACATAGATTTGACAGGACTGTTACCTCCTTTTGGTAAAACCTGTTGTGCAATAGTGTATACCGAGAGGAGAATAACAACAAAAGTTTGCAGCCAGCTGATAGGGCGTTGTTATAGGTCACACAAAAGAATGAGGCATTGCCATCATGGCAGCTTAGGAATGCTGGTAGAAAATTCCCAGCTGACTGTAATCTGTTTGTCACTTTGTTTTATAGAGCATCCATTGCTCTGCACCTGCTGATAAGCCACAGCTCCTCCCTTTCAGTTTACTAATGACTCAATGGAGCTGATTTTACCATTTACCTGTGGGTGGAAGGTTTGCACACAGGTGTGGTCTAAGGCTCGGTGACATGCCTGTATGGATATATACAATGAGGTCATATGTAAGATCACTGAGCTGGAGTCGGCCTCCAGTGTCTGCCAGTACAAGAACAGTAGGCGAGATCAGATCAGGAGGAAATACGTACGTATCTGGGAAAGAACCTTGTTGACTTGGGTAATGTACTCAATATTGTGTGAATGTTGCTCATATATACTGTACTGTACTGTACACATACTGTACTGTGTGTGTGTTTGGGTGTGTATGTGTGTGTGTGTGTATATATATATATATATATATATATATATATATATATATATATATATAGAGTATGTATGTGTATATATATATATATATATATATATATATATATATATATATATATATATATATATATATATATATATATATATATATATATATATATATATATATATATAAATGTATGCCTTAAGTCAAGTAACCAGTTAGCCAAAGGCAAATTCAATATAAGCTTCTGTACATCACTTTTATGTGAACAGCACAATTCGGGGGTGGTTCAGAGGACCATGTGCAAAGGTTTTCTGGCATTATGGCCATATTGGAGTAAATTGTGTCATATCTACTGTATCTAAGACAAAATTCTTTCAACAGATTTATGTACACCTTGCCTATTTGTTGTATGGATACCTACTTCTAATGAGTGTCTTCTAAATTCTCTTTGGATTTGTTTTAGTTGGTAAAGTTAACTAATGCTAGGTAAGATCGTCATTCAGTTATAGAGATTGCAGTGTAGTGAATGTTTAAACTGACATTTTATATTTAGATATTATTTGACTAGTGATCATATAATAAAATTTTCGGCATGAAAGGGAATAGTGCGCTTGTAAAGTAAATGTGTCCTAGTTTCTCACAAGAAGAAGACTTAGATATAAGCCTTTCTATCAGTTACTTTTACCGTTATGTCTATTGGTGCACACAGGGGTACCTACCCATATTTACTGTTTTTTAAGAAGAGCCAGACAGTGTTTCATTAGAGATTTGTATCTTGCTAAGAGATTCTAAAAGTTATTATCTGTTGATTACATATTGCAATATATAACCAAATGGGTGGGAAGTAGGTACTAACATATCTCTAAAATCTTCATGAGTGCTCTGGGGGACCATAGGTCAGGAGCCTGGGGTACAGCAATGGGGGCTATGACAAGGTCCTTCTTTAAGAAGTTGGGGGCCATGCTGGTGCCTATGCTACAGTGACCGCTTTATTGCCCTGCTGTGTATTTACAACAACGGAAAGCATAGCAAGCAGAGAGGTGCTGGATCCATCTCATCAAAGCCTTCATGGCAAGCGTAGTGCTAAGTGACCCTTGTAAGGGTAGGGTGCTGGGATGGTCATCACGTCTTCAATGTTTCCCTTCTCGTTGGGTGCCAAGTAAGGGTCACATGAGAGGCATACCCCAGGGTGGGTTTTTCTGGGCTACGCTAGGTACTTTGTACAGGGTCACTGCTGTACACATTGAGGTACCTTTACTTGAGCCACACTCACGACCTGGACAAATAACTAACAAATTCTAGTAAACTCTCTCTTGATGTACTAAACATTACCTCGGTCACTTGTATATTTAGGAGGGACACGCAGAGCCCTTGCCCTCTCCACCTATTCAGCGTATCACTACTACTTTACTCCCAGTAAAAGTATGGGGTCCTGCTGTGCACCTAGCGCAGACTCCATGTGTGCATTTCACTTCACGTAACTCTTACTCTTCCATACCAGTGTACAGGTTGAGGGCCTATGTGGTGCATATCTGTTCCTATTGCTATGGGAGATGGATTGTGGCCATAGGAGTGCCAACAACATCTTACTCGCTGCAAGAGGCTATCACACCTGCCACATGTACATGCTCAATGACAGGCTGCAAAAGAAACCTTTGTTACCCTTGGTAACCACTTGTATCCTCACTCTGTATTAACTCTTGTGCTGATGTTTTCATACCCCAATATGCTTTAGTGACCCGAGCTGTAGACTGTATGTGCCAGTTACTTACATTGCACCACTTTAGAAACTTCAGACACCATGCAAAGCTTCAAAAGCTTTACTTGAAGAATAAATTAACATGATGACAATGACAGTGGATAGTCCAAGATAAAGTGCGGACATTCCCTAACATTTCTAGTCCCTAACTACAGGCTTGTAGCTGCCCCATTTCCTGTTCAAGCAAAGTCCAGTGTTGGCTGAGTCCAAATCTGGAATTTACCTCTGGCTTCGGCAAGATAGGGGCCATCCAGGCCCCAGCAACATAAACAGACAGAGCTGTCCTCTCCAAGTGTGTGTGGCTTCCCCTTCAGGGCTTTCAGGATCCGGGCCCTCATCCCTTTTATAGCACACGAGACCGAGGATCGGACCCAAGAAAAACTACAAAGAAAAGCCTGGGAGTTCAGTTAACCCTTAACTTCCTGCTGGGGCAGCAGTACCCACCTCCTGCCTACATACTTCTCCATGCACTTGCCTAATTTTAAGTCCAGTGCAGGACAGTAATAAGTGGAACAGTAAAGAGATGGCCATCCAACTTTAAGGGGGGGGGGGGGTCTGTTCCAAAATTAACACCCGTGCCCCTTTCTCAAAATCTGAAATGCTAAATATACACAATGGCAATTCAATGTAGGACTTTTTCCACATTTCCCTACTACCCTCAGTGGTAGTAAAATGTTATGCGTTGTACAGGAAACATGGAGCAATCCAACATTAAACACAAGTATCAAGCTTTTCATTGTGAGTATTCAGGGTTTGGGGGCTCCCAGGATGCTCAAGCTACATTTAGTATATGCAGGTACCTCTACTATCTGCTTTCCACTCATTAGGTTCAATTCACAAAGCTAGAGTAGCTGAATAAAAATTCTGATTTCCAAAAAGATGACAATTAAATTTAGCTTACTCCAGTGAGCTTTGGAAATGTAAGTCACATGACTCAAACTGAGATCGTCATCATTGCTTTAAAGCTTTGTATATTGGCCTTTATGGTTAACCTTTTAATTTCATACTATTTCAGTAACATGCACCTTATTTATACCTGTGAAAGCCCCATAGATTGGAGGAAGGTGAGGATTTAAAAATACCAGTTTGATGTAAACTGTAAAAATTAAGTTTTATCTGTGTTTTTTACGCAGACTGAAATTTGAGTGGTAGGTGGCCCTGTTAGTACCCTACTTCCTGATATCCTTCAATGCAGCCAGCTACGGGAGCTGAATACATCATCAGATGGGACACTGAGTTAGCTGAAGAGGAGCCTTATCCAAAGTACATGCCTACTACCCCTGTAGGAGTTACTACGTCTAGTGAGTGGGGACCTGACGGGGGGAGCACTATAGTCACCTGATTGAAGAGCTGTGAAGTCACCTGAAGAATTTTTTTGTGGCTGTTTTGAACATAAACAATTTTTTATATATATTTTTTCTTGGGACTTGCACTTTGCACTTTGTTTTTATCATTTTTTTCACACTGTTTTATATATTTTGGTTCATTATTGGACAGTTTGATAACCACATTTGTGTACACAAGCTACGCCTCCAGTCAAGTGTATATAGCTTTACTGCGTACATTCCTTGACCCGATGGACATTGCGATGCACATATATGGCTTCCCTAATTAATTTGCATCACTTTCTGTGTATACCAATTGCATTATTTATATTCGCTTAGGACTTTCTTTTATGGTTTAATACTTGGTTTAATCACATGTGTGTGTAGGCACGTCATACCCATTACTGTAGGGTACATACACATACACTTAGTCTTCACAAGAGAGGCACATTTATATACCCACCAGCCACCGCTTACAGATTAAGCACGTTTTAGGCCTACTGGGTATAAGACACTTATTCACTATCTTTTGTGCACGTTATTGTCGAACAGGGTAGCCCCAACCACCCCATTTTCTATCCCTAATCCAATAACGCCTTACCTTAGGGCATTACCACCACGCATGGTACATAGTTCCCTCCTGTCTGCATCCACAGAAACACAAAAGAGATGCTCCCGATACATAGGTTGCCAGCCTGGCTGCAATCATGTACCATCTCAGAAGCACTTTGTAATTCACTTCTATAATAGAAGTATTTAAGTGATCTCAAGGCCACTTAAGTTATAGTATGCCATTCATCCAGCTCAATAGTTTCCGGGAGGTCCGCCTCCCATTTTTCCATGTAGCCCTGCTTAACGGGAGTTGGTCAAAATAGTATAAATTTCAGAGATATGTCCTCAGATTTTATCAAACTTCTGACATAAGTATTCCATAGAGGACATAGTTGCTATATCAGAATTACGTGATATAGTACCTAAAAAATGTGTTATCTGTGTATAACGGAAGTACTCTGAAACCGGTATTTGATGTTTCTCTATTAAAACCTTTCTTGTCAATATTCCCTTATGATCACATGAGTCAGCTATATGCAGCAAACCTTTATTGGTCCACCAATCAAATGTTCTGGGGTGAGGCCTGGGGTGAGGCCTCCACCTGCATCCAGATAGGATGGGGCTAAGTAGAGTGAAAATTGGCTATCTGTGCCAACTGTGCCGCATAATAATATTTTTGCAAGTCTGGAGTCCCCAACCATCCTTTGCTCCTGGGAGTGAATAATCCACTCTTGTTCACCCTAGGCCTCTTATCCCCCCAGATAAAGGATATAAGTTTTTTTTGGAATGCCAACAATCAAATCAAGATTCATCCATCCACACTGTATAGCCTGGATGGAGGCGCCCATGCACCCTAATGGACAGGCCGCCCCTGCTCTGAAATTTCTTTTTTTTTAGTATTTTTGCATTGAGTGTTACAACATATTCAGTTGCTTGGTGTTCATTTAAATTGGATGGCTTTTATTTTTCCAAAACACTGAGTCTCCTAATTGCTTTATTTTTCTTTAGGAAAATTCCCTTTTCACTTTGTTTTTTATCCTTTCTTGTATCTCAATGCTGATGATCTCCTGTGGCCTTATGGCAGCCACTTTCTGTCTACACACATGCATTCCAACGACGGCTCAGAGGATGCTTTCCAATGGCGACAACTGTGGAACATGTTTGCACCACATCAGTGAGGACTTGTATAAATACCACCACCACCATTGTGATAGGATAATAGGATAAAAATGCAGAGGAGCAATTGGGTGATGTTATAACGGGAAGTGCTTGAGCAGGAACCTTCATGGTAGGATCACCAATGAAAGCTGCAGTTTTAAGAAGATTGATTTTTTTTTTTTTTATGAAAGTACATTAACCTGTTTAAAATAATGAGGTTCAAGAGAATAAGTTACATCTACTAAGGGAACTTTAGTCACTTTACTGCTGGCCCTGCCCCCCCTATTAGTGACGCCATCTTTGATGGTCCAGATGTGCTGAAGCGCTTTGCCCTTTTTCGGGACCTGGCAGAGCCCTGTGGCAGATTGCAAACATGGTGTGATTAGAAAGGTACAGGAAATTATGTTTGGTCTATGCACACCAAACACAAAGTTCTGTACCTCCCGAGTCGCGTCATGTTCTGAAGTTTTCAGCTCATTTTTTGCCAGGTACTGAAGGCCAGACAGAGCCTTTCAGCGCATCTGTGCACATGTGGATAAGGGGGTAAAGGTTCACTGTAATGTCCGTAGGCCCTATTTATATAATGAAAAAATTCATCAAGGCATTAAAAATGACAGCGACCTTGGCAAAAACATAGACATAAGATCACATTTTTAGCTAGTTTGTATGATGTCTGTGGATGCTTACAGATAAGGTTAGTCCCTGTTCAGGGGAAAGGGTGGTTTGGCAGGTCTGATTTGATCACTGTTGTTCCCCACTGATATGCTGACCCTGGCCCCCTACTCTCTACTCCTCATTCCCAGTGACATAAATTGTATGGTTGGCACAGCCAACTACAGTAAGTGCTAAACTAAATGCTGACCTGGCTTGAATGGAGAGTCTACCCCAGCCAGGAGAGTCTTAGAGAACAGTTCTTTTCTACACCCTGTAAACTCATTACATGAAGGAACGCTATTCTCTGACGTCCAAGCTATATATTTCAGATCAGTGAAGCTTAACCTATCCAGGAACATTGCAGTTTACAAAACAGATCTTAAGAGAATGTCAGCCTCCATTAAAGTGGATGTAAACCACATTCATGAAACCTGATCCGGGCACATATATCTGTAGTGTCTACTTATCTATCTCCAAAGCCCTTAGTCCTGCGTCTTTCTGCTGCTCCATTCCTTTGTTTATCAGCATGATAACTTTTCACAAGCTCTCCAACACAGGAGATAAAAGCAGCTGGAAATTTGTGTTGGGTAGGGTGATATAAATAGATTAGCAGAGAGCTTGTCTATTCACAGCACAGCTCTGCAAGTTTCTTTGTTCTCCTGCCTATGTGGAGGGTGGGGTGCCTTTCCTCCAATCAGCTGTCAGTGTATGCCTAGACTCCCCTCCCACCGCTGAAATGGGAAGAAAAACTTTTAACATGATGTGCACTTTCTAAAGAGTCTAGAAAGCTGAAGACAGCAGATATACATGTAAAACTTATGTAGGCGATTTGTTTCATCCCTATGTATCATCTGAGGCTGTTCACTTCACTGGGTATATGTGAGGGTTTACATCCACTTTAAGGTTTCCCATATAGTTATTTTGCTCTATGGCCAATCCCTTGATTTGAAAATTCCTCTTTTTAACCCTGTAAACTCTCTGTGTACATCACTTTCTTATGTACCTGTTGTATACCTGACTAGTAGACTGTGGTATGCTAATAAAAGAGGAACTATAATCAGTATGGTTTATAGACTACAAAAAAAAAGTTAAAGAAAACCTGCCTGTAAGTGATAAAAGCAAAACAAGAAAATTAGGGTTTTCTAGGCAAGGGTAACAAATTGAGAGTATCTGTCAAATGTATAAAAAAGAACAAAATAAGGAGTTGTGATAATGCCAGTTGTTTGGTTGTCCTTGGCTTCACTACTTCTGAGTCTGCACTGATCTACAACAAGAATGCAGCTCACAAAGTCAGAGCGAAGTCAGCGCTCTTGATCTGCATTCTTAGTCCAGGTCATATTGGAAAAAAGAAAACTCCAGTTTAATAAAAAAATGTCTCCATAACAGAGCCATTTAGATCTCTTTTAACAAGTTTTCCCTTTGTTTTGTAGATGATGGAGCAGTTAAGACACAAATGAACTGATCTTCTAAACCATATTATTTTTTTGTGCCAGTGTCCACTTATTATATTTTCACACAGAGGGTTGCTGATTTTCTGACATTGAATTGTGAATCATATCAGTTTACATGCAGACGGTGCTTTAAAAATTCAGTAGGGGAATATTTGCCTAATGTACCCAACGACCGAGCCTAGAATCAATGGCTAGTGTGGATTATCCTAGCTGTTTGCTATTTTTACCTCCATAAAGTCCAGCACCTGCAGTGCTTCCTCTTTCCTCTCCACCGGCACAACATGTATGTTCAGCCAATGCAAACTTTTTACAATGTTTGCATGAAGATCATTTGTAAGAATGGTTGTCCAGCAGCAAAATTAGGGACACATGGCCAGCTCCTTTCTAGTCCTTGAAGGCACCTTGTACTTCTTTGTTTTGAGATGTGTAATGACCATATAAGATGAGCTCTATGCCCTTGCTTGGCGGCAGCACACTCAAAGTAGATTTAGATATATATAAAGCCTATATATAACTCCTAAGTGCCCACTGGGAAGATTCACTCTCTCAATTTGTCCCAGTGACCATTGTTACTGGGACAAGAAAATTGTGCAAAATCTAAAATATTCCAATTGTCATTTGATGAGAAATAGTGGAGAAATTTTCCATTGGGACCCTTGTTCTGGCGACACATGTTTAGGAGTGAGTTTTTCCTTATTCTAGAGATTTTCTCTCAAATTTTGTCTCTGGGACAAGAAGTGAAGGAAAATCTCTCTTGGGACACGGACAAAAAAACCTGAGGGTTTACCCGGGGCAGTCCTGGGGCACACAGATAAAAATGTTGGAAGGGTGGTACCATGATGATCAAATCGTATGCCCCGTACCCACGATCGGATTTACCGACAACAAATGTTGGATGTGAGCTTGTTGGCTGAAAGTCCGACCGTGTGTATGCTCCACCGAACATTTGCTGTCTGACCTTCCGCCAACAAATATTTGATAGCAGGTTCTCAAATTTTCCTGATCGTGTGTACACAAGTCCGACGCACAAAAGTTCACGCATGCTCGGAATCAAGCAGAAAGAGCCGTACTACTGGCTATTAGACTTCCTTTTTTTGGGCTCATCGTACGTCTTGTACGTCACCAGGTTCGTATTTGTTGGCCAACATTTGTGTGACCGTGTGTATGCAAGACAAGTTTGAGCCAACATCCTTCGAACAAAAATCCACGGTTTTGTTGTCGGAAAGTCCGATCGTGTGTACGGGGCATAAGACTTATATAATCTCTTTACCTTAACAACAATAATTGAAATATCACATCATGATGATTAAATATTTTATTAATTGACTAAAGGTAGATACATTTTACAACATTCCAAACTTTTTAATGCATAGAATGTATCATCTCTATATCCTAAAGGAGATCTAGGGCACTCAGTAGAAGACCTGTGGGCATGTGCTCTGGGTGCCAAAGTCTAGCAACACTTTTGGTGTTTACCATTCCCTATTCTATCCATAACTTTACATTCAGTGAACATTAATTTTGTTCACTACCCCTTTAGTAAATCAGTGGCAATGACCCAAGGACTCACAAAAGACTTCTTCATGCTTCAGATGCTTTTGTTGCTGTTAGGCAAGAGGACCACCTCCCAAAATGCTGCAGGCTTGCTTGGTTCAGGGTGTTTCCTATTCTCTCCTGTGTTAAAAGGTTCAGTGACAATCGGCTCAGAGAGGAGCTATTGCATTGTGGTTTTCAATAAAAAGCATGACATATAAAATACTCTGATACCTGTCATCAGTTTAACATGCTACCCCTTTAGTGGTTTTATTTGTGAGCTTTTAAGGTATGTTTGAGTAAAGCAAGTTGTATAGTAAGTACTGCAAGCAAGCTGTAGTGAAGATTGACTGCAATCAATGAAAAGACTTGTGCGCTCTTACATAGTGACTGACAAGTCCTTCACAATCAGCTCATATTTTATTTAGCTGTCAGAACCGCTCATGTTCTATTTATAAAGATATTGACTGTCGGAAGGATTGTGCAGACATGTGGTTGATCCTGCTGAATTACTGATTGATTCTGGATCTGTACAAGTTGTATTTTTCTTGAACGAGATTAGCCATTTTTCTTTCTTTGATATTCAAAAGCAGATATGTTAGAGCAGCAAACAATGGCAGAGCAGTGTGTAGACAAATCTGCTTCATGTTTCATCTGTCATTTTTCATTGTAAGAGAAAAAGTCAGGTATTTTATCATGTTTCAAGTTCATCTGCTACTTTCAATTGCTTCAGAATTTTTGTTAAAAACACTAATATTGTATTAATGAGGATTTCAAGCTAGCAACCCCCTAAAATTTAGGAAACTTTACAGTGTATTGAAATGCAACAGAGACTGCATGGACAGAAATATAAAACCTTTGGCAGGTAAAACAGTTCCTATACATGTATTTAACTCTTTGCCACCCGATTTTATGACAATAGCTCAAGAGGACTACCGCAATGTCCTAATGAAAAAATTGACCATTTTTTTTTCACTGTACCTTTGTTGTTCAGATCATCTTGTTTAGTTCCTGGATGTACAGCCTGCGGATATGGGCGGGTTTAGTGCGGCTAATTCGTCATTTCCTATTAGCCGCACTGGCTCCTGGGAGCTTGTGTCATTGTTCCCAGGAGTCAGTGCGGCGGCCTGGCGCGAGTTAACGCGTGATTTCAATCCTGAAAGTGACGCCGATTATCTCAGTTGCCATCACAACGGGGCGGGACTTCCGACGACGACGCCCGTTGTGATGGCAACATGAGCTGTTTACGGAGATCCGATTTAAGGTTACTGCGCATGCGCGAGATCGGGAATACAACGGGCGGTGCATGCTGGTCGATCAGCGGCACAATATCCCGGAAGAGGATGCCTGTGGGCTTCACATGCCCACAGGCAAGATGAGAACCGTCAGCAGAAATGTTTAAAAGTTCACTTTTTGGGAGAAAACTACATCCGAAATTAACAAAAACGGAACAAGTGAGTAACATATTTCACAGAAATAATCTTTGTCATTTTCCAAAAATAAAAAAAACGTTGTAGACAGTGGAACCCCACTTTAAGTTAAAGCAGGTCATAGATGGATCGAAATTTGATCCGCCAAATTTTGATCCATCATTGGCCGTTTCCTCTAGAGATAAGCTTCTCTCGAATGGGAATGTTGGAAAATTTCCACTCGATCAGCACATGTAGCCAATTTGTTTCATTCATCCATCTTAATTTTGTAGATGGGGGAATATGTTTTTTTTTTTTTTTTTTTATCCATCTATGGCCAGCTTAAGTCCAGTCTATGGAAGTTTCCCCCCACTAAAAACAATACCCAGATCACTGTCTAGCTAATTACCCCGTTAATGAAAACAATCTAAAAGACTCAAATGCCTTTTGAATCTGTGGTCATGTGAAGTGTTGGGTCACAAGTCTTTTCCTTCCTGGACTGCAGAGTGAGACAGATTTCTCTGGACACCCACATTGCTGCCTGGAGTTATGGCATTTTCCCATTGGCTGTCTATTGGCTAGGTCCTCAACTCCAGCAGCAGCATGATGATATCAAGAAAAGGGCAGGCAGCAGGAAGAAGTTGGTGGTGGGCGCAGACAGCATTATTAGATAGCTGATCTTTACTACTGGTAGAAGCACTTTGAATGATCACATGATGGCGGATTCAGGAATTATTTTCTGTATGACAGTAGTAGAGAAAAGACTATAATACGCTACATATTCTATTATTCGTTCAGCCCATGGCTAATAGGGTGAATGGAGAAATCTCCACTGCCGGCTATTGTATTGAGGAGCTGGAGCACCCATGACTGCTTGGAAACCATGGCACTGTCAAACAGTGGCTTCATCTGAATGGATACAGGCACTGCTTGGTTGATAGTTTTCTACCCAGCTCAGTTGATTTTTACATTGTCTCCAGCTTAACTGGGTGGTCCTTCTAGGGCCACCCATGGTTTAGATTTCAGCCACGAAATGGGGGCTATTAGATGCTTTGGGGATAATTTACAAAGCTTTAATACAAGGTTAGGTATCTTTATTTTAGCCATGTGACTGTAATTTTCAAATCTCAATAAACTCGCTTGAAAACAACACTCACTTTGTTGAAAATAAGTATCCTGATGTGTTAGCTTTGTGAATTTAGACTATTGTTTCTGTTTATTAGCTGTTGTCTTAGCTTATGTTCCCCTAAATAAAAATTCTGCCATTTGAAGAGCTTGCGTAGCTGTGCCAAACCCCACTACACATAATGAAGAAAATGTATGTGAATGATTAGCAGCACTTACAATTTCCGTGAAGTAGAAGCGGTCTTTACCAGTCAAGCAAACTATGTTTTCTCACATATAACCCTGCAGGATTCAGGGCACTTGAAATGGCATGTACCTTTCCACCCTCAGCGGCAGTAGTACCCTAGGCCTCAAGCTATGTCACCTGGGGGCAAATGCGGCCCTGGTGATGACTTCATCGATATCTTGAGGCTCTATTATTGCCCAGTGAGCAGAGAATCAGTGACCAAGCTGTACTGCTTTACAGTGGTGGTGATAAGCTTGGTCACTGACCTGGCTATGCTGTCTAGCAGATAAGGTTCTCTTGATGACAAAGCTGGATGAACAAAATTGACAGATAAGATAAATAAGATATACCTACTTCTCTGGAGTATTTTGATTTTTGCCTGGGGTTTTATTCTTAGGGCATGCTGAACACACAACTGCTGGTGTGCATTGGGAAGACACAAGGCACATCATACTTTTTTTTTCGGGTAGAACTTTATTAATTGTCTCAAGTGCCATTCCGTTAAGTTCCGTTCAGGCAGCGGCTTTGGGATGCAGTGGTTTATGCTGCAGGCCTCTGCTCTGCAAGAAAGTACTGCATGCGGTTCTTTTTTCAAGCTCACACCACCGCAAAACCCAGTGGTGTGAACTGACACCATAGGAGACAAGGCAGATTACCTTGCCTTTACGTTGAGACTGTACAGGGCAATGCCGCCCAGTTCATCCCATTGTAAATGATGTGAATGGACCCTCAATGTTTTGTTCTGCTTTTTTAAAAAATGTTACATTACAGATATTTAGTAAAAACAATGTGGAATGCAGCTGCAATGACAAATTTTGGTGTCCTTTTACATAAAGGAAGTAAGTGGGCGATTTATTCCGCCAATGCTTAGGCAGAACTAAAATACCTGTTTCAAGTGGCGTTCAACTTTAGCATACCTTTATAGAGGTGTATTACATTTTTAGAATAGCTGGTTTCTTTTGTCAAGTTGCCTAAAAGATTTAATATAATACCATTCATGATTCATCAGAATGAGTATAAATAAAGGAAGGGAGGTATTCGGTAATGCATTTGTCAGGGTGACATGCACGGCCTAGGTGTGGAAACTTCTATTAAGTGTGTCATTGTCCCAATTATGTTCCTGATCTCACTACCACCCCTCTCCTGGAGGAATATGCTTATCAATGTTGAAATTCATATTATGCGCTCTGTCTCTCTGATGATTATGGGCGACTAAACTCCAACATGATCATTTTAGCTACCAGCAGCTGAAGAGCCCCTTGTTTGTTTTTGTCAGTAGTTGTTTGTCAGTCAAACTTCCCATTCATCAAGGTGATAACAGCTTGTCTTCATGTTTCCACAGATATGCATTGTCACTGTGCACCCTGAAAAGGACAAGAGTGATGCTGAATCTGACTGCTTGTTAATAGTAATGTAAAGTATAAAACTGTAGCATACAAGGTAAGTAGAGTGGTCCAAAATAACTAAATTGTTAATAATAGTAATCTAACAAATATTGAGTCGTATATACTATTCCTTATCTTAGGTTATTAAAGTGTATCTAAAGGCCATACTTTTTAAGTTTTGGATTTTGATGAGGTGTTAGAACTCCTATTGTTGTGTCAGATCCCTTCACAATTCTCCAGCAGTTATGTCCTGTATTAATGTCTAAAGCTGGGTACACACTGTCTGAAAATCTGCCAGTTCAGCAGGAACCAGTCAGTGTGTACAGCAGTCTGTCTGACAGAAGCCCATCTAACGACAAGGTTTTGTTTAAGGGATATGCTAGAAAACCAGCATCCTGATCAGTGTATTTTGGCGGGGGTCCCCCTGTCAGAATACAATAGCACGGCAAGGGAGATTGCCACACCAACATCGTTCTTTTGGTATGTCTTTCTTTTTTTTGGGTATAGGCTGCTGGGTTGAACAAAGAAAAACTTGCAGTGTGTACCCAACTTAACCACTTCTCAACGGGCCTATAGACAAATGACGGCTGGGCGGTGGCTTTATTATCATTAGTGGACGTCATATGACCACCTCTCAGGAAACCCCAATTACAGGGCTGCGTAGCGCGCAATCTGTCATTGGCCTTGTTTGCAGGATACAGCCAATGACTGAGCAGAGTACTGGCTCAGTGCCAATACCATGTGACCGCGGTGATGAATCGCAGCAGGTCACATGACAGTTTTCAACAATGGATAGCTTCTTTTCATGTCATCCATTGTGTTGCTAACTGTGATTGGTCAGTTTGATCACATGGTCCAGACAGGGCCAATCACAGCCTATCTGTACCATCTGATTAGCTTTGACCAATCACAGCTAATCGCAACAAAACAGACTAAATGATTCTGTTTCATTCAGAATGCTTGCTTATAGCAATGTAATTCACTGTTATAAGCAAACAATCTGTAAAAAAAAAATCCTGATAATTTCTCCAGAGTAGTACAATGTTACTATGGTAACATTATATTGCTCTTGTCATAATGTGTTAAAAAAAATGTAAAAAATAAAGGGTTTTTTTTTTGTTTTTTTAAATTATAACTTTTATTTTTTTTCATACTGTCACCACTCAGTGTCCCTGATCAGCGCCACACCAGTTATATGATGACGCTGTACTGCATTGGTGATAGTATGTAAAAAAAAATAAATAAGTGAAAACGTTTTTTTTTTTTTTTTCATTTCTTCATTTTCCAAAAAAATATGACCAAAAATTACAACTTCTAAAAACCCGCCATGTCACTTACTAAATACCTTAGACTATCTACTTTCCAAAAAGGGGTCCTTTTGTAGGTATTTCTACTGTCCTGGCATTTTAGGGTCTCAAGAAATGAGATTGGCCATCAGTACATCAGGATTGATCAATTTTCAGATATATACCATAGTGTTTGGATTCTATAACTTTCACACATACACTGATTTGGGTTATTTTCAGCGAAGAAATGTAGCAAAATACATTTTGGGCTAAATTTAGGAAGAACAATTATTTATTTACTATATTATATAAAAGAAACAAAGAAAAATGTTTTATTTTTCAAAATTGACAGTCTTTTTTCGTTTATTTAGCAAAAATAAACCAAACGGTGATTAAATACCACCATAAGAAAGCACTATTTGTGTGAACAAAATGATAAAAGATTAGTTAGTTAGTGATCACGCAATTGTCATTCAAATTGCGACAGGACCGAAAGCTGAAAATTGTTCTGGACAGGAAGGGGGTAAAAGTGCCCGGTATTGAAGTGGTTAAATGAATTGACTTCCAACACTTGTCAACAGACAAAAATTAGAACATGGCCCTTTTTTGTTAAGGTACCTCACTACAACCGACATGTATGTTAGGGTACCAGTCTAATAAATGGCAATGCAGATTGTTCATTAACGTATATTGGGCTAATGTGTAGTAAACCATATGTTCCCACAGCAAGGGGCCTCAATGTTGAAGAGATTCACCATCTCGGTTTGTCCTAGTGACCATTGTGACTGGATGATAAAGTAATGGGAAATCCAAAATTTTGAGTTTTATACTGACTGCAAATAGAGGGGTATATATGGGGACATTGCTTCTAGTGATAAATGAGATTTATCTCACTTTGGAGAGATTCCTGTTGTGTCTATAGGAAAGGGAGTTGTGGAAAATCCCTTGATGGGATACATTTCACAAACTATTCATGCAAAAATGCCAATTTATTTTGGACATACATCTGGCTACACAGCAAATAGAAGGAGCACTCAGGTGCCATCTTATTTCATATAAAGAAAACCGTGATCGAAAAAAAGAACATCTGTCTAACCCGATGGATTCTCAACCCAAACAAGCTCAGCTAAGGGATGCTAGGGAGGACTTACAGGCATGCGACTATTCCTCATCCTAACCCTATAAAATGTTAAGCCGGCCATAGACTGTTCAGCAGGGACCGGCCGCGATTTGAACCACATATGGGCAGGCTGATTGTACCCAAATTGATTGATCAATCAACCTGGGTACAACCAGCCTGTCAGAGTTTTAATGCAATTATTGCCAGCAGCTATAGTTGCTAGCAAAAATCACTGTGTTTTTCCCCCAGCAGAGATGGCTCCCCATGCCACCTGTCGAGAGAACGCAACAGCTCTACGTGAGAGATTCCCCCATCGACACTGACGGCCATGTCTGTGCCCCTGTCTAGTGTCCTGTAGTGTAATGCGTGGGGAGATCACTATAAAGCTAATGGTTCAGTATCCTGACTGTGTAAATAGTGATTGACACTTCTTGAAGCATTTTAGGTCACTGGAACTGAAAATTGTTCCCAGCGCCTTACTTTTTGGACAAATGTCTTGGTAACGCCCATTCTAAGTTTAATTTGGCTACATTATCTTCAAATTTTTTTTTTATATAATCATACACATTTTTCAGAGTTGATTTAAATATTTTTTATATGTGTTGGCACAAAAACCACAATGATTTAATAGAATGTTTCTCGATAGCTTGTTTTTTTTTTTTATTCTCTGAAACTACAATTTTTTAACAGTGATCAGCCCATAAGGCGCCACTTGTAAACCACAATTGGAAGTGATTCATTTTCTGGCTCCTTGATAGAGGTCAAAAGCATTGCGTGTTTTCCTTCTTTGTAGGGGTGACTCTCCGGAAAAGAGAACAACACGGCGGGAAGAGATCCAACACTTGTTTGCTGTCTGTGAGTGTTTCTTTGGCAGTGTCTTAGCTGGTTGTTGTGACCAATAAAGTAGCAATCAGCAAATATACCGCCCTAGAAGTTCGACACATTTTTAAGCTGAGAAAATCATGCTGCTGCCAAGACCAGGATATCATTGTGAATATTAGGAGGACAGTCAGCCTACAGGTAATTATTTGTGGTTATGCTTATTAAGTGGATATAAATTTGAAGGGCGATGTCAGGCATAAACTTTAAGTTACCTCTTATCCTGTTAAAGAAATGACAGCATGGAAAGTTTCCCACCCACATCCCTCCTGGGCATCCTGTGCTGCTGCAGAGGGCAAGAGGGTCCATATTGATGTAAAACTGGCTGGATCAATGACTTGCCCCAGTAATCAATTATAATGTAATAACAATAATAAGTCTGGCACCAGGGGGCTAAGACTGAATATCCCTGGGATCAATGTGTAAAAGTCCTATGGGAGACCAGAAAGCAGCTGTGTGGATAAACCACACCAGGAGCGGTGTGAAATTGGGCAAAAACACTCATAAAACAGCCACAACTGAAAGCGCTAATTGGAAAATCAATTTTAATGTGCCAGCTCCATGACCCCGGATGTTTGTGGGCCAAACAGGTTTATTAATGGGTAGACATACACTATATTGTCAAAAGTATTGTGACGCCTGCTTTTACAATCACACGAACTTTAATGGCATCCCAGTCTTATAGGGCGTACACACGGTCAGACTTTGTTCGGACATTCCGACAACAAAATCCTAGGATTTTTTCCGACGGATGTTGGCTCAAACTTGTCTTGCATACACGCGGTCGCACAAAGTTGTCGGAAAAACCGATCATTCTAAACGCGGTGACGTAAAACACGTACGTCGGGACTATAAACGGGGCAGTGGCCAATAGCTTTCATCTCTTTATTTATTCTGAGCATGCGTGGCACTTTGTCCGTCGGATTTGTGTACACACGATCGGAATTTCCGACAACGGATTTTGTTGTCGGAAAATTTTATCTCCTGCTCTCCAACTTTGTGTGTCGGAAAATCCGATGGAAAATGTCCGATGGAGCCCACACACGGTCGGAATTTCCGACAACACGCTCTGATCGGACATTTTCCATCGGAAAATCCGACCGTGTGTACGGGGCATGAGTCTGAAGGGTTCAATATAGAGTTGGCCCACCCTTTGCAGCTATAACAGCTTCAACTCGTCTGGGAAGGCTGTCCACAAGGTTTAGGAGTGTGTTTACGGGAATGTTTGACCATTCTTCCAGAAGTGTATTTGTGAGGTCAGGCACTGATGTGGACGAGAAGGCCTGGGTCGCATTCTTCGCTCCAATTCATCGCAAAGGTGTTCTATCGGCCTGAGGTCAGGACTCTGTTCAGGCCAGTTAAATTCCTCCACCCCAAATGCGCTCATCCATGCATCATGCAAAGGGTGGACCAACTCAATATTGAACCCTACGCACTAAGACTGGGATGCCATTAAACTGCTTGCTGCCCGCCCACCGTCAAATGACGGCGAGGCGGTGCAGCTCTTGTTCTGGGATGACGTCATATGACGGCATCCCAAAACAGCCGCTCTCGCGGGGGCTCCCAGCGCGGCAATCGCGTCTGCGCCGTGTTGCTAGGACACGGCGCGGCCCCGATCTGTGTAAAGAGCCATGTCCGTGGCTCTTTAACGATGTGATTGGCTGTGTCCAATCACAGCCGGTCACATGTAAACATGGAGATGCCAGTAAACTCTCCTCGCCTCACACTGAGTGTGAGGAGAGGAGAGCCAATCAGCGGCATATCCTCACAGGGGAACATGTAGGAATGTAATCAGGGCACTGATCATCAGTGCCCTGATTACAATAAAGAAATATAGTGTCACAATACAGTGCCCACCAATGCCAGCATACAGTGCCCACCAGTGGCAGCAATCAGTGCCCACAAGTGCACCAATCAGTGCCCATTAGCCATGCAATTCAGTGCAGGCAATCAGTGCTGCCCATCAGTGCCACCCATCAGTGCCCATTTGTACCGCCTATCCATGCCGCCTATCAGTGCCCGCCACTGCCGCCTATCAGTGCCCACCAGTGCCGCCTATTAGTGCCCATCAGTGCCGTCTATCAGTGCTCATCAGTGCCACATATCAGTGCCAGCTATCAGTGCCCATAAGTGCGGCATATTACTGCCTCCTCATCAGTGCCCATAAGTGCCGCCTCATAAGTGCCACCTCACCAATGCCCACCAGTTCAGCCTATCAGTGCCCAGCAGTGCCACCTCATCAGTGCACATCAGTGAAGGCGAAAAATTACTTGGTTATAAAATTTACTGGAATAAAATGTAGTAAAATACTGCGCCAACCCCAAATGTGAGCAGCCAATACAACAATAAGACTGATTGTGAACAAATGTGTAAATAAAAAGTGTGGTGCTGAAAGTAAGTGAATGTAGTGAACCTTAAAGGGGCTATGTAATCAAAAGATATAGTGATTCGTCTCTCATAGTGAAGAGCGCAACATATAAGAATCACATCGTGAGTAAATGTAAAGCACCTCATGCGATAGTGAGTCGCAAGGAAATCGCATCACTATAATAAAAATTATTAACAAAGGTGATGTGATATGGTGACTGGATAGAAACACTGGGGGTTATTTATGAAAGGCAAATCCACTTTGCACTACAAGTGCACTTGAAAGTGCAGTCGCTGTAAATCTGAGGGGTAGATCTGACATGAGGGGAAGCTCTGCTGATTTTATCATCCAATCATGTGCAAGCTAAAATGCTGTTTTTTATTTTTCTTGCATGCCCCCCTCAGATCTACAGCGACTGCACTTTCAAGTGCACTTGTAGTGCAAAGTGTATTTTCCTTTAGTAAATAACTAAACTAAGTAAATCTAAATTATACATCAAAACATGAATGTGGTAACATGGAATTTGCAATAATAGTGACCTGTTGAATGAAAACACACTATCATATATAGATGAAAAACAAACCGATGTGTAACCATAGGCATGTAATAAAAAGACACACAATACTAATTCCAAATGTGAGTGAGAGCAAACATGTGATAGTCCATGAGGCATCAAAGGTAAACAATGACGAGTGAAAACACACTGTTGCTACAAATCTCTGACAGTCCCTTAGGTAGATGTGTTGAACTGTCGATAAATACACCCGGGAGTGCCTTCACCTTCCAGGAATGGGGGAGAGAAAAGGGTACTCTTACCCAAAGTAGTGGACCCAGCTTACCGTACGGTGGTGGATCCGTCAGGCATGGAACCGGAGACGTGGAGTCAAGCTCCCAGGATGAACTATATGATCCCCTCCTCTGTAGGCCGATGAAAATCCAAAACGCCAGTGATTGTGGAGATAGATAAAACTCCCCAACAGTAGGCAATGGTAAACACAGCTCTCCAAAAACGTCTCCTCCAGATGCAGGTATTATATTCAAGGCAAAAAAAAGAGAAAAAGCCTCCACATAGCGTAAATCCAAATGATGGAATTTATTACAGTAAAAAATATCCAAGCGAATGAATATCAAATAAAATCAATTCAATTGAACAATAAAAGCAGTGCAGTATAAGGTGGCTTGGGCCGGCGTATTAACCCTAACCCTACCAAATTTACTGACAGAAAAAAATTAAAAAACATTTTTTTTTAATTTTTGGTCTTTTATTTTTTATTTTTTGTAAAAAATAAAAAACCCAGCAGTGATTAAATACCACCAACAGAGAGCTCTATTTGTGTGAAGAAAATGCTAAAAAATTTGTTCTGGTACAGTTGTAGCATTACCGCGCAATTGGCATTCGAAGTGCGACAGCGCTGAAAGCTGAAAAATGGCTTGGGCAGGAAGAGGGTGTTAGTGCCTGGTAGGCAAGTGGTTAAAGTTCATGTGCGTGTAAAGGCAGGCGTAACAATACCTTTGGCAATTTAGTGTATTTGAATATTTTTTATCACACAGAAATGATACCTATAAAACCTCATGCACATGGGTTTATGAAAATAAGTACGATTTTTTTCTGCCAGAATTTAGCAGAAAAAACACCTCTAATGTTACAATATGCATGTGCATTTATGCCCCTTTATGCACGTATTTACGTGCATTTATGCGCCTATGGTGTTTGAGTGTAAATGCATTATAATTGTCACAATATTCATTTATTCTGGGTATTGGAATACATTCATGTGCATACATATGCATTTACGTGTTCAAAAGATCCTCTCGGATCATGCCTGTTGGTGTGTTTTTTTTTCTGCCTGTAAATGCTCCTCTTCATAATATGCCTGTAAACCCCTATGTGTTTGGACACAGGCATAAAAAATAAAAAACTCACTGAACGCCTTTTTTTTTTTTTTTTTTTTTTTTTTTAGGCCTCTCTGTGCACAAGGCCTAAATAGTTATCATTTCAGTTTGATAAAATATTAAATATTAATGACCGACTCCAATCAAATGAAGTAGTTCTAAAGGCAGAAAGTTTCTTGGAATAGAAACATCATCTCGATCCAGCGATGTGTATGAGAGCAGCAGTTCTCTCAGTTCTCTCTGCTGCTGTCAATCACAGCCAGTGAGCTAATGAGGAGAGAGAGGGGGCGGGGCCGAGCTGTGCTGTGTGTGAATGGACAACGTTCATTCACAGGAGCGTGGCTCGGGAGCGAGCCTGCTCAAGTGTCCCTATAGGAACAGGCTTGCTATTGCGGCCACACAGCAGGGGGAGAAGCCAGAAGCGCCAGCGAGGGAACCAAAAAGAAGAGGATCGGGGCTGCTCTGTCCAAAACCATTGCACAGAGCAGGCAAGTATAACATGTTTGTTATTTATTTTACTTTTTTTAATTTATTCCTTTAGAATCACTTTAAAGCTGAACTTCAGACACATGTTAAACATTATTTTTTTTCCAGGTATGTACAGTATTAGTTCAACATTACCTTTAACATACAGCTAGCATAGAGACCAGAATCTTTCATGATAGTGGGCTCCTGAAGAATCCTGCACAGCTACATTGATGATGGAAGAGAGAGAATCAGCATGGGAGGGTCAACTATCTACACCAATTAGGACTATATGCTTTGTACTGTACTGTCAAGAACATGGTTACATGATGGAAGAGCATGGGGTGACCTTTGTCAGTGTGATCGTTAATTGTCTAAACATAGGCTGGGAAAGGTTGTATTGCTTAAAGGACAACGAAAGTGAGAAAAATACTGTGAACCGTATATACTCGAGTATAAGTCGTTCCGAGTATAAGTCGAGGCCTCTAATTTACCACAAAAAACTGGGAAAAACGTATTGACTCGAGTATAAGACGAGGGTGAGAAATGCAGAGGGTCAACAATGCCCATCTGCAGCTGCATGCCTCCCTGTGTCCTGTGCAGCCTACCTGTACCCTGTGCATGTGTCCTGTGTCCCTGTGTCCTGTGTCCTGTACATGTGTGTCCTGTGTTCCTGTGTCCTGTGTGCATGTGCAGCCTACCTGTGTCCTGTGCAGCCTACCTGTGTCCTGTGCAGCCTCCCTGTGGCGATCTCCATCCTCAGACGACGGCCGGCGTGTGATGATGGTGTTCGGCCATTCCACAGTTCAAAAGCCGCGCCTCCTCCTCGTCTGTGATAGGCTGACCACTGACTGCCTATCACGGACATTCTCTCATTCTCATACCACGGACGAGGATGAGAGAATGTCCGTGAAAGGCTGTACACTGACAGCTGTTCAGCCTATCACAGACGAGCAGGAGGCGCGGCTTTTGAAAGCTGGAATAGCCTCCGAACACTATCATCACACGCCGGCCGCCGTCTGCCTGCATGACACGCTGATCATGCAGACAGACGGCGGTGACTTGAGTATAAGTCGAAGGGGACACTTTCAGCCCAAAAAAAGGGCTGAAAATTTTGACTTATACTCGAGTATATACGGTAATACATTTAATCATATTATCTTCGATATTCATTCCTTTTCCTTATATATTTTGTATATACATTTACATTCAGACAAAGTTGACCAGCAGACGTGGCAGTGACAGGATTGTACAAATTATAACACTATTTGAGCAGTGGCAGCAACTGAATGAGGAGCTCCAGTCTCCGCCCAAAAAAATTAAGTCAGCAGTTACAAAAACTGTAGCTGCTGACTTTTAATATAGGGACACTTACCTGTCCAGGGATCCAGCGATGTCCTCACCCGAACCAATTCTCCAATCAGCTTCAGGTGCAAGTGGCGGCATCTTAGGTAAGGGAAACCGGCAGTGAAGCCTTCCGGCTGCACAGACAGTTATCTACTGCACATGTGTGAGCTGCACTTTGTGAATGGTCCTGCATTCTTCTGGGACCTGTGTGTCCCAGAAGGCTGCGGGGGGGGCCGAACACCTGCACAGATCGCTGTGGTGCTTCTGACCAGAAGTGGGAGCGGGTACCTGCCAAAATAAGCAGAGCTTCCCCTTTTGGATGAAGTTCCGCTTTAATAAATCATTATACACTTGTCAGTGTTATAGCTTGTCCCAACACCTGTCACTGTTTCTTTTTCTAAAACACTTGGTCTACAGTTAACTGTATAAATGTGAATTAAGGCATGTGAAAAAAAATGATTTAATCTACTGAGTGCTATAATTACATATATCAACCACAATACACTATTCAAAAATTAGAAGCTTTCATGATAGAGCCTTCATTTAAACTGGATTGAGGTCCAAAATCTGGTTGTGCTGTGTGACAGGGGTGCCAGAAAAACAAGACTGGCTGAACATAATTACAAATCCTTTGCCAGTTGTATATTTAATTGTTTGCCTAGTTTAGCTTAAAAGTATAACTAAAGGCAATTTTTTATATAGTTTTGGATACAGTGGAGAGGGATTAGACCACCTGGCAGTTTTTTTTTTTAATTATTTATTTTATTTTATTTTTTTATTTAATCACTGGGCTCTCTATTTTTCATATTTACCAATATCACCAAAAGTGAAAGTGGAAGAAAATCCTAAATTTTGAGTTGGCACCAGAACAATAATACAGGGAAATTCCTCCAGTGGGGACACTAACTTTGGTAACAATGATTACAACAAAAGATTTTCTCACTTTGAAGGGATTTGCTCTCACTTCCTTTTTTGCTTTGGGGCAGGAAGTGAAGGACAAAATCTTCTGAATGGGACACAGATGGCAAAAAAAAAAAAAAAAAAAACAACAACACAAACAAAAAAAACTGACAAAAGCTATACCCCAACCCCCTTACTCTATCCAAAGTGAAAAAAAAGAAACGTTTTTGCCTTTAGTTCTACTTTACATCAATTGATGGCTTTTTGTCATTTTTGGTAACTTAGCAGTAAAATAGCCCTATCAAAATGCCTGATGTCACTCAACTGCTGCAGCCAATAGTAAGCCAAGTGATAGGATCACACACGTCCAATGGAAGGATAGAATAAATATTAAAATAATTATAAAAGAGAAATACAGCTGGAAAGGAATGGTACATTTGCTGCTACTTTGTTTTGATATAATCACACAGTTAAAGTATTTTTTTCATATATCATTGTGTTGTTGTTCTTTGTTTTTAATCTTAATACAATGTAACCAAGAAATGCCAATCTTGTCTCCATCATGTACTGAAGAAGCTCAAGCCTGTTTACTATATAAATACAGTGTTGTTAAACAGAACATTTTAAGCCCTTTTTTTTTTCTTTTTTACGGAGGTAATTAAATATTTATTGCCAAGTGAATCTGTTGTAGTACTTTCTAGTGAAGGTTATCACCTATTAAAGGTGCACACAGACGTTAGATGTCTGCCCAATCATTTTGCTGTCCATGTGCTACCTGCAACCAGTACCTGCAGAGGGTCATTAAAGGGATTTATGCAAAACTTCCTTTTAAGAAGGCCGCAGAGGTTCAGGCTACACATAATCAGCATCTAAGGAAACAGTGATGTTTATAAAAAGTAAAAGTTGTAAGCAATCTTTATATCAGCTGACAAGCAACAGTTGTAAACCAAATACATCATTAAAGTGTATCTAAACCCAAGAACAAAAATTGTTAGTATTGCAGCTTACCGATTCTTAGATGTGGTGGCTGCATTTGTTTTATTTTTTTCACACTTTTTTCTCTGTGTTTTAACTTGGTAATCCTCCCATTAACACACTTCTTGTCCTATGGTGACAACCGTACTGCACAGTGTTGTCACCCTAGGCCAGTGATGGCGAACCTTGGCACCCCAGATGTTTTGAAACTACATCTCCCATGATGCTCAACTACACTGCAGAGTGCATGAGCATCAAGGGAAATGTAGTTCCAAAACATCTGGGGTGCCAAGGTTCGCTATCACTGGCCTAGGAAATGGAGAGTGTTAGAACTAAATAACACCTTCCGCTCATCTCTATAACAAGGGGGTCTTTTGTAGTCTACAGAGATAACAGGGGGCAATGCTAACTGATAACAGTCCAGAAGCAGAAAGTAAACTAAGTTATCAGCTCACAAGATTTCTGGCTGAACAGCTGTTATTTTGGACTTGTCAAACAGATATAATAAAACACTTTCACTGGTATTTTTAACTGACCAAAAGGAAGCAAATTTTAAAAAAGTGTTAATGTTTACATACACTTAAAGTTATAATAAGCTTCTGAAGCCAGGAAGGCAGCATTTGTGACAACCCCTTTAATCTAAGGATGGTCAAACACCATGGTATCCATTTATAAAACATTAGTTGGACAAATTTCATTCATTCATGCAGGCTGGACATATTTTTGCTGTATTTTGATTAATTCCTATGATCATCTGCTCAATCTTTTGGCCAAAATGCTGTGTCTCCTGAACTACCTGAATTAAAAAACATAAGGCATTTTGGCCACTAGATGGAGCTGGCGATTATAGGAATTAAAGGAGTCTTTGGGGGATGGGTCGCATAGGAGGAATAACATAAGTATTACATCTAATTCCATTATCCTTTTTTTCTTTTTTTAAGTTTTGTTTATTGCTTTTTTACATAACAAATAAACACAGGACCCAATGAGCCACACACAAAAAGAACTATTTACATCATTCAGCATTGACTCTCTCCTCCTCCTTCCAGTCCTTCACTCAGTGACAGGATCAGAACAATGATAATAAGGCCACCTTTCCCTAATAGCAATCAATAATACATTTCAATATGTCAAATGGTTACATACATGTTGAATCTCACAGCAGGTGCATTCCATTATGTGCCACTTAATCTGCCACCGTAGTTTTGCTATTCATCCAACTGCCCCACACTTTGTCAAATTTCTGTGGTATGCCCTTGCTAATATATGTAGCCTTGTAAAGAGGTGCGGCTCTTTTTACCACACCCTTCCATGCTGATACAGATGGGGGATTAGGCTTTTTCCATGATAGCACTATCATTTTCCTAGCGTAATAGATTAGTATCGTCAGTAAGGTATGTGTTACTCTCTTTGGGGCTAGATTGTTTACCAAACCCAAAAGACACACCTCTATCGTGGGTAGAGTTGCCACCTCATCCCTTTAAACCCAAACACAAATGAATTACACAGGTTCTGGGGCTGATTAAATCCAGATAAGGCAACAAGTGAGTTTAATTACCACCTTAATCAGCCACAGAACCTGTGTAATTAACATGTGTTCGGGTTTAAAGGGATGAGGTAGCAACTCTAATCGTGGGCTGTATATTAATGGCTGTTACTTCTGCTATACATTCTATGACCCCCTTCCAAAAAGCTTGGATGCTCAAGCAATTCCAAAAGATATGCATGAAATCTGCAGTGAGGGAACTGCACCACCAGCAACTGGGTGACCGGGTAGGGAACATCTTAGCCAATCTAGCTGGAGTAAGATAGATACAATGTAGGAATTTAAATTGGAGGAGTTGGTCCCTAGCAGAGACCAATCTAACAAAATTAATGTCCCATATATCATCTCAGTCATTCCATCATCCCTTAAAGCGGGGGTCCACCTATCTATCGTTTTTTTTTTTTTTTAGTTCATTCACAAACTTTTCTTCTCAGCATTACATACTCACATGTTGTGTGTAATATGTCCGCCTGTGTCAGATTTCGTCGGAAAGAATAACTTATATTATTCATTGCAGGCGGTTTCCATCTTCATTGTGGGCATTTGAAGCCCACAAGCATTTATTTCCTGGATGTGGTGAATGCTGTGCTCCCAGCATTCACCGCTCGTTCCCGCACATGCTCAGTGGCATCCTGGGAAGCCTGAGACTAGCTCCCAGGAGTCTGGGAGAGGCTAGAAACACACCTACTCCCACGGGAGGAGAACCAGGAAGTGCTGAGAAGAATAGAAAAATAAAAGGTAATTACGGCGATTTAAATTTTTTTAAACGGCATGTCAGCATCTAGGCAAGGAAGAGAATACATACAGATTTGGGTGGAACCCCGCTTTAATGAGCATTTGACATGTTTTTGTGCATTTCATCTTTAATTAAAGTGGGGTTCCACCCAAAAAAACAAAAATACCTGAAAAATTCTAAAAAACAAAAACAAAAAAAATTTGGATATTTTTTGTATTTTTTTTTTACTTACTTCTAAATGCCTGTTGCTAGGTGGTCCCTCGTAGTCTGCCTCTTCCTTTGCCTGGGCTGGTGACATCACTTCCCCCTCGGCACAGGAAGGGCTCGGCTCTGCTCCCTCCCTCCTGTCAATCAGCTGGGACCCATTACAGGTCCCAGGTGATTGAGCGGCCAATCACGGCGCGCGGCGCCGCTTGCGCATGCGCAGTGGGTTCCAGGCTGTGAAGCCACAGCCCAGTGCCCACAGTTGAAATGCCGACGAGCGGAGGGGGGGGGGACAAGCGGGGCTTCGATCCCCTGCATCGCTGGACCCAGAGACAGGTAAGTGTCCAATTAAAAGTCAGCAGCTGCAGTATTTGTAGCTGCTGACTTTAATTTTTTTTAATTTTTTTTTAATGGACCCCCTGGGTGGAACTCCTCTTTAACATTCACTTTACTAAAGCTTGACATACACTGTACAATCTCTTTTGGATTTACCAATACTATTTAACATGAGGACAAACCTACTGTAAACATTCCATGCAAATGGTATAAAATTAGACAGGACTTTGTAATACATAGTTGATGGTAGCTCTAAAGGAGATCATACAATCAGATTGTCTACTGTATGGTCAAACTTCATTTCTGTAGTTAATTGTCCCCACAGTGTTATAATAAGTTGGTTGCTATATGGTGGTTAGTTACACCTGGTAGTCTTTGTTGCTTGTAAAGATAACTCGACTCGTCATCACTCAAAGCAACAAAGAAAATAGATTTTATCCCCAAAGTAAATGCTACCTAGTAGTTCTGCTAAACATGAGTTTTCCTCCCCTGCCAACATATATGGATGGAGCGTTGATAGACGGATTTCATAGGGCGGGCACTAGGGAACAAAGACTCTCTGAGCCTTAGGATGATTTGCTAAAGTCGTTTAGAATCTTTACTCAAAAATTGTGAGACTATCCACTTTAAATATCCGACTATGTAAAAGTATGATTGGGTATTTTAAGAGAACAGGAATTTATTTTCATATGATTGGATAATTGAAGTGAATAGTCACACATTTTATTTTTTTTTATGATAGTTATCCATCCCTTTAATTAATCAGCCTCCCTGTTTCTACAGTACAGGAACAGCGGGGACACAAGGTAGTACTATGTAGTATATAGATAGACTATATTGTCAAAACTAGTATTGGGACGGCTGCCTTTACACGCACATGAACTTTAATAGCATCCCAGTCTTAGTCCGTAGGGTTCAATATTGAGTTGGCCCACCCTTTGCAGCTATAACAGCTTCACCTCTTCTGGGAAGGCTGTCCACAAGGTTTAGGAGTGTGTCTATGGGAATGTTTGACCATTCTTCCAGAAGAGCATTTGTGAGGTCAGGCACTGATGTTGGATGAAAAGGACTGGCTCACAGTTTCTACTCTAATTCACCCCAAAGGTGTTCTATCAGGTTGAAGTCAGGACTCTGTGCAGGCCAGTCAAGTTCCTCCACCCCAAACTCACTTATCAATGTCTTTATGGACCTTGCTTTGTGCACTGGTCCAAATCATTTGGTGGAGGCGGGATTATGGTGTGGGGTTGTTTTTCAGGGGTTGGCCCCTTAGTTCCAGTGAAGGGAACTCTTAAGGCATCAGCATACCAAGACATTTTGGACAATTTCATGCTCCCAACTTTGTGGGAACAGTTTGGGGATGGCCCCTTCCTGTTCCAACATGGCTGAGCACCAGTGCACAAAGCAAGGTCCATAAAGACATAGATGAGTGGGTTTGGGGTGGAGAAAGGTGACTGGCTTGCACAGAGTCCTGACCTCAAACCCAATAGAACACCTTTGAGATGAATTAGAGTAGAGACTGTGAGCCAGTCCTTCTCTCCAACATCAGCGCCTGACCTCACAAATGCTCTTCTGGAAGAATGGTCAAACATTCCCATAGCCACACTCTTGAACCTTGTGGACAGCCTTCCCAGAAGAGTTGAAGCTGTTATAGCTGCATAGGGTGGGCCAACTCAATATTGAACCCTACGGACTAAGACTGGGTTGCCATTAAAGTTCATGTGTGTGTAATAGGCTGCCTCAAATCCTTCTGTCTCTTCATGTAATACCAGACAGACTCGATGTTGAGATCAGGACTCTGTGGGAGCCAAACCATCACTTCCAGATCTCCTTGTTCTTCTTTGAAGATAGTTCTTTAAGAGGAGGTCCAGCCAGGGTGAAAAAAATTACAAATACTGTAGCTGCTGACTTTTAATATTAGGGCACTTACCTGCCCAAGGAGCCCGCGATGTCGGCACCCTAGCCAATCTTCAGGTCGCTGCCATTCCTGGTAAGCCTTTCGGCTTCACATCTGGTTACCTACTGTGCATGCACGAAGCGCACTGTGCTTTCTAATTGGCCAGGCGGCGGGGGAAGGAGGAGGGGGGCTCCGTCTCCAGAAATGGGGAAGGGGACCTGTGAAAAACAGGTCTCCGTTCCCTCCTCTCCCCTGAAAGGTGCCAAATGTGGCACTGGAGGGGGGGGGGGGAAGCGTATAAGTGGAAGTTCCGCAATAACATTGGCTGCATATTTGGGGATGTTGTCCTGCTGCAGAATAAATTTGGGGCCAGTCACATGCCTCCCAGATGGTATGGCATGATAAGTATCTGTCTGTATTTCTCAGCATTAAGGACACCATGGATCAGGCAATGTTGAGGACTGTAGATTCAGTGTTTGGACAAGAAAATTGCGGCTGAAGAAAGACACATCATGCTGACTTCCCTTCGAAGATGTCCATAGTACCATCAGCACACAACTGGCGAAAATCAATGTGTCCCAGGTACACTCATCTACTTCGTTCTCTTAATTGAGACAAGTACACACTTTAGAGGGATATGATTTGTTCATAATTCGTGTAAGAGGTTTACAACCACTTTAACAATTAGAGAGTGGACAATATGCATACCAAAATTACATTTTTGACTTGTGATATTTGCATACGAGGTTCTGATGAAGATAGTACTGAAGAACATGTAAGTAGGTCATTAAATGTTACCCTTTTACATATTAGGCTATACATATGTAGCGCACCCCACAGGAGCCACTAGTTTAATAAGCGCTCTGAAACTGGTTTCTTTTCTGATTAATTGGAATGTCGCCTCTTCCACTCTGACACACCCCATTTCAATAAGGTGAACAACATCAGAGTAAATTAACACCTGGTATATTAGAAAACAGGGAAAATAAATAAACTGCGCTAAACAAAATCTTATATTTTGGAGTGAAATGGTAGTATGACCTAACACCAAAAAATATTATAAGAATAAAATTATATTATATAAAGTCCAAATCTTCAAAATAGTGGGGTATTCAGTGTGAATGTAGATGATAATCCAAATGAGCTATGATTGCTCTTACCAGAACTTCAATGATATGAGCGGATGGCAAAAAACCCTGCCAGGGCCTTTGGGGTGATGGACCAGTCAGCATCGTCCGTAATCAGATCAGAATACCCTCAATGGATCCAGGAGAAAAGGCAAACAGAAGAAAAACTGGCCATAGTGTAGTATGTTAAATGCTAGACATGGACAGACAGACATACCAAACACCCTGGTGTGCACATAACGACAACCAAAATAGGGGGGAGGGAAGTGACAAAACCCCACCACCGTGGCTGTAGATTGTGCTTACCGACTCAAGGTGATAAACAGGCTCTTAGTAGGTTAGGAGCTGACAATAAGTTGGCAAGGAACACTTGTCTGCTGCTTCTTCCAGCAATGTCTCCTCTCTACTTCCTTAGCAATGTCTCCTCTCTACTTCCGTTTTTTGCCATCCGCTCATATCATTGAAGTTCTGGTAAGAGCAATCATAGCTCATTTGGATTATCATCTACATTCACACTGAATACCCCACTATTTTGAAGATTTGGACTTTATATAATATAATTTTATTCTTATAATATTTTTTGGTGTTAGGTCATACTACCATTTCACTTCAAAATATAAGATTTTGTTTAGCGCAGTTTATTTATTTTCCTTGTTCTGTTGGTGTTGTCGCACTGTTTACTGCCGCTTATCTTTTTTATGCTTCTAGCGCGGAATTTTTTGTTATATATTAGAAAACAGATTGGCAAATAAAAACAAGGTATTATAAGCTGTGACCAAAATGTAATAACACACGGTTCCTATACATAGTTATTCTATACCAGAATTGCTTACAGAAAGCAACACCAGAGGTAACTGGGCCCAGGTTTCACCATATACCCTGACCAAATGAAAGCAGTATTAAACCTAAAAGCAAACATTTATTATATTGCAGCTTACCAAATTTTAGATGTGATGGCTTCATTAGTTTTCTTTTTTAGACTTTTTTTTCTTCTATATTTTAATCTGTTAATCCAGCCAGCAAATCTGTTGTTTTTCACAATATAAATGCCCTAGCAGAATGTGTCAGTTTACATGGATGAGACAAACCACTTAACACTGGCAGGGGTGATTAAAATGATCAGCTTTTATTTATTCATGCAAAAGTTTTATCCCAAAAGGAAACAAATTTTCTGTAACTGATTATAAAGTGTGAGCTGAAGTTTGGCTTCAATTTGTTAGTGGTGCAAAATCTGCGAATACATTTATTGCTCTCGCTCTAACGTTTGTGGCGATACCTCACATGTGTGGTGCGAACACCATTTACATATGCATGTGCGACCTACATATGCATTCGCTCCTGCGTGCGAGTACAGAAGGACAGGAGCACTTTAAAAAAAAAAAAATCCTATTTGTTTTATATATTTACACTGTCCCTTTTAATTTAATTTATTTTTTTGATCACTTTTATTCCTATTAATGTAAACATCCCTTGTAATAGAAAAAAGGATGACAGATCCTCTTTATGGAGAGATCCGGGGTCAAAAAGTCCCCAAATCTCGTCTGTACCTTTTTAAAGCAAAAGATCAAAAAAGATTTTTTTGATCTTTTGCTTTGAAAAAAAAATAGTTTACTTCAACCCTAGACCGGAAGTGATGTCTCTCCGGTCCTCCAAGGCCATAGAGGCAATGAAAGACAATCTAGTCTCTCATTGCCCCTCTGACTGGCTGGCTGTACCATCTGATCATTTCTTAGGCGCACCAGAGAAAACAGTTAGCCCCAGAAACGCCGGCGGCTGGGGGAGGGGGGCGACCTCTAATGAGGCTAATGAGATACTAAGGTTATGGCTGATAGCTTCATGTATTTGCAGATTTTGCACCACTAACAAATGGCAGGTGGTTAAACTATAACAGGGTCACTAGGAGTGCAAAAGGACAGCTTGACAAAGGATAGTGTATAAACCTCCAGGGGCTACACTGCCACAAGAACCCTGGAGTGACCCTGCCAGGTCCATTTTAGGGTTTCAACCCTCTCGCCAGATCTGCTCATGGGTCAATGGCTTGAGCTCAGGAGAATTCACTGGAGATGCAGAAGATGACCAGGGGACCCGCACTGGAACACTGTGGTCTCCGCTGCTTAGGCCGCACTGTGGGGAACGTGCCTAGATGGCTTAGCACTCTAGCCTGGACATCTTCTCATCTCCAGTTCTGAAGCCAAGAACCCCGAGTCTCCCTGAGCAGTTCACTAAGAATGTATCCTCTTCTCCCTCAGGCCACATGGCTCCCTGGGAGCTGTAGTTTCCTCCCGGCTTTAGAGCCTGTGGTGCTGCCTGTACGTAGTAAAATGGCTTATGTCAATATGTAAATGTAACCCTTTAGGCCACAGGGTAGCTGGGGGCTCTTATTTTATCAGGTAGAATTGTCTAGTTACCAGCAAATTATAGAATGAAGTGATTTCTATAAGAATCAAAGGAGTATCACTGTCTTCTGATACCTCTATTGTTCTGATTCTGGTGCCACAGACATCGGAAAGCTCATTTTGTAGCTGGTGCTTGGATTAAGGGTGGTCTTGGCTAAGTCTGACTTAGAGATGACTCCTTTCCTTTGGTTAAAAATAACACAAAATAAATGATGATCATTGAGAAACCTAATAGTGCGGTCATTTGTTTTTCTTAGGAACCTTGGCAGATTTCCCAGGGGTTTCCAGTGGGACTTCTCTTGTTTTGACCTATTCCGTGGGGGAGTAGGCCACATATGTTTGACATTTGTACCTTGGAATGTGGACTAACATTATACTATTACCCTAGAGGGGAATTACTAGGTCACCGTTGCCATTATAATTCTGGAACTAGCAGTATCTTACTAGCCTTCATTTTAGTGACCTTCCTTGCCAGCCTTTCCTCTTTGTTGGCAATTATGTTTACAGAAACTATTTTAATTTCTTGCTGCTTACAGATTTAGGCCAGATTAACATCAGCGCAGTGCTTTTTTTTTTTTTTTTTTGGTGTTTTTAGGTTCGCTGCCATTAAACTCAATTAAAATGTGCATTTTCTGAAAGCACATCAAAGATGCAGCATGCAGGATTTGGATGCACTTTCATGAGAACATGTGTTCTAATAGAGTTTATTGGCAGAGCACCTTAAAACAAGTAAAAACGAGATGTGGAAAAACCACATGCACTCATGCGAAAGGGGCCTTAGGCTAGGATCACACTAGCACAGCTGCAGCTTGATCCGATTTTCAATGAGATTAGTGTGTGAAATTTTGTGACACATTTGGTGCATTTTTCATGCTACATGCATTTCTTTTTTGTGGGTTAAAGTGTTACTAAACCCAGGACCCTGCATTTACTATATCTGGTCTCCCACAGTACACAGAACATGGAAATGCAATAGTTTTGTCAATATAAACTGCTAAATACCTTTTCTCATCAGCAGGAGGAGTTTTCACTTTACCCTGATCCTCTGTCTGAACAGTGCTGATTGGCGCTGTGCTGATCACATGCACTCTCCCAAGAAAGAACAAAAACTCCAGCCATACACACCAAACTGAGCATGTGCAGCCTGACTCCTACTGCTCTGTTCTATCAGGAAATGGGTAGGAGTCAGGTAAAGAAAGGGAGGATCTGTGCACACAGGATCACACAGCCTTTATACACAATGCATTAACCCCTTAGGTTCCACAGTGAGTATAACAAGCATGCTTTACTGCATATACACACTGATTTTACAGTTGTGGGTTTAGTAACACCTTAAGGAGGCTTTTCAGCTCAGGGATGCTGGTTGTTAAGGAGTCTGTGTCCTAACAACCAGTGAATCATCCTTGCTGTCAGTCGGGGATTTTTTTGCACTGGATTAATGTAGGTCATTTCTAGGGCACAATTGTTTTCTGCATTCTCTGCACACCACACGGCTTGTGTAGTAGTAAGCAGTGCAGAAAAATGCCTGGGCAACAGGAGTTGCATCTGAAATTGCACTAGAGTTAACAGAACTTGGGCTCTTGTACATTAGGACATCTGACTGTACAGAGTAAAATATGTCTGTTCTACGCCAACTGCAGTGTAATTTTTTTTTCCATTGACATGTATTACAGGAAATGCTGTGCGTGACTATATGTGCATAACGTACTGAAGTCAATCTATCTATAGCCAGCAACAGTGATCATTGTATTCTGATGGCGGGAAACCCTCCCACTGTCAGAATATAATAGCTCATTAATTGTGTTGGTGGGGGAATCGAGTGATTTTCTTTCCTTCAACCCATGATTGAAGGAAGAAAAATTGCATAATGTATGGCCTGCCTTAGAAGCAAAAGATAGAAATCCCCTGTGTATCTTAGCTCTTAATTGGGTTCTCAGTGTTGAAAACTAATTCAGGATTAAAGGATTACATTGCTTTTCATTTTGATCCAAAAAAATTAAGACCCACCCAAATTTAGTTATAGATAACAGTAAAGCAGTGAGCAATTTGAGAATTTAAAGGTACAGACGCTTTTTTGTGATAAGCCTCGTCCACAGCGGCTGACTGCGATCTGCATGCCTGTATGCTTTTACTAAACCGGGCGCACGTGAGTGTATCTCTCTGCTGTTTGCTTGTGTACTTTCTTCTCGTTCATCACGCAATGATCTATTTCTTTGCTTGCTTTTCATAAAATCATCCTTGTTGAGAACCAAACTACCAACATTATTATGGCTGAAGCGGGATGTAAGGAAAAAATTATGAACAACGATCAAACACAGTAATTAAATCGATTCAATTTATTCTAATAAGGAATGAACTGCTGGGCCAATTATACTTATATTCTGGATTAATTTACCTCTGCTGAATTTTTACCTTATGATTGCATTTTAGTGGCAGTATTTATTCATCAGATTGGCATTTATTAATTTTCTTTTATATTGCTACCTAGCACTTTGGGGATATTTTTGCATGTACTAGCACCAGGATTTTACTTTATTTGCACTTGTCAGTTATTTATTCATTTATATATTTACCCATTTGAATGATTTTTATAATGGTTTATTTCCATTTTTGCACATTTTCATTTAGCACAGTGTTTTTATACATTGATTGATCATTTATTAGAGCGCATCCATTTTTTTATGTTTTTTAATCTCAGTATAAATACAGCTGTTCTGTGACACCCTCGGAGGTTTGTTAGAGAACCTTAGTAAACAAACAGCATCATGAAGGCCAAGAAACACAACAGACAGGTCAGGGATAGTTGTGGGGAAGTTTAAAGCAGGGTCAGGTTATAAAAAATATGCCAAGCTTTGAACATCTCACTGAGCACTGTTCCATCCATCATCCAAAAATGGAAAGAGTATGGCACAACTGCAAACCTACCAAGACCTGGTTGTCCACCTAAACTGACAGGCCGGGCAAGGAGAGCATTAATCAGAGAAGCAGCCAAAAAGCCCATGGTAACTGTGCAGGAGCTGCAGAGATCCACAGCTCAGGTGGGAGAATCTGTCCACAGGACAACTATTAGTCGTACGCTCCACAAATCTGGCCTTTATGGAAGAGTGGCAAGAAGGAAGCCATGGTTGAAAGAAAGCCATAAGAAGTCTCACTTGCAGTTTGCGAGAAGCCATGTGGGGGACACAGCAAATATGTGGAAGAAGGTGCTCTGGTCAGATGAGACCAAAATTTAACTTTTTAGCCTAAAAAGCAAAACGCTATGCATAGCGGAAAACTATCACTGCACATCACCCTGAATACACCATCCCCACCGTGAAACATGGTGGTGGCAGCATCATATTGTGGGGATGCTTTTCTTCAGCAGAGACAGGGAAGATGATCGAAGTTTATGGTAAGATGGATGGAGCCAAATACAGAGCAAGCTTAGAAAAAAACCTGTTAGAGTCTGCAAAAAACTTGAGACTGCGGTGGAGGTTTACTTTCTAGCAGGACAACAACCCTAAACATACAGCCAGAGCTACAATGGAATAGTTTAGATAAAAAGTATTTTCATGTGTTAGAATGGCCCAGTCAAAGTCCAGACCTAAATCCAATTGAGAATCTGTGGCAAGACTTAAAAACTGCTGTTCACAGACGCTCTCCATCCAATCTGACAAGCCCCATACACACTATCAGATTTCCTACTGAGTCTTTCCTTCAGATTTACCAAAACCATGTAGTGCAAGGGCCTGCCTGATTGCATACACATTGAAACTCTTAAGGTTTGACCTCCTATTATATGGTTTTGGTAAATCTGAAGGAAAAACTCAGCAGAAAATCTGATAGTGTGTATGGGGCTACAGAGTTTGAGCTATTTTGCAAAGAAGAATGGACAAAAATGTCACTCTCTAGATGTGCAAAGCTGTTATGCCGCGTACACACGGTCGTACTTTTCGTCTACAAAAGTCAGACAGCCTTTCCGACAGACTTCCGGCAGACTTTCGGTGGACTTGCGGCGGACTTGCGGCCTACTTTCTAACGAACGGACTTGCCTACACACGACCACACAAAAGTCGGTCGGATTCGTACGTGATGACGTACACCGGACTAAAATAAGGAAGTTCATAGCCAGTAGCCAATAGGTGCCCTAGCGTGGCTTTTTGTCCGTCGGACTAGCACACAGACGAGCGGATTTCGGGGTCCGTCGTAGTTACGAAGTAAAGTTTTGAAGCATGTTTCAAATCTAAAGTACGTCGGATTTGAGGCTAAAAAAGTCAGTTGAAAGTCCGGAGAAGCCCACACACGATCGGATTACCAGCCAGCTTTAGTCCGTCAGCGTCCGTTGGACTTTTGTAGACGAAAAGTACGACCGTGTGTACGCGGCATTAGAGATATCCCAAAAAGACTTGCAGCTGTAATTGCAGCGAAAGGTGGTTCTACAAAGTATTGACTCAGGGGGGCTGAATACAAATGCACGCCACACTTTTCAGATATTAATTTGGAAAACCATTTATCATTTTCCTTCTACTTCACAATTATGTGCCACTTTGTGTTCTATCACATAAAATCCCAAAAAAATACATGAATGTTTTTGGTTGAAAAATGGGTATGAATACTTTTTCAAGGCACTGTATAGGGCTCTGAACTGGATTAACGAAGCTCACTGCTAGGTCCCATAGAAAACTGTTGTTTTCTATGTGCCCCATTCACATCAAAAGGCTTGTGTGAAAAAATGCCCACCATAGTGGACACTGACACTAGCCTGTATGGTAAAAAACACTGTGTTTTACAGAGCAGGCTAGTGTGAACCTAGTCATATTGTACACCTCCCAACTGTCCCGAGAATGCCAGGGGCGGCCCGTGCGAAATCCCAGAGCCCATTGCCAGAACAAGTTCCAAGACTTGGCCTTCAAACATGGGCATGCTAGTGTGGGCACCTGGCATGCCTACCCGGCATCTCTTGCCCCACACACTCAACCTCTCTATGGCAGGCGGCATCTCTCCCTGCCAGCTGCCTGTATAATCACTCACTGCAGTTTGACTGAACTCACCTCCTCTCTGGCTCTGACGATTTCATATACACATGCCAGGAGGAGCAGCCAGGGAGGAGAGACACCGCTGTGCATGAACCCATGCTGATCTGAGGTCTGTGCAAGAAGAGAACACCATGACGAGGGAAAAAAAGGAAACAGTGACTGGGAAGGTGGAGAAGACAGTGGCAGGGAAAGTAGGGTAGGTCACAGGTAACAAAGTTTCATGCAAGGAGTGATTTGAGGGAAGGATATGTGTTGGGGGGCACTTTGGGAGGGGGAGAACATGTGCTGGGGGGGTCGAATTTAAAGTCCGACCTCCCCAACCCCCCTTCCTTTCTAGCACAAGTCTTCTGTACTGCCAAAGTTCCCCCTCAGCACATATCCCCCCCCCCCAAGAGATGTCAGCTACCATAAAGGGGGGCATCATGGTGTCTGGGACCCCAAACACTCCACAAGAGATGCTGGGCATGTGCCTTGGGTGCCCACACTAATGCGTCCCTGCCAGGTAGGTTAGTAGAGCCAAGTGCTGGAACTTGTTCTGGCATCTGACTCTGGGACTCAGCCCAAATTTGTGGGACAATGAAATTTTTTTCAAATCTCAGGATGGTCCTGTCAAATTCAGAGATGGTTGGGGGGGGGGGGGGAGTATGTTAGAAGTGCAGAGAGCATTTGTGCCGGGAGGAGGGACTAGGGGAAGGAGGATTTGTGCTGGAGGGGTTTGAAGAGGGGGAAGAAAGGTTTGTGCTGGGAAGAGAGGGGGTAGGATTTGTGCTAGAAGTGGGGAGAGGATTTTTGCTGGGGGGACAAAGATTTGCTCTGGTAGGGGTGAGAGCGTTTTTTTTCTTGGTGGGAGGGAGTGGAAATTTTTGCTGAAGGGTAAAGTGGGGGATACACCGTATTGTACATTACATACTTCTCACCAAAGTGTTCATTGTCTCAACAGTTACTGGTTTCTAAGCAGTCCCTTACTAATTTAATGATTTCTTCTGTAAGGTAGGTTTTGAAAAAAGTGTTAGCGCTCTGTCTATTTTCGGTGTATGCAAAAACCATACAGTGCCATGAAAAAGTATTCACACCCCTTGAAATTTTCTGCATTTTGTCATGTTACAACCAAAAACGTAAATGTATTTTATTGGGATTTTATGTGATAGACCAACACAAAGTGGCACATAATTGTGTAGTGGAAAGAAAATGATAAATGGTTTTCAATTTTTTTTACCAATAAGTATGTGAACAATGTGGCGTGCATTTGTATTCAGCCTCCCCCCCCCCCCCCCCCCCCCCGAGTCAATACTTTGCAGAACCACCTTTCACTGCAATTAGAGCTGCAAATCTTTTTGGGTATGTCTCTACCAGCTTTGCACATCTACAGAGTGACATTTTTGCCCATTCTTTGCAAAATAACTCAAGCTCTGTCAGATTGGATGGAGAGCTTCTCTGAACAGCAATTTTCAAGTCTTGCCACAGATTCTCAATTGGATTTAGGTCTGAACCTCGACTGGGCCATTCTAACACATGAATATGCTTTGATCGAAACCATTTTATTTTAGCTCTGGCTGTATGTTTAGGGTTGTTGTCCTGTTGGAAGGTGAACCTCCGCCCCAGTCTCAAGTCTTTTGCAGACTCTAACAGGTTTTCTTCAAAGATTGCCCTGTATTTGGTTCCATCCATCTTCCCATCAACTCTGACCAGCTTCCTTGTCCCTTCTGAAGAAAAGCAACAACATGATGCTGCTACCACCATGTTTCACGGTTGGCATGGGGTGTTCAGGGTGATGTGCCGTGTTAGTTTTCCACCACACATAGCGTATTGCTTTTAGGCCAAAAAGTTTAATTTTGGTCTCATCTGACCAGAGCACTTTCTTTCACATGTTAGCTGTGTCCCCCACATGGCTTCTCGCAAACTGCAAATAGAACTTCTTATGGCTTTCTTTCAACAATGGCTTTCTTCTTGCCACTCTTCCATAAAGGGCAGATTTGTGGAGTGCATGACTAATAGTTGTCCTGTGGACAGATTCTTCCACCTGAGCTGTGGATCTCTGCAGCTTCTCCAGAGTTACCATGGGCCTTTTGGCTGCTTCTCTGATTAATGCTCTTCTTGCCTGGGCATGTCAGTTTAGCTTGGTTTGCAGTTGTGCCATACTCTTTCCATTTTCAAATGATGGATTGAACAGTGCTCCATGAGATGTCCAAAGCTTAGGATATTTTTTTTTATAACTTAACCCTGCTTTAAACTTCTCCACAACTTTATCCCTGACCTGTCTGCTGTGTTCCTTGGCCTTCATGATGCTAAGTGTTAACTAATGCCGCGTACACACGAGCGGACTTTACGGCAGACTTTGCCCGTCAGACAATTAGATTGTGTGTGGGCTCCAGCGGACTTTGTTTTCTCCAAAGTTAGACGGACTTAGATTTGAAACATGTTTTAAATGAATCCATCGAAATCGAGTCCGGTCGAAAAGTCCGCTCGTCTGTATGCTAGTTCGACAGACAAAAAGCCACGCTAGGGCAGCTATTGACTACTGGCTATGAACTTCCTTGTTTTAGTCCGGTCTACGTCATCACGTACGAATTCGACAGACTTTGGTGGATTGTGTGTAGGCAAGTCCGTTCATTCAGAAAGTCCGTCGAAAAGTCCGCCGGGCAAAGTCTGCCGTAAAGTCCGACCGTGTGTACGCGGCATAAGGTTCTTAACAAACCTCGGAGGGCTTCACAGAACAGCTGTATTCATACTGAGATTAAATTACACACAGGTGGACTCTATTTATTAATTTGGTGACTTCTAAAGGCAATTGGATTCCACTGGATTTTAGTTAGGGGTATCAGAGTAAAGGAGGCTGAATACAAATGCATGCCACACTTTTCAGATATTTATTTGTAAAAGAAAAATTAAAACCATTTATTTTCCTTCCACTTCACAATTATGGGCCACTTTGTGTTGGTCTCTCACATAAATTCCCAATAAAATACATTTACATTTTTGGTTGTAACATGACAAAATGTGGAAAATGTCGAGGGGTATGAATCCTTTTTTAAGGCACTGTGTATAATGGGATCTTTCTTTTTGTTAATGATTGTTCTAGAGTTTATATATGTGTGAGACTCTTGCATGTGGCACAGCAATCAAAGCATATTTTATCCCAGATTTTGTTTAACCATGCCCTTAAGCCCCTCCCACTGTTAACAATTGGGCCACACCTACTTGTTGCCAAGTGTCCCTCATTCTCAAGTTCAAAAGTTGGGAGGCATGATACTGTCCACCTAAGTAATGCAAAGTCGGTCTGAGCAACTCATAGGCAGCTTTGTATTCCATGAATGAATACAACGTTTTCTCTGATTGGCTGAGTCGGAAAGCATGACGTCATAAGCCTGCCCCTCTGACTCAGCCAGAGGAAGCTTTGTATTCATTCACAAAATACAAAGCTGCCTATGAATGGCTGAGCGCCGTTCAGACCAACACTGCATTGTTATGAGTGTGAGGTGGGAAGTCTGTGTCTCACAGTCAGAACCCAGCACTGTGTATGATATGTAGCTGAAGCTACATGCAGTGTGCTTAGAGACACTACAGCACTTAGTGATGGAAATAGTTTGTTTGGACCAGTTTGGTCCAAACAAACTATTTAAAGTGACAGGAAAATTGGAAATCAGCTTTAACCTCTTTGTGCCAAGCGCATGCAAACATACAGCCTCTCGGCAGTCGTGCCTTGGCGCAGAGTGGCTGCATATTTGTGTGCAATAGCGCCCTGCGTGCTCCCGTCATAGTTAACGACAACTAACGGAAAGCTCCAGGTTGCTGCTTGTGATCGGGAGCTTTACGATCATGTGACCGCCATGACAACCAATCACAGCGGTCGCATGATTATAAGCCCCGCTCTGCCTCCTGGCATTCTAAACCCCTTAAAGGGCCGGCAGGTGCCGCCTCTAAGGGGTTAAAGTTCCTCGAGCAATCCATTTCAAAAAGACACCCCCTAGACTGAGACATTGGAGCCAGTGTGCTTGAACTGGTGCTTGTGGGGATGGGCAGCCTTTGTACTATTTGGGAAGAACCAGCTATTAGCAGCGGTCCCATTGGGTGAGTGCTACATTATAGTAATCCATTGATCATGTCACTGTGGAAGACATTGGATGTACAGCATTGTCGAGTGTCCTGAACAAAAGCAGGAGAGTAAATAGCTCCAAGATGTTTAAACAGTGTATCAGACTGCACTATAAGTATAAAAGATGAAAATAAAAGAAACATCAGCAAAGCAGCACGATTATTCCCACTTCACATTTGGAAACTTAGGGGAATATAGAGTGATGCAAACATTTCGATACATTTCTATATTTATATGCCAAAAACTTTGGTACATTTTGTTCACTGTGTATAAAGTAAACAATATCTCGTGACCAATGCCTTAATGTTAGCTTACAGAGAAAATACATAATTTTTTTTGCTCTTGAAAAAACATTGGATACCAACACGCAGCTAAAAGAGCAATTAGCAGAAGAACCTATACATACATACACCCTTTTTTTTCTGGCCAACTCTCTGTAGCCTTCCAACTGTCTATGTAACTCCTGAAAGTCAGAGCATAGACAAACCCCACCAGCATCCCATAATGCAATGCCAAGTCCTCAGCAACCTTTCAATAATCCCAATCATTGCTATGTGGGATGCCGAAGGAGGCATGCTATGATCCAGTCTTCTATAAGTCATATTTGAGTAGGTAGTCTCTAAAAGCTCTCAAGAACTGGCCAGTAAAATAAAAGTTAGGTACTCACATCCAATGGCCACTTTTCTTCCATGCGTTTTTAATTACAAGTGTTTTGTTGATTTTTCTTTCATTGCATGGGGCAGTTTAAAGGTACACTCCAGTCAATCATGGAAAAAATGAGATATTACGGTCACCTGTAGCTTAATGTTTCTATAACATGTAATCCCAAGCCTGAGATTCTGCACACAAACTTTTCTGCCAGTTTATTGTGCACACCCTATCCAAGACAACCCCATCTTGATTTTGTTCAAAACCTTTATTTACTCAAACATCTCCACAAAGCACAGAATGAACTAAACTGTAGCTTGAAAGGAGGAAAGTTAAAAATCATCGAATGGAGTGCGCAAACATTAGTGCACCATCCGGCGTAGTAAGCCAAATCCTGGTGTAACCTACCTGGTGGTGGAGCCTGGCGTGCTGAGGTAGGCTTCTCTTACACCTCTGGCTCAAGAGCCATGGTAAGGTAACAGGGAGCGCCAGAGCACAGAGTGAGCATGAGTGCCTGACTGGTCTTCCATTGATGGATGCTGAGGAGTGGGCTGTGCATCCTGAAACAGCCGGAAGACAGGCTGGAAGCTGTACTGGCAGGTAAACTGGAGCAGGGGACTGACACAGATCTTGGATGCATGGTAGGAATCCGTAAGCAGGATCAGGCAATCCAGGTCAGCAACTAGCGAGTGGGTCAACTGCATGCAGCAGGCAGAAGAGTAGTCAGAGGCCAGGCTCAGTAACTGTAGGCGGAAGAGCAGAAGGAGCAGACAGAGACAAAATTCAAAGACAAGCCAGAGGTTGGTACAGACAGCGTTCAGGCAGAGTCAGGAGCAGATCAAGTCGGTAGCGGGAGGTGAACACAGGAACAGGTAACAGAAACTCAGGAAATATAGTAGGCCAAACGGCAATGACTCAAGGCCAAAGTGCAGTTTAAATAGCCCACCTGGTGCCTGTGTGCACTTGTGCACCCATTCATGCACGTGTTCGCACACCTGCAAGTTGTCCACGGACAGGGCTTCTTGGTATTCTGCACCAGCGCACAGGAATGCTCCTTTCCTTACACCGCAACCTACTTGGCAGCCCTATAGGCCACGCTGTTAATACACTCTTTGGTGAGCTACACGGGATGGAGCCCTTCTAGCATGTGACAATGATGGTAATAAACCCTGCGTTCATTGCCATCATTATCACCTGCTAGAAAGGCTGATGCATTTGGGACTGTGTGGTCAAGTGACTCCTTCTTTAAAATCTGTCAGGCCAACAATGGCTCCAATATCCCTATCCCTTACAGCACCCTCACCCATCACCCATATTTATATATTTGAAAAAATTTGCATGATTGCTTGTTGTTCTTAAAATTCTGTTTGCCTGCTATAGTTTATTGATTAAGTTGTATGATTTACTGTGCTTAATTCAGGTTTTGTACCTGCTCACTACATAGGCTTGCAACCACATACCTGCTGACCCCAACCACACCCTCCTACTGTGGGCACATTCTGGTCTTTAGTAAGCTTATGCCTTCAACTAGTTGCTTATTTGCCTGATTGTCAATTTATCTTATCCATTATAGGTACTGGATGCTTATCTATGCTCTTTGGGTTGGAAATGATCGTTTCCTCTTACTGAATTATGCACATATTCTCATAGTTCACTATTCTTGCTTTTACTTTTCATCTCCCTTTCTGGCTTCCTTTCTCTCTCATCCCTTCCCTGTTACCCAGAATGGGTATGGATGGGGAAACATTTCTGCAATAACTTTCAGATACAGGAAACTCCTAGCACTGAACGGGCAGGGCCATAACCCTTCTGTCAAGCAGTGCTGCCAACCATTCGTTAATTTACGGGCAGCTTGTAAATTTCACCCCGTTTTCGGGCCGCCCGTAAATGTCCGTTATGGGCAACTTTGCTGAAAAAAAGATGGCTGCTTTGCCATTCTGAAGCCGGTCGAGCTCGGGAAATCTCGTACATGGTCGGCAGGGCGGGCGCATGCGCAGTGAAGTGACGGCGCCATTTTTGAATGTCAGGCGCCGCGCTCCGTTCTTGTTCATCTCGCGGCTCGCCTTAGTGACAGCAGAGGAGGAGGTGGTGGTCAAGGAGGTCGGTCCGTCTCTGCCTGGAACGGAGGGACTCGGACTGTAGTGCTGAAAAGAGCGCCGCTGCGCTGGCCTGACACTTTCCACTCCAGCTCAGTCAGAATGAATTGTGCTTATCAGCCTGAGCCGAGGAGGGAGAGGACAGCTAGAGCAGAGCTGAGCCATTCAATAGAACACCACTACGCACGAGCCTCTGACTCCTCCCTGTGCCATGTCCAAGCAGCCTCTGACTCCTCCCTGTGCCATGTCCACACAGCCTCTGACCCCCCCTGTGCCATGTCCAAGCAGCTTCTGACCCCCCTTGTGCCATATCCACACAGCCTCTGACCCCCTGTGCCATGTCCACACAGCTTCTGACCCCCCCGTACTATCTCCGCGCAGCCTCTGACCGCCCTCTTGTTCCATGTAAATAGAGAAATATGGTTGTTGACTTTTGTTCAACTTAAACACATTGCGAATAGCACTAGCAACATGTTTATCGTTTAAATATTGACATTTGCACTGTTTAGCACTGAAGACAGGCATTTTAGGTACTTTTTTGCAGTGTCAGTAAAAAAAATGCAGCTCTGTCAGTAAATTTCATGCTTTTTGGCAGTAAAAGAAATTGGTGCCGTTTGTAAATTTTGGCGTCCTGCCAGTAAATTTCACTTCGGGGGGTTGGCAACACTGCTGTCAAGTGTACAACCATGTTTGATTTCCTGTATTCCCACAGAATAAACATAGCCTGTCTACAAGAAACCCATCTCCTGAACACCTTTACATGAAAATATTTCCATTCTAAATAAAAAGTTTTTGGGCTCTGCCTCTACTAAATACAGGGGCATTCTTATGGGTCTGGAATCCTTTTTTGAACAGCAGGGGGTTCAAATTCTTTAAGAAGGCCACAAGGAAGGTACCTTCTCCAAAGTGGGTCATTACAAAGCTACAAAATACTATTCTCACATATTATTCCCCTAACTCTTCCCAGCTTTTATTTTTGTCTTATTTGCTGCGCTCCTAAAGGTGGCATAGGCCTCTAACCTTGCCTCTAACCCCAAACTAGACTGCTTCCCTTCTCGTTTGTCAGCTCCAAACAAATTTTAGAATATTTTAAGGCATTGGTTTTGTGGACCAACCATGATCCTTCCATAATCCTCTGTTGATCCCCAGATACATAAACCTATATGGAAATCGTGGTCATCAAATGACTCCCTTCCTGAAAAAATGGACAAGCTCTGTCATATATCTACAGAGTACTTCCAGCATAACATCAATTCTGTCATTTCCCTGATCACGCTTTGAGAGGTCTATAAAACAGTGCTATCAGGTGTCCCCAACACCTGATAATTACTTAATGCCATTTGGTAATGACAAAAACAAGTGTTTACTTGAAACAGAGTTGTATAAAATGTTGCACATCCACAAAACACACACAACCTTTCTAACTTGCACCTGCCTCGACCAAGTCATAAGAGAACTTAATCTATGCTTAAATGAACACTCAAAGAAGAAATTGCATTGGGCAAAATAAAAATTCTATGCGCAACGCAATAAACCAAGAATGATGCTTGCCAAGAGGCTTTGTTTACCTAGAGCCGAAGTTTCAAGAAAACATTCCTTAACTAACAACCCTGTTGTAATACTAAAGGAGTTCATAACCCAGCTGACTCATCTGTACAACCTTTCTACCTTCATTCTATAAAAAATTCTGTGGCATTCCCACTCCCCACCTAACATCTGCCTGTAATTATATCAAACAAGGCCACACACATTTTAAGGGGAGTCATCCAAAGCAAACATAGTCATGCTCCCCAAGCCTTTCGCAGATCCGCACTCAGGGTCAAGCTAAAGGCCTTTCCAACACTGACATGGGACACCTATCAAAGATTCTAGCAAACAAAATTAACCACTTTCTAGGCCAGCTTATCCAGAAGGATCAAGTAGGCTTCATACCTTCTCAACAGGTGGGAGAGTATGTCCTTCACATTTTGCAAATGAAGCTTTGACACTGACCTCTCTTGAGTCTCTGCCTCCTATGCCAATCCCTCAGCCGCTCTCGAATACATGAGCTTTGAATCAGAAGAAACATCTCCGCAGCCTTTGCAGAAAACTCTGATTTGATTAATGCCCTGTACACACGACCGGTTTTGCCGTCGGAATAAACTCTGAAGGTTTTTTCAACGGAATTCCGCTCAAGCTGTCTTGCATACACACGGTCACACCAAATTCCGACTGTCAAGAACGTGGTGACAAACAACACGTACAACGGGACAACATGTACGACGTCTCGTACTTGCTTCAGAGCATGCGTCATTTTTGGTACGTCGGAACAGCATACAGACGAGTGGTTTTCCCGATAGGAATTTATTCCGTTGGAAAAATATAGAACATGTTCTCTATCTAAGTCCGTCTGAATTTTCGACGTAAAAAGTCAGATGGGGGCATACACACGGTTGGAATATACGATGAAGAACTCCCATTGGACTTTTTCTGACGGAAATTCTGACTGTGTGTACGGGGCATAAGTCCAAGTCTTTGACTGTCACTCTCCAACAGGATACTCTCCGACATATCCAATCTATTTACAAATTCACCTGGACTGCCAGTTTGCCTTACCTGAGAAGCTTACTCGCTTACTCACAACTTGGCAATCCCCCTAATTTTCCTGGATTGGCAGGATCGATACGCCCAAAATGACATATCTACCTAAGCTGCTTTATTTCCTCAGGCTCCTGCATATCCCCATACCCAGTCATATCCTACATATTGAACTGAATAAGATCCTAAAATTTATTTGACACCGCAGACCGGTGTCAAAAAAACACCTGCAAGTATGGTATTATATCTATATATTGTAAGCAGAACTCCAGCATCTCCACTATAGACAAATATTTTGCCGTCATGCATATTTACACTTAATATTTCCACACCCTACAAACAGATTACCCTTATATACATAATCAGACATAGTTGAGAGCACACCAACTTCCATTTATAATATTTTTTGGTTACCAGAGAAATGACAGGCCACTTATTACAGACCTGACACTATGTCACTCTTTTCCTTTACTGGGGTAGAAGAAAATTCTCTAGTGGCCTGGCCTCGCCATATCTACACTTGGCTGGCATAGTGAATTTCTACTTCCACTGGCTTTTTGTTGGTGAACCTCCAAGGGTGTAAATACATCTACTACTTACTGACAATTGCTGGCACTAAACATTACAGTTTCTTCCTCATAAAAAATTGCACAAACACTCCAATTGTCCTCGCACCTTTCAAGGACCAAAGACTTCAGAACCTTGAGCCTTGAACCTTGTGGACACCAAATGTTTAATACTATACAATTTCTGATCTCATGTGAAATCATGCTCTCCTGACTGGGTACTCCCCCTATCCTGCCTTTTCCCTTTCCACACTTACAATCCCATTCTTGCCCAGATATCCTATGTTGCTGGGGGCCTCTTTTGTTCCCCCTCCCTTTTTGGCCTTCATACTGCCTGAACTTGCCCAACAGTAGCACCCATATGTAGTCGAGCTTAGCAACTTTTTTAACTCCTCCCAATGCAGCTATTCGGAATCACTCTATACATAATCTCAAATGAAGGGTACACTTCATCAACCGCAAAGGTGTTTTGTCCTTTCCTAAATTAACATCAGTATAAGGCTCACCAGCCCATCTGCCATTTTTGTGACTCTCCCCGCCCCCTCCCCTTCCTTGCTTTCGATCCCTATTTGGAACTACCAATGCTTGTATCCCGATATAATTTTAGTTTAATTCATAAGGATACATCATATATTATGTCATGCAGTTGAACACAATGATGTCCCTCTCTTGAACCTTATCTATGGCATTTAAGGTATAACTAAAGGCAAAACTTTTTTTAAGACTTAGAGATAGAGTTGAGGGGGATTAGAACATGTGTCAGGTTTCATTTGCTGTCTGTGTCCCCTTTAGGAAAATTTGCCTTCTCTTTTTGACCTGCTTAATGTATTCATCCAAAGTGAAATAAAATCCCAAATTTCGAGTTGCAACCAGAACAGGGATAGATAAGAAATTATCACATGGGGACACTAGTCCTGGTGACCCTAGTAACAACAAGAGATTCCCTTACTTTGGATGAATTTCCTTTCACTTTCGGTTTTGGCTATGGGACAGGAAGTGCAGAAAAATCACCCCAATGGGACACAAGAAAGCTGACATGGATTATAACTCTCCCTTACTCTATTCAAAATGAAAAAAAGTCTTGCCTTTAATTCTACTTTTATCTATATCTGAATCCCAATTTTTTTTTCACTATTGGAAAGAGTAGGAATAGTGTTTGCCGTCTGTGTCCTTATGGAAAGATTTCCCTTCACTTTCTGAGCCATAGCCTCAGCATTAAGTCTGAGCACATCTCTAAAAAGTGAGGGGGAATCTCCTCCTTAACCACTTCAATACAGGGCACTTTTACCCCTTCCTGCTTTCAGCACTTTCAGCACTGTCGCACTTTGAATGACAATTACGCAATCATTCAACACTGTACTCATATGAAATTTTTATCAGAATTTCAAAAGTTGTATGACAATTTGCACATGCGTAAATGGGGTGTTAAGGAACTGCTGCTGTTCTGAGAGAGTACCACCACTATTATTATTATTACATCCTTACTGTCTATTTGATATGTTTTTTGAATCATTGATTTATACTGTAGGATATATTTCTATATGTTTTGAAGATCATTTTGGGAGTATTTTAGGTTTTAGTAGGTATACCTTTGTTGATTGTAAGCTCCTTGAGGGCAGGGACTGATATGAATGCAGAAATATATATATATGTAAAATGCTGCACAAAGTACCCGTAATAAATAAATAAATAAGTATTTAAATAAACTTGTGTCTGTGTATCTTTATACTTCCTATGTAATAAAATGTATTTTTTTATACAGTTAGCTGCATAAGAGTCAGATATTTTTTCTAAAAATATTTATCATAATTTCCATGGAAGCCCTTTAAAAGCAGATATTTTTACAGATGTTATATTTTCTGCAAAAGGCAGAACACGGAACCCGGTGAGAACAAGCTGCCACTACAGCGTTAGCTACAGTTATCACTGGAACAGGTGTCCCCATTGTCAGATTTTGTCTCACTTCCTGTTCTGGTGGCCACTGTAAATTTTTGCAAAGTCTGCCTTTCTATCCATGTTTCAGGTTCATGTTTCACCATCTGCCACTGCAGCAGAGCGAGTTGAAGATCTCAATAGAGCACAAGTGCAGTGACGGTACCACATTTGTAGCCCATTGTTTACTTCCTCCAGCTCCATAACCAAAGTTCTGTACCTCTATCCAGGGATATGCAATTAGCGGACCTCCATCTGTTGTAGAACTACAAGTCCCATGAGGCATAGCAAGACTCTGACAGCCACAAGCATGACACCCAGAGGCAGAGGCATGATGGGACTTGTAGTTTTGCAACAGCTGGAGGTCCGCTAATTGCATATCCCAGACTCTATACGAACTTGGGGTGGGGGAAGGGGGAGGAACGACAGTCTGCAAGAGCCTATGCATTGCACTTGCAATCCATTGATTGTGGCTGCAATGCTCTGCAGATTCTGATGAAAAAATATTTAAAAATGCATATTTTTTATCTTATAAATGTAGGAGCAATTATTATGTTTTTTTTTTCAAAAGGTGGACAATGGGGTTTATTTAATAAAGGCAAATCCACTTTGCACTGCAAGTGCACTTGGAAGTGTAGTCGCTGTAGATCTGAGGGGGACATGCAAGGAAAATAAAAAACAGCATTTTTACTTGTAGAAGTTTGGATGATAAAATCAGCAAAGCTTCCAAGTGCACTTGTAGTGCAAAGTGGATTTGCCTTTAGTAAATCAACCCCTATGTCTCCGTTGCAGTAACAATGATCATCAGGAAAAATAAAGCAGGTGAATCTCCACAGGGTCACAGGTAACAATAAAACCCAACAAAGGTTTTAACCCTTCCACTTTGTATCCAAAGCAAAAAAAAAAAAATAGTTGGCTTTAGATACACTTTAAATTCTAGGTGCACATCTTTTGTAAGTAAACACAAGTGTAGCAAAACATGATTTCAGACACAATGACTGCATGTCCTGTTATCAGAGGCCAGAACTGTGAGAAACTGGCAAAAGGTTTATACATCTGTCCTATCACATATGTCGGTTTGTGAGCTCCAAGAAACAGCCATATTTATTCTATGCAAGTATAGCTACTGAATAATAGTGATGAAGATATGTGTCATATATACATTCCAGAACCAAACACACTTGGGTGTGACACTGAAACTCAACCACATCCCTTCTCGTTAGGATCCATCAAAACTAGACTGCCAATAAGACAGGCTGGATGGGTACAGGAATTGGGCCTTTCTTATAAACTACAATTTAATTTGTAAAAGCTGAACTCCGGAGTAAACAAATATGGTCTACATACAAGAGGCAGGTGTATTTTTAATTGAACCTTGGTGTGATTTGTACATTCCTCCCAGATCTGTGCAGTAATCGAGTGTGAAACTTCTGTGCAGGAGCTTCCTGTAAAAAAGACTGGTCACTGCTGCACTCTCTCAATGTGCAAGGTGACTGGTCTTGCCTCTGCCCCCACCTGCAAATTTCTGTAGGCAGCATGTAGTGGGTGGAGCCTGCTGGGCCCCTCCCACAGCTCTGCTCTCTGCACAGTCTATGTATAGCATAGTGATGATGTCACTGCCACTTTTGCTAGGTAAAATCTGGGCAGGGCTGTCTTAATAGCATCATGGGCCCCTGGACAAAGTAAGGCACTGGGGCCCCTACCAGCCTGTCCCAATTTATGTGCCTGCTCTCAAGAATTAAAGCATAAATAGTTGATAGAATTAAACATACGTATTAGTCTTTTAAAAAAAAAAAATGATTTAAAACAATCAGAAAACATGCCATAAATCAAAGACTAATTAACACAAAGGTCACAATACTGGGAAGGGGGAACAGTACAGGTTTTGGGACGCTGCCCAAGACACAGCCATCCAGGAATAGCTTAGTGAAAAAAACTTTACTGTCCCTGAAAATCTGGGACAGTTGGCAAGTATGATGTAATGCAAGATTACCATGGGGCCCTAATGCACCTGGGGCCCCTGGGCACTGCCCATGTGTGTCCATTCATCAAGACAGCCCTGTATCTGGGTTTGTAAAGTTGCAGCATATGGTGTACACAAAGTATATTTATATGCTTTGTGGCTGTTAAAGAATATACTTAGATAAATGTTTTTTGCTAGGAGTTCAGCTTTAACTCTTCACCTTCTACAATGCCCAAATGCACTACACTTTCATGGCAGATTGCTATAAACATTCATATTCTACACTTTATATTATACTTTACATTTTTCTACAGCAGAAACTGGAAAATCTACTTTAGGTAAGCAGCAGCGGTTTAAATCACTCACTGGTTTCATACTCTTCTCATTACCTACACAACTTGGCAATTGTTCCCAGGTGCAGCCACTTGATGTCACATCAAGAGTGATTTACTCTCCCTTGTGGACTCAAAGAAAAGAGCAGGGGGAATTTACATTTGTGGTGGGGGGTGTAATATTTTAAGTAAGGGATGAAAAAGATAATTTTACTAAGTGATATTTATGAGGACGTGCAGATTTCTAGGAGACCTCAGTGGCACAGTTGGTCTCTGGTGTTCTTCTGTATCTTATGGTAAGTTCATCATAACAGTTTCGAGTTTTGGCATATCATTATTCATTATATGGTCTGTGGACACCTGATCATCACACCTACGTGAGCTTGTTGGACATTTCATTCCAAAACTTTGATTACACACATACACACACACACTAATGTTTGCCTTCACTTTTTCTAGGAACTAATTTACAAGATTATGGAGTATTTTGGAGGTCAGGTGCTGATGCATTCCAATTCCTCCCAAAGGTCTTTAACAAGGGTGGGGCTTTGTACAGGCCAGTTGAGTTTTGCCCTACTAGAATAGGAGCAAGCCAATAAGCCCTGGTTCATACCAGTGCAGCTTTGAAATTGAAATTGAAATTTCAAGTGATTGTAAAGTCTCGTTTTTTTTTCCTATAAAAATAACAAACATGTTATACTTACCTGCTCTGTTGCAGTGGATTTGCACAGAGCAGCCTGGATCCTCCTCTTCTTGTGCCTCTTCTGTGCTCCTGGCTCCTCCCTCCTGTTGAGTGCTCCCACAGCAAGCAGCTTGTTGTGGGGGCACCCAAGCCGAGCTGCAGCTCCATGTGTTCATATAGACACGGAGTTGCGTCCGGCCCTGCCACCTCTCTCTCCTGATTGGCCAACTGACTTTGACTGATAGAAGCGCGAGCCAATGACACTGCAGCTGTGTCTCAGCCAATCAGAAGGGAGAGTCCCAGAAGACCGAGACACTCGTGGACGTCGCTGGACAGAGATAGGGCTCAGGTAAGTATTAGGGGGATTGAGGGGGCTGCTGCACACAGAAGGCTTTTTATCTTAATGCATAGAATGCATTAAGATAAAAGCCTTCTGACTTTACAACCGCTTTTAGCGTGATTTCAAAGCTGCACATGAGTGCAATTTGCATTGCTGATTTCGATGCATTTCATACAACTGAAGTCAATGCAAGTTGCAATAAAAACGGCAAAAAGTAGTGCAGGAACCTTTTTCAAAGTCACTGCAACATGAGTGGCAGTTATTTGAAAGGTTCCATTGCCGACAATGGGAATGGGGTGGGACTTTAACTCTCAAATCACATGACAAATCACACCACTGTGACCGGGAGCATTTGCAACACTTTTCTGGCAGTATGTCCCTTTAAAAAGCCCTGCCCCATATTCATACCGGTCTGCAACAGTTTTTTAACAGCAGCTAAAATGTGCAACAAATGTATCTTTCTCAGTGAGTTGATATTGCTGGGACAAATTCACAGAGAACAGCCTCCAGTTCATAGATAATTAAAGTCAATTCCAGCGAAAAAAACAGGCTAGAGTGCTCAGAGTGGGGCTGCAGTGTTTATACATCCTTGCGTGCACCACTAGGGGCATCCTATGAACCAGGGATTCTGTGTTACCAACAGCAGCCTTGCAACCAGTGATGCTGTGTAGACAACAGTGTCCTAGCAACCAGTGATAGGTTGCTGACAGCATCCTAGCAACCAGTGAAGCCTGGGGGCTGAGCATGCACTGAGATCTGCAATATGGACACTCCAACCTCAGTGCTGCCCCCTAGCATATATTATCATAACATTCATTTTCCCCTTTTTTCTCCCTCATCCCACTCATATGAATATAATATATATTTTTTTAACTTAACAGAGTTATTTCTTCACATGAACAGGACATCACCCGTGTGTGTGCAGATGTGCCACAGTGCTCTGCTGGGACCCCGAAGGCCAGGCAGAGCTCTTTGGCATATCTACACATGTGCCAGAATAACAAATATGGTGGCCCTGGAGGGGTGGGGGGGGTGGGGGGACTGAAGTTCCTCTTTAAAATTGCTTGAAAAACATTTATGCAAAGTTACAGGTTACTGAAAATAAATATACTTATGTCAGCAGATACTAGAAAATAGGTGAACCCACTAAGTGTACTAGAAGGTGAACACTGGCTTTGAAAAAAAAAAGGACACACATACTTAAAAGTTTAAAAACTCTGCAGTAAAGGGATGACTTTACTGTGATGTCACCAGCTCATAGATAGCTATGCTATGAATAATCACACACAATTACTAAATCCTGACGGAAAACACAACTTATTAATTGAATTTAATAGAATGATCCGGAGTTTTGTGGTGTTACCATTGGACCTCACTTCCTTGCAGTGCATATTCTTTTCCTGTTTTTGAAGGTTGAAGATAGTATTAGATTCTCAAGTTTTGGTTACTGATCATTATTACAATTAAACTGATCTGTTTATGGTCAGACCCTGAAGCCTTGTACACACGGTACGATTGTTAGCAGTGGATTGTCTGTTGACAGACTGTTGTTCTAAAATCTTACCGTTAGTTCGCTCCTTTTGACAATTGTTGTCCAATTTTCTGCCAACAAATGTTGGATGACAGGCTAGTACATTTTCGGCATACAACGGTTTGACGCCAGATTTTGTTATGGTCAGTACACAAATCCGTCACACAAAAGTCAAAAGTACAAACACGCATGCTCGAAATCTAATAAGGCTGTTTTTTTTCCATTTTGGATAAAGTAAGGGGTTTTTAACTCCTGTCCGGTTTCCTCTGCCATCTGTGTCTCATTGTGGAAATTTCCCTTCAATTCCTGTCTTATAGCCAGGACAGGAAGTGAGAGGAAATCCTTCCAAAGTGAGGGAATTCCTGGCTTTCACCATGATCATCCTAACCGGTGTCCCCATTGGACAATTTTACCTCTTTTCCTGTTCCTTCACATGGGTGGGTACAGTTAAACCTCTTAAAAGGATTGTAAACCCTCTTTTTTTAAAAATAACAAACATGTCATACTTACCTCCACTGTGCAGTTCGTTTTGCACAGAGTGGCCCCGATCCTCAACTTGTGGGGTCCCCCGGCAGCGCTAGTAGCTCCTCCCCACATTGAGTGTGTCCACGTTGGAGAAGGCTCTCCTAAGCTGGACACCCGTCCTGCATCTGTGTACATTCACATAGAATGCAGGACTCGCCCTCGCCCCCCCCCGGCACCCGCATCACACTTGGCTCACAGCTGCATTGCATTAGCCTGACAGCGGCTGCTTAGCCGTGCTCTGAAAAGCAATCCATCCACCACTGACTAGCCCTACTATTCTGGGGACAACCCAAACTTTGTGATTTTCAACAGGACAAATAGAGAGGGTGAATTTCCCTAATGACAGCAATAATAACTGACAGGTGTTCTAATCCCTCTCCACTCTATCCAAAACTAAAAAGAGACATGCCTTTAGTTATACTTTATTTAAAGAATTTGAGTTAATTTGCCTTGCCTTTGAGACCCTTTCATTTCTATGTCTTGAACCTCTGCACGCTACACATGTACCTGTCATACTGTATAATAGTCATTATTTTACTCATTAGCAAAATATTCTGCAAACACTAAAAGAACGGTAATAAGCATAATCATATTTCCACATACAGAAGTTTGTCACAAAATATACTCCTTCTCATCTGAAATGTCTGAAGGAGATTTTTGAAGCAGAATAAAACATACATGGGGCCATTCATCAGAGGATCTGCAACATTTTTCTGATGCTATAAACATGTTAAAAAGTCCTGTGCCAAATACATGAAAGCAGTGTGACAGTTTTCTTGCTATTGCAAATGTGTGCCACAAGTTCAGGTAGTTCTTATGTGCGATACATTCATATTCTGGTGCTATGGCTGTGACAAATTCATTAAGAAATACCGTCATATCGGTGATAAGAAGAGTGGAGGTAACACACAGAGACATAGGGGTTGATTTACTAAAGAAAAATCCACTTTGCACTACAAGTACACTTGGAAGTGCAGTCGCTGTAGATCTGAGGGGAAGATCTGAAATGAGGGGAAGCTCTGCTGATTTTGTCTTCTCATCATGGACAAACATTTTTTTTTATTTTCCCTGCATGTCCCCCTCAGATCTACAGCGACTGCACTTCCAAGTGTACTTGTAGTGCAAAGTGGATTTGTCTTTAGTAAATCAATCCCATAGTGATGATGTCACTGGGTCCAAAATCAGGTATGTCATGAAAACATCTTTAGCATGTAGATGAGGGAGGAGGAAACAGGAGAGGCAGAAAATAACTAGAATAAACGTCAACTTTAAGTTTACTGGTGATTTTTATCATGACTACGCTGAGTTTTTGTTATAATCAAATCTTACCACTAGGTGGAGCAGCTCTCAAACAAAGTAGAACAACAACAATGACAAGCCAACTTTGTAATGGAGCCATCATAGTGCTAATGCCCCCATTTCAGACACATTTTTAAAGGGCAGAAGAATTCAGGCACTTTTAAAGGGCCTAGATGTGCTGGAATTTGCCCTACACATTATTTATAAAATAATATATGGTTACGGGAGACAATGAATCCAACCTGTCAATCAGTGATGACAAAAAACTATGGATCTATCTATATATACCAATGGCAGTATTTATAAAAAAAAAATTGCATAACAATCTCCCCAGTGAAGGTACATGTACATTCATTCTGTTCTAGTAACTGAATGCTATTAGGCTATTTCCTTTGCTGGTTGCATGTTTTTCTTTAAAATGTACCGAATTTGGCCATTAGATGAAACTTATGCCGCGTACACACGGTCGGACTTTTCGTCTACAAAAGTCAGACAGCCTGTCCGACAGACTTCCGGCAGACTTTCGGCGGACTTTCGACGGACTTGCGGCGGACTTTCTAACGAACAGACTTGCCTACACACGATCACACAAAAGTCCGTCGAATTCTTACGTGATGACGTACACCGGACTAAAATAAGGAAGTTCATAGCCAGTAGCCAATAGGTGCCCTAGCGTGGCTTTTTGTCCGTCGGACTAGCACACAGACGAGCGGATTTCGGGGTCCGTCGTAGTTACGAAGTAAAGATTTGAAGCATGTTTCAAATCTAAAGTACGTCGGATTTGAGGCTAAAAAAGTACGTTGAAAGTCCGGAGAAGCCCACACACGATCGGATTACCAGCCAGCTTTAGTCCGTCAGCGTCCGTTGGACTTTTGTAGACGAAAAGTCCGACCGTGTGTACGCGGCATTAGTATCAAAGGAAATTCCTACAATACTTAGCACCATCAAATAGCCAAATGTGATATTTCCTTTTTAAATCAATAAAAAAATAGAAAAAATGGGGGGTGGGAGGGTGTTATTTCTTACTGTCAACATCCCTAACTTAATTTAAAAAATCATACAAAACCCCCTTTATGGGACTTTTAAGGCAGATATGACAATCGTGTATAGGCTAGTATGCCAAGTATCACGATGGGAGTGGGTGGCTGCTTTGTCTTACACATGGTATGAAGGTTTCAGTATTTTGTCCATGTCTATATCACTTTTCACTTTTTCTCCTATTTGAGAGGTTTTTTTTTTATGGGATACTATATTATTATATTATTATTATACGAGATTTATATTGGGCCAACAGTTTACGCAGCGCTTTACAATGTATAAGGGGGACAACACAATTACAGTACAGTTCAATACAAAAGGTGCAGGAGGGCCCTGCTCTTAGAGCTTACATTCTAAAGGGAGGGGGTGGTGGTACAAAAGGTAATAGCTGCAAAGAATGATTTGATGGGGGTGGCTATATCCTTTGTAGGGGATTTTACATCAGTCCTTACCTTACCATCGCTCTTTCTTTTTCTGCTGATGGTAACATTCACATTTAGGGTTCATGTACATAGGGCACCTGAAAACATTTTCGCTGGAAACTTGACAGCTGGAAACCAATGGTGAAAAATGTCTGTTTTACAGCTTTTACATACTGAGTTTATGCGAGTTTAGCAGTTTTGAGCGTTGAGCAGTGGTGGCTGGTGCTCAAAATTTTTTGGGGAGGCGCAAACCATCTGAAAAATTAATCTGTTAGTAATGCAGGACTGTAAATAGCAATTTATTAGGTAATTGGGTATCATTACTGCTATCATTGGGTATCATTACTGCTAGATAAAACTGTGCCCATCAAAGGCAGCCTCACTGTGCCCATTAATTGCAGCCTTACTGTGCCCATCATATGCAGCCTCACTGTGCCTGTCTTAGTAGGCCAATCACATCCACATTTCAAGTAAAAGAAAACACTTAACAATACATAAGTTGTCCTCATCGTAGCCCCCTTTTACATCAGATGTCCCATCAGAGTCCCCTTTTACAGAAGGTTCCCCACTTTTCATCAGGTGTCCCAATCAGAGTCCCCCTTTAATACAGGTGTTCGCATCAGAGTCCTCCTTTACATCAGGTGTCCCAATCAGAGCCCCCTTTACAGCAGGTGCCGCCCTGTACATCAGGTGTTCCCATCAGAGTCCTCCTTTACATCAGGTGTCCCCATCAGAGCCCTCCTTTACATCAGGTGTCCCCATCAGAGCCCTCCTTTACATCAGATATTCCCATTAGAGTCCTCCTTTACATCAGGTGTCCCCATCAGAGTCCTCCTTTACATCAGATATTCCCATTAGAGTCCTCCTTTACATCAGATGTCAACATCAGAGTCCCCCTGTGCATCAGATGTCACCCCCCCCCCCCCCCAAACTCACAGCTCTCACAGCAAGTCCCATTCCATCCACCTCCGGACCGGCTGGGATGAGTCAGAGAAACCAGAAGTGACTGCGCGGGACCCGCCAAAAACTAACAACAGCAGGGACTAATGCTATAGTGGGAGAGTTCTGGGCGCAGAGCTCAGCACCCTGAGGACTTTCCAAAGGAAGCCAATAGAGCTTCTTGTTTGCAATCACGTGATTGCAAACACGTCATGCTTCCCATAGCAGCTGTGTGTCCGGCACCCTGCACACACTTAAAGGGACATTATTTTTTATTTTATTTTTTGTCAGTGATTGCAGCACTCCATGCTTTCTATACACCTGTGTGTCCGGAGCCCCGCACACACTTCAAGGGCGATTATTTTAATTATATTTTTTATGACGAGTAGCTTGGGGAGGGGGGCGGCAAACAAGAAGCCAATAGAGCTTCTTGTTTGCAATCACCTGATTGCAAACACGTCATGCTTCCCATATCAGCTGTGTGTCCGGTGCCCTGCACACACTTAAGGGGACATTATTTATTTTTTTCATTTTATTGTTTTGTCAGTGATTGCAGCACTCCATGCTTCCCACACACACTTAAAGGGCCATTATTTTAATTTATTTTTTATGAAAAGTAGCTTGGGGGGGGGCGGCGCCCCTGCGCCCTTATGGGTGGCCCACCACTGGTTATGAGCATTTGGAAACAAGTAAATAGTTAACTATCTCAGCCATTCTTTGAGAGAAGACAGAGCAGCAGCAGAGAGAGCAGTGTACTTGTATATAGTGGTCTTATTTTTTGTGTTTTCACTATGGATCCCATCATGAGCATGTGTGAGGAAATGCTCCTGATGTTGCTGAGGTTCAGAAGACGTAGGGAATTGCGTGAGAGGACCAGAGTTCATCGCTACTAGAGTCATCCGTTGATGCAGGCAACAGCATGTGGTGAAATTTGTGTTTTTTCAACATTTTTATAGGTTCAAAAATTATCAGAAATTTTTTCCCCTTCAAAAATGCTTATAAATGCAAACACGCACATGTCGTGTTTCATACATGTGATTGATGTGGATCCCTGTTAGCTCACCCTCTCTGTCTATGGCAGGTAGCCCCAGTGGATATGTATTGGTCCATGGGATGTATCCTCATCCAGGTCCGGGGTGGTCAAGCAGTGTGTTGGCAACACTATTCCAGCAACCATCTGTATCTGTATTATTGATCTGCTATGCAAGTATAGCATGAACTATGTAATACATGTTGATATTATATTGGTACTATCTGTATAATGTGATTGATATACTTAATAATGTAATTGCTTTCTAGACCCTGCTTCACCCCTGAAGAAGGAGTTTTTCCAAAACGCGTTGGGTTTTGTCCTGATGTCTCTACAAAAATGTAAGCCATGACAAGCATACTATAATCTTTTATTTATTATGGACACATGGAGTTTTAATACTTTCAGCCGTGTTTATGTAATAACATTGATACAGTATTTTGTGAATGTATTGTGTTTGTATAGTCTGTAGATCTTTTGTAATAAACTTAGCATACTAGCCTTTTATTGAAATATACATGATTGTCATATCTGTCTTAAAAGTCCCATAAAGGGGGTTTTGTATGGCTTCAATGAAAAACAAATCGAGCATCACAGAAAAGGCCTAATTTTTGTGCCCTATTCGCATAGAACAAATGTATATGCACTTTCACTGGGCAAATAGCTATGCAATTTTTTTTATAAATGCTCTCCTATGTATCCTCTTTATTAGATACACCTACTAAATAACAAATAAAAAACAGGAAATCACGTGTCTGAAACATCTTCTGTAAAACACACAGAGATGATCAAGAAGTTCAGCTGTTCCTGAACAAACATTAGAATTGAGAAGATGATTTACAAGACTTCAGACTAAGGCTCCATTCACACCTGAGCGTAGTGCAGCAACCGCTGCTGCAGCATGTTTTTGTTTTTTTTTAGCTTTGTTATGTTTTTTAGTGAAGCGTTTTTGGAGCGGCACCATTCCATTCGCGATTATAGCGTATTTTGTCGCATTTGGGGTGCCATTAAGAAATAATGTTATCGCAAAATTGTTCTGCGTTTTGCCACGATTCTGGAATCGTGGGCAGAATCACAGCAGTTCCACCTGCGATCCAAATCACTCAGGTGCGAATGGAACCGGAGCCCTGGTTCACACTGAAGGTGGGTTTGAAATCATGCGAGTTCAGCTAATGTCACAAGGGGGTGGGGCCACCAGGTGACATCACCAGGTGGCCCCCACCCCATACCTATTTAAGACTACTGTCAGACGGAGGAGTGGGCAGTTGACAGTTAGCCTTGGACAAGTGCGGAGCTTTTTTTTTATTCAGGTCCGGCAGTGTGGTGGGCTTCATGATTGACGATGGATCTACATCAACAGACATTGTTTTTTATTTTTAATAAAGGAATTGCCAAAAACTGTGTTTTTTTTTCTCTTTGACACATTTTTTGGTGAATGAGTTCAACGTACCACATACTCATTCACATGGGTGGGGGCAGGATTTGGTTCCCCCTCTTTTTAAAGGGGGATTCCAGATTCCGATAAACCTCCTGCCCGCAGCCCCCCAAAACTACCGCCCAGGGTTGTGCGGAAGAAGCCCTTGTCCCCATCAACATAGGGACAAGGTGCAGCACCCCCCATGTTGAGGGCATGTCGCCTGGTATGGTTCAGTAGGGGACGAAAGGGAGGAAAGGGAAAAGGAGGGCCGCTCGCTTTTCCCGTCCCTTTCCTGACTTGCCGGGCTGCATACTTGGATAAGGGTCTGGTATGGATTTGGGGGGGGCCCACATCCTTTTTTTCCTGATTTTATTGCTCGCAATTCTTTTTTTTTTTTTTACATTCAGCAGTCAGCACGGAACCCCACTGACAGCAGATGACTCATCGGTTGTTAAGAACCTGGCGGCCGGCTTCCCAGCCTGCTCCTTAGCAACCAGCTATATACAGTGTGTTTAAAGAGCAAAAAATGCATGAAAACTGCATGCAAAAATGCATCAAAAACGCATGTTTAATAACGCACCACAAAATGCGCCTGAAAACCACATCAACCACAACCACATAGATGTGAACCTAGAGTTACTAAGGTAGTTGCAAATCACAGTAACAGTTCCCAAAGACATTTTTACATGGTTTCCTATACAAAGCTCTCTAGTGCCCCATAAAGTGACTGTCCATTAAGCAAGTCCATTCAGACAGTAAATTCACAAAAGGCAACAACAGTCCCTTAAAGTCGATGATCTGGTGTTAATCTACAAAGGCAGTAAAAGCAATAACTGTCATTTGCCCATGAGGGGCTACAGGCTCCACACCATACCTGGGAATCCCAATTGGGCTCCCACCCATCATCCCCTCAAGGGGTTGATCTACTCATATATACAGCTTCATTTTGCAGTCTTTCTCGAACCATAGAACCCTAGGGCCATAATGGCGAACCTTGGCACCCCAGATGTTTTGAAACTACATTTCCCAAAGATGTTCCACTACACTGCAGAGTGCGAGAGCATTATGGGAAATGTAGTTCCAAAACATCTGGGGTGCCAAAGTTCGCCATCACTGCCCTAGGGCATGTAGTGAGCCCTATTCATATGGTCTGACCTGCAGGGAGAGAAAACATTGCTGAAAAGTGCCACAAAAATGTTAACCCTTCCTTCTCAGTCACCACCAGCCCAGCAGGTCAACCTGAGGACACAGTGCAACACCAAGACAACTATTTGCATCTGGCTAACCTGATTAGGCCCCCGGACACACCGATCATGACACTGAAATCATGCTACTTCACTTGAAGTAACACGATTTCAAAGTAGTACTACTTCAGGTGCTACTTGAAGGACATCTGTGACTTCATGCACAGATGTCTATGCAAGTTGTACCTGAACTTGCAAAAAGTAGTGCAAGAACTACTTTCAAAAAAAGTGCGACTCTGATGGAGTCAGAGTCGCACCGGTTTGACCGCATCCATTGCAGATAATAGGGTGCAACTGGGGATTCACTTGAGAACAGGCAAGAACATATTTGGGGGGCACACCATACAATGCATTTAAATTCAAGATGGTGCTGCTATAAGTCCTACAAACAGTACAAAATATTTTACAGCGCACACATACAAGAATGACATTTCCTGCAGGGCTAGTTAAAAACACCTGAACATATTCAAAAAATACGGGGGTTTGGTCACACTATATGGTCATATAGTGCTAAGCCCACTTACTGCGACAAAGTACCCCGAATTAGTGGGTCCTACACTAGTACTAGAATGGAAGATCCTTTGTCTCAACCATGGGAGCCACTAATTTGGGGTACTTTGTTGCAGTAAGTGGGCTTAGCACTATATGACCATATAGTGTGACCAAACCCCTGTATTTTTTGAATATGTTCAGGTGTTCAGGTGTTTTTAACTAGCCCTGCAGGAAATGTCATTCTTGTATGTGTGCGTTGTAAAATATTTTCACTTGAGAACAGGAATACGAGTGAAAAAACATTTAACCCTGCAGAACCCTCTTGGGAGGCAACTCCCTACAATCACATGCAAGCAAAATGCAGTTTTTTTAGTTTTTTTTCCCTTGCTTGCGATTGGGTATTCTTTGCAAAGTGAAGTTTCACCACATTCACTAAGCTAAAGGAAAATGTGTCTTTAGGCCTCATTCACAGTGGGTACTTAACCCTATGTGCATTAGGTCAATCCCATTCATATTTAGCTCAAAAAATATTTAAAGGATTAGAGTTCCTCCTTAAAGTAAAACTGTGCATTGCCTATACAGGGCACTTCAACATCTACTACACATGTACATTCTTGCAGATACATGTACACACTTGCAAATAAGTACAACTATACTGCAAACATCGGGAAACATAGATCTACAGCCTGGTGTGGGAGTTCACTACAAATTAGGGTGTAGCTCTGCATCTCTTGGTCATTAAGTGGGTTAAGTATAGACTTGTTTACCCCATTTAATAATAGAGATTAATATCTTAATCCTGTGACGTATCCCAGATATCAGATGAAACGAAATGCTGTATAATTGTTAAGAATTCCAGGGCTGGGCAGGGTTGGAGCTAATATAAAGAACATAGGTGTGCACAGCCTCTTGCATTAGGGTGTGCACCCCAAAGCTCAAATACATATGCATGTGTATATGTACTGATGGTGTCAGTAGGGCAGTGGACAGTGTAATTTTGTTAATTTTCTTTTCCCAAAAATTTTTGGCTTGTGTAACATTTTTGGGGGGGATGAAATATCAGTGGTCTAAACAGGGGGGAATATGCAGCACACAAGGCAATTAGGGTGTGCCCAGGCACACCTGGCAAAACCTGTGCGCACGCCTATGATAAAGAAGGAAGCAGCCATGGAAGCCGCATGATCCTGTGTGTCTCACATAAAGCCTAATAGAACAATAAGTAATTCAGATCAGTTCTATTTGAGGGATCATATTTTATTACCTTGGTTTGCATTTATGGCTTAATATTCCTGAAAGGCCCACACCATAAAATACCTTGTTATTGTGGATTATACACTTATATTTACCACCTGCCAACCTGCTCACGCAGATATACTGCGGCAGGTCGGCTCTCCTGTGTGAATTGACGTACCTGTACATCAGTCCCTAAAAGCAGGATAGCAGGAGCGCGATGTCCGCCGGTGGCCCGTGATCGCAGCAAGGAGAGGCGGAACAGGAAACTGCCAATGTAAACAAGGCATTTCCCCGTTCTGCCTATTGACATGACAGGGATCTACTGTTCCTAGTGATCTCTGTCATGTTTCAGTAAGCCCAGCCCCCCTACAGTTATAACACGCTGAGGGAATACACTTAACCCCTTGACCGCCCCCTAGTGTTAACCCCTCCCCTGCCAGTGTCATTTTTACATTGATCAGTGCATTTTTATAGCACTGATCAATGTAATAATGTCACTGGTCCCCAAAAAGTGTAATTTGGGGTTAGATTTGTCCGCCGCAATGTTGCAGTCCCGCTAAAAATCGCAGATCACTGCCATTACCAGTAAAAACAATAAAAAAAATAAAAGTCCCTAAATCTATCCCGTAGTTTGTAGACGCGATAACTTTTGCGCAAACCAATCAATATACGCCTATTGTGATTTGTTTTTACCAAAAATATGTAGAAGAATATATATTGGCCTAAACTGATGACTAAATTATTATTATTATTATTATTTTTAGGATATGTATTATAGCAGATTGTTTTTTTCAAAATTGTGGGTCTTTTTTGTTTATAGCGAAAAAAATAAAAACCACAGAGGTGATCTGCTCTATTTGTGGGAAGAAAAGGACGTCAATTTTGTTTGGGTACAGCGTCACGTGATCGCGCAATTGTCAGTTAAAACGACGCAGTGCCGTATCGCAAAAAATGCTCTGGTCAATAAGGGGCAAATCCTTCCGGGGCTGAAGTGGTAAAATTAAAAAAAAAAAAAAAATATATATATATATATATATATATATATATATATATATATATATATATATATATATATTTATTTATTTTTTTTTTATTTATACTGTATATAGTATATATAAAAAAAAAAAAAATATATATATATATATATAATATATATATATATATATATATATATATATATATATATATATATACACACATCCCTCAAATTTTTCACTTGTCTACTCGCATTTTGCAAGTGCAAAATGGTTTCTGGCAAGCGTGGGCTGCCTCTGAGTGGGGAGGGGGGGGCGGCCAGGCAGGGTTGAATGGGAGCTGTTCTCTCAGCAATTGGGAAGAGAGAGTGGAGAAAGAGGAGACCTGGCCAGACCACAGAGCGGAGATTGCCCGCTGTAACAGCTTACATTAGAATTACCGTGCGCTCATGATTACACACAGCCCCGCCTCCTGACCCGGCGCCTGTGACAGACAGAACACCAGTGCAATGCTGGAACGTGTTCTGTCTGTCACAGGCGCCGGGTCAGGAGGCAATTCTAATGTAAGATGTTACGGCGGGCAATCCCCGCTCTGTGATGATCCGGCCGCCCTCTCTTTTCCTCTACATAGGTCACCCTGCAATGATGGGCACAGATAAGACCGCAATGATGGGCACTGGTCACGCTGCAATGATGGACACAGGTCACGCTGCAATGATGGTCACTTGTGAGGCTGCATTGGTGGGCACAGATCACGCTGCAATGATGGGCACAGGCGAGGCTGCAATGATGGGCACAGGTCGGGCTGCAATGATGGACACAGGTCACGCTGCAATGATGGGCACAGGTCACGCTGCAATGATGGGCACAGGTCACATTGCAATGATGGGCACAGGTAAGGCTGCATTGATGGGCACAGGTCACGCTGCAATGATGGGCACAGGTCATGCTGCAATGATGGACACAGGCGAGGCTATATTGATGGGCACAGGTTAGGCGGCATTGGTGGGCGCTGGTCACGCTGCAATGATGGGCACAGGTAAGGCTGCATTGGTTGGGCACTGGTCATGCTGCAATGATGGGCACAGGTCACGCTGCAATGATGGGCACAGGTTAGGCTGCATTGGTGGGCACTGGTCACGCTGCATTGATAGCACTGGTCATGCTGCATTGATGAGCATGGGTGAGGCTGCATTGGTGGGCACAGGTCACGCTGCATTGATGGGCACAGGTGAGGCTGCATAGATGGCCACAGGCCAGGCTGCATTGATGGGCACAGGTAAGGCTGCATTGATGGGCACAGGTGAGGCTGCGTTGATGGGCACTGGTGAGGCTTCATTGATGGGCACTGGTGAGGCTGCACTGATAGGCACTGATAAAGTTGTTATTCATATTTATTTTTGTATCTTAATTCTGCATAAAACATTTAATGGTCATGAGTTAATTTACAAGGGCATTTTAGGGGCGGGGCAGGGTAGGGGTTGGGTGGGACAACTGGAGGCAAGTAACCCTTAAGGCCTGGCTAGTAGCTCAGGACTTTAAATTTTGAGCCCTGATATATATATATATATATATATATATATATATATATATATATATATATATATATATATATATATATATATATATATATATATAATTGAGTTGATCGTTAGTCCTCTAAGAAGGTAATGGGCAGGATGTTGTAGACCAACATGCTTGCTGTGTGGATTGCTATCTCTCCATGTTTTGCTAAAGCCCACCAGTCACTACCCACCAGGTACCCTATAAATATACTTTTTCCTATTGGTTTATTTAATATTGGTGCTGGTATTGGTAATTGTCTTTATGATTGTAGTAGTAAAGTTAGATTGTAAAGCTCCTTTAAACTCAGGCAGCAAGGTCTGTTCCTAGGTATTCTGTAAAACATTTTATTTCCTGATGACATACAGTGGGGACGGAAAGTATTCAGACCCCCTTACATTTTTCACTCTTTGTTATATTGCAGCCATTTGCTAAAATCATTTAAGTTCATTTTTTTCCTCATTAATGTACACACAGCACCCCATATTGACAGAAAAACACAGAAATGTTGACATTTTTGCAGATTTATTAAAAAAGAAAAACTGAAATATCACATGGTCCTAAGTATTCAGACCCTTTGCTGTGACACTCATATATTTAACTCAGGTGCTGTCCATTTCTTCTGATCATCCTTGAGATGGTTCTACACCTTCATTTGAGTCCAGCTGTGTTTGATTATACTGACTGGACTTGATTAGGAAAGCCACATACCTGTCTATATAAGACCTTACAGCTTACAGTGCATGTCAGAGCAAATGAAAATCATGAGGTCAAAGGAACTGCTTGAAGAGCTCAGAGAAAGAATTGTGGCAAGGCACAGATCTGGCCAAGGTTACAAAAAAATTTCTGCTGCACTTAAGGTTCCTAAGTGCACAGTGGCCTCCATAATCCTTAAATGGAAGACGCTTGGGATAACCAGAACCCTTCCTAGAGCTGGCCGTCAGGCCAAACTGAGCTATCGGGGGAGAAGAGCCTTGGTGAGAGAGGTAAAGAAGAACCCAAAGATCACTGTGGCTGAGCTCCAGAGATGCAGTTGGGAGATGGGAGAAAGTTGTAGAAAGTCAACCATCACTGCAGCCCTCCACCAGTTTAGGCTTTATGGCAGAGTGGCCCGATGGAAGCCTCTCCTCAGTGCAAGACACATGAAAGCCCGCATGGAGTTTGCTAAAAAAAACACCTGAAGGACTCCAAGATGGTGAGAAATAAAATTCTCTGGTCTGATGAGACCAAGATAGAACTTTTTCCCTGGTATGTGTGGAGAAAACCAGGCATTGCTCATCACCTGTCCAATACAGTCCCAACAGTGAAGCATGGTGGTGGCAGCATCATGCTGTGGGGGTGTTTTTCAGCTGCAGGGACAGGACGCATGGTTGCAATCGAGGGAAAGATTAATGCGGCCAAGTACAGGGATATCCTGGACGAAAACCTTCTCCAAAGTGCTCAGAACCTCAGACTGGGTTGAAGGTTTTACAAGACAATGACCCTAAGCACACAGCTAAAATAACGAAGGAGTGGCTTCACAACAACTCCGTGACTGTTCTTGAATGGCCCAGCCAGAACCTCGACTTAAACCCAATTGAGCATCTCTGGAGAGACCTAAAAATGGCTGTCCACCGTTTACCATCCAACCTGACAGAACTGGAGAGGATCTGCAAGGAGGATCCCCAAATCCTGGTGTGAAAAACTTGTTGCATCTTTCCCAAAAAGACTCCTGGCTGTATTAGATCAAAAGGGTGCTTCTACTAAATACTGAGCAAAGGGTCTGAATACTTAGGACCATGTGATATTTCAGTTTTTCTTTTTTAATAAATCTGCAAAAATGTCAACAATTCTGTGCTTTTCTGTCAATATGGGGTGCTGTGTGTACAATAATGAGGAAATAAAATGTACTTAAATGATTTTAGCAAATGGCTGCAATATAACAAAGAGTGAAAAATTTAAGGGGGTCTGAATACTTTCCGTCCCCACTGTATATACAGTAAATTAGAACAATACATACATTACATCATCCGCTTGCTAATTAACTATCTACAACTACCAACACCCATTTCCCCATTCTGCACATTCATCGTGATGGACTATCCAAGTTCTAGACTTGCAGTTTTATACATCGATATCATATGTAGCGCTTACCCCCGAAGGAGCGGCTTAAAATTGTCTATATCCATAATTCACGTTTACTACCTAACTCTCGCAGCCCATAGATTTAAAAGTCACAGTCCTTAATGCTTTTTCTTAAAGCTTTATTCAACAACGTAAACTGGGATGGGAGAAGGACTTTCCTTGAGATGCTCTTGGGTTGTTTTTAGATCTTTTCTTTGTTTCACTGGCAAAGACTCATAACATTGCGGGTGACAGTGATTCAAAACTGGATGATTAATTTATCAGGGAAGATTGAAGTAGATTTTCTTGATAGAGAATAAACAATAAAGAGTCACTCTGAATAACATCTTTATCTGCAGATACTTTTAAGAACAGTCTGTTTCTCTATATATGTGCTTGCAGCTTCACTGCTACCTTTTTGCCACTACTTCCCATCCGCATGGTACTTCCAAGTTGAGCTAAAAAGAGTCACTCTGAATGACCTCTCCTGCTTGACTGATTGGAATCCCGGGGTAATGCTGAACCCAAAGTCACATGCCACAACCACCTGTCTTGCTGACTTGCGTACCAACATCCCTCAGCCTCTGGACAGTACCCCTCCCGGGGCTTTTTACTTACTTGATCAATAGCCTGTGTGTCGCTCCTAAGCGATCGATCACCCAGTTTCCTTCAGCTTGTCTCTACTTCTCCCGCAATGATTCTTAGTTCCTCTTCTCCTTTGTGGCCCGCTCCCCTCCCCGCAGGGGCGGCCAACGACATTTGCGACTACATGCTGTAAGATGTCGTCTGTTTCTCCATGAGGACCGGTTCTCCACCCATCTCGCTAAGGTGAAGCTCCGTTGGCTCCCCGGAGGGGAAAACCTCCACCCTCCCCTCCAGGAACCAGGCTGGCTCCCTCGCTCCGCAGAGCAGGTCTGGACCCAGACACACACTCCAACTCGCAGGCACCACGTGACCCCGCTTTTATATGAGAGTCCCGGGATCACCAAGGAAATTAATGATTGGCCGAGACCAACACATAAACTTCCTGCCACTCAAATATGGAAGTTAACAAAACAGGCCTGCTGCAATAGCACAAGCCTGTCTAAATTTACCTGTCATAGAAAGCTAGCAGAAAGGGTCACCTACCTGAAAGTAGGTGCCCGCTACACATAGAACACATGAAATTATTGTGTGACATTTGATGCAGTTTTAGAAATGGAGACTTTGTTAACTCAATTTGTGTTATATAACCATCGGAGCGGAGAAGACCCAGAAACAGGTGCAGAGCCTTAAGGACCCTTTCACACAAGAGGTCCTCTCGGCGGACTCCACTTTGCTCAGCGGGGGATCGCTCCATTGATCTCCGCTGAGCAGGCAGCTGACAGGTCCGTCTCCGCTCACTGTGCAGGGACGGACCTGTCAGAGCCCCGCTGTTCTCTATAGGGAGATCGGATTATAATGGACCGCCTGTCGGTTTTTTATCCGATCCGCTAGATGGGTGGAAAATAGGGTCACCATCCATCAGGATCAGATCGGATAGCAGTTGGTGTCAGTGGACATGTTACCGCTAACATCCCCCGCTCCATAGGAGGGAATGGAGCGACTCATCAGGTCCGCCTAAAAACTGATAGGCTGACCTGATCGGAAAGCCTGTGTGAAAGGGGCCTAAAGCTGGCCATACATGGCTCCGTTTTTTTGTTCAGTCAGCGTGCTGAACAAAAGAAACCTAACTAATTCCCCTATCCAAACATTCGTGGTGGATGTGGGAATCCTCCCTGCTATGTCATTGTATTCTGACAGCAGGACTCAACCGCCATCAGAATACACTGATCAGCCTATTGGCTGCATGTGCTGATAGAAGCAACATTTTCCAGCAAGCTCGTTCAGGAGAAGTTGAATGTTAAATTGACTTCTCATGAACAAGAATGGCTAGAGATGGAACCAAATTAAATTGGTCTCTGCTAAGCTGGACAATTTTCATTCAATTTATGACCAGCTTTAGATGTAACAAAAATGGGGTCAGCAGTAGGATTTAATTAAGTGGCTCCCATCTTCTCACATGATACATAAACAGCGAGAACATTGTTACCTTTTATTTTGAGATGGCAAATACTCCTTTGGAGTGACCTGTTGTCCATCTTATTAACCATTAAAGGTTCACCCTATAGCAGTTTTACTGCTACTCAGTGGCATCTGTGCGCCGGATCACATACTGTATACGTGATCCAACACTTCCGGGTAGGAGGCACGCATGCGCATCGCCGGTTCTCTCGCTTTCGTTGTGATTACACAAACAGAACTCCAATCTCTCTATGTAAACAAGGCAGATGGCTGTTCTAACAGGAAGGAAGGTTTGTAGTTTGTGTCTCTGCAATCAGGGAATAAATTCCATCTCTTCCCCTAGTAAAAGCGCTCCGTACACCAGCTGTGTACAGAATGCTCCCAGGAGCCATATTGTATTGAATTGTACAGAAAATGACAGCAGCTGCAAATTAAAATAGAAAAATAGAAAAGGGATTTTTCGTTAACATTACATTACAATATGACTTGAGTAGCAATTGTATATGCTATATTCATTTTTTATTTGTTATATATTTTTTCCATGAAAGTGGAGTTACCCTGTAAGGGGCCATTCACACCAGGAGCGGATCCAGGGGGGGGGCAATGGGGTAATTGCCCCCCCCCCCGAGAAAATAGTGAGCAGGCTGTCGGGTAACTTAGTGGGCCGGTGGGTGACTTGGCGGTCAGACTGCTGAGTGGGCCTGTGAGTGAGCAGGCTGGTGGGCGGGTCTGCGAGCTGGCTAGCGGGTGGGCCAGCTGCAGAGCAGGCCGGCACCACGGGTGAGTGAGCAGGCTGGCGGGCGGGTCAGTGAGCAAGCTGCCGGGTGACTCGGCGGGCCGGCAGGTGAGGGAGCAGGCTGGCAGGCTGCTGAGTGGGCGGGCTAGCAGAGAGATGACATCATCTTTCACCATCCCCCTGCATCACCGCAGTTCTGCATCTAAAAGAAGACTGCCATTACTGTGCAGAGATTACATCATTTCTCACTGCCCGCCCTCACTCTGGGACAACAGAGTGGCCACTGGCAAGTGACAATCCGCATCTGGTGGCAGACGATGGTGGCAAGGGACAAGCTGTATCTATGACAGGCGACATTGCAAGTGACAATCCGCATCTGATGACAGGCGACATGGCAAGTGACAATCCACATCTGATGACGGGCAACGTGGCAAGTGACAATTTGCATCTGGTGGCAGGCGAGTGGAAAGTGACAATTCGCATCTAGTGGCAAGCAACGGTGGCAAGTGACAATCTGCATCTGATGACAGGCAATGTGGCAAGTGACAAACTGCATCTTGTGATCAGGCAACGTGGCAAGTGACAATCCGCATCTGATGACAGGCGACATGGCAAGTGACAATCCACATCTGATGACGGGCAACGTGGGAAGTGACAATCTGCAACTGGTGGCAGGCGAGTGGAAAGTGACAATTCGCATCTGGTGGCAAGCAACCGTGGCAAGTGACAATCTGCATCTGATGACAGGCAATGTGGCAAGTGACAATCTGCATCTGGTGGCAGGCAACGTGGCAAGTGACAATCCGCATCTGATGGCAGGCAATGGAGGCAAGTGACACGCTGCATCTGGTGGCAGGCAACTGTGGCAAGTGACAAGCTGCATCTGGTGGCAGGCAACTGTGGCAAGTGATAAGCTGCATCTGGTGGCAGGCGACAGTGGCAAGTGACAAGCTGCATTTGGTGGCAGGCGACGTGGCAAGTGACAAACTGCATCTGGTGGCAGGCGACGGTAGCAAGTGACACGCTGCATCTGGTGGCAGGCAACAGTGGCAAGTGACAAGCTGCATCTGAAGACAGGCGGCTTAGCAAGTGACATTCTGCATCTGGTGGCAGGCAGGCGACGTGGCAAGTGACACGCTCAGGGCTCCCATTGATTCTGCATTATGGTAAGTTGAACAATTTTATTTTATTTTACAATATAATAATAGAAATAATGTGCTTCAATCATCCAGACACCAGGGGCGTTGCTAGTTGGCAAAAAGACCAACCAAGGGCTTCAGCCCGAAGTCAGAGCCCGGCACCGAGGGGGGAGGGGGGACGGCGGACGGTGTAGTTGTGTGGAGGTGGGTGTTACCTACCTGACACGCACTGGCCTACCTGACATACACTGACCTATCTGACATGTACTGACCTATCTGACAGGCTGACATAGACTGACCTACATGATATACAGTGACCTATCTGACATGCACTGACCTACCTATCTGACATACACTGACCTACATGATATACAATTATCTATCTGACATGCACTGACCTACCTGGCTGACATACACTGACCTACATGGCTGACATACACTGACCTACATGACCTACACTGGCCTACCTGACATACACTGGCCTACCTGGCTGACATACACTAACCTACATGGCTGACATACACTGACCTACATGACCTACACTGGCCTACCTGACATGCACTGACCTACATGACACACACTGACCTACCTGGCTGACATACACTGACCTACATGACACACACTGACCTATCTGGCTGACATACACTGACCTACCTGACACCAGACTTCAGGTGATGTGACCTCCTCCTGCAGCTCAGCTGTAGTGTGTGGCGCGCCCATCACAGCAGAGTAGACAGCAGCAGGCACTCCAGGCAACCAGAACCAGAGCCATGACAGGAGAGGAGAGCCGCTCACCCGAGCTCTGAGCGGGGATCTTCTCACAGTAATGTGGCACGGCGGCCGCATTGTAATTTCCGCCTTCTGGAGCCTGCAGCACCTATGATGGACGTCACACATCCCGCAGTCCCGGCATTGAACCAGTGGGACGTCCATCATAGGCGCTGCAGGCTCCAGAAGGCAGGACCTGCTATGTGACTCGACCACGCTGGGGGTCAGATCGGTCCCCACTTGGGCTCGAGGCAATAAATAGAATTGTGAATGCCAGACCCAAGGCTTTTTGGGGACCCACTCGGGGCTCCAGCCCCCCCCCCCCTCCCGATGCCACTGCCAGACACCATATCAACCATGGTGCTGTGTTGATTGACGTACCAACACCAGCCATTGCTTCGACAAATTGCCCGTGAAAATTTTGGCAGTGCCCCTCCTGAGATTAGACTCTGGATCTGCCCCTGATTCACACTAGATGCATTGGCATATTTTTTTCAATGCATGCCATTGCAAGGACTTAAAAGAAATAAGCTATGTGAGTGAAAAAGTTCATATGGGAGCAGTAAAGCAAACTCTACTTTTTTCAGTGCAATGTGACACAGCACATGGTAACACATGTCAATCCAACGCAACGTGGCACAATGCATGGGGAAAACAGCAGTCTTATGATGCGTACACACGAACGGAAATGTCGACAGCAATACTCCAATGAGAGCTGTTTGTTGGAAAATGCAACTGTGTGTATGCTCCATCAGTCTTTTGCTGGCGGAATTCCAGCCAGCAAAAGATTGAGGGCAAGTTCTCTTTTTTTTCGGTCAGGAATAGTTCCTATCCGAAAATGCATATGTCTGTATACAATTCGGACGCGCAAAAAATCACGCATGCTCGGAAACAATTTGACGCATGCTCAGAAGCTTTGAACTTCATTTTCTCGGCTCGCCGTAGTATTGTGCGTCACCGCGTTCTTGATGGTCCAAAGTTCAGGGAACTTTTGTGTGACCGTGTATATACAAGGTAAGCTTGAGCGGAATTCCGTCGGAAAAACCATCCAAGTTTTTTCTTACGGAAATTCCGATCGTGTGTACGCGGCATAACACAAATTTGGCTCCTCTATGGTGCTGTGGACCCTTTACAATACATGTTCCAGGAACATGTGTGAACAGCATGCTTTTATGAACGTTTCAGCAAGCTTTTGGCAAGCTTCGAGCAGCATTCTCTAAGCCTTTCTTTAGCCTCTGTTTGGAAATGTTAAACACAGATCCTAATGAAAGGGCTGATTGCCACTTTAAACGAGGTGCTGGCAGGATTCAGCACTTTCTGAGGCTGGGTTCACACTTTTGCAAATTAGATGTGGGTTTCTCAGCATCCAATTCGCATAGCAGGAGATTGTGACTGGCTCTCTGTGGAGCTGGTTCACACATCTCTGGAGCGGCTCCGGTGCGAAATGCACAGGAGTCCTGTGCGACTTTTGGTCCATTTCAGGTCCAAATTCAGCCAAAAATTCGGGCTGAAATCGGACCTGAACCGGTGAATGGAGACGCACCGGACTCCTGCTGTGACCCACTCCGTGCTCTAGTGTGAACCCAGCCTGAAGCTTGTTGAAAGCCTGCTAGCAGCTTGCTTAAAGTAGCAATCAATACTCCCATTAGGATCTGTGTTCAACATTTACAAACTAGAGTTGAATCAGGTATTTTAAACGCTTCAACAAAGCCTGCTCAAAGCTTGCTGTTCACACTGCTCTTATACAAGCCCATGTGAAACAGGCCTTATACACAGATCTTATTGGGAGTGCTGATTTCAACAAGCTTCAAGTATTGCTGAAGCCTGCTAGCAGCTTATTTAAAGTGGCTATCAGCACTCGCATTAGGATCTGTGTTCAGCAATTACAAACTGGAGCTGAAGGCCGCTTTAAAAGCTTCAGCTGAAAGCTCTGGCAATGCCTTGTAAAAGCTTGCTGTTCCTATACAAGCTGAAGCCTGTGTGACAGTGGCTGGAGTAAAAAGAAAAGTGCATGTTAAAAGACAATGCAGTGCACCGACCCCATTCGCATTGTTCTGCGTGACAGCATAGAGCAGCTTATTCTTTTGAAAAGGCTGCCCTATGCCCCTATAAACACCAAAAGAAGCTCCAGGACCTTTTTCTGGCATTGAGCTTTGTGCTTTTTTTTTAACCATGCGTTTTGGTGCTTTGATGTGTGTTTTGACGTGCAGCAAACCACGTTTGCTAACCACGTTAGAGGTGCCATTAAAGCGGAGCTCCACCTAAAAGGGGAAGCTCTACTCATTTGCCCCCCCCCCCTCCCCGCTGCCACATTTGGAACCTTTGGGGGGGGGGGGGGGTACCTGGTTTTGACAGGTCACCGCTCCCACTTCCAACTGACTTTGCTGCAACAAACTAATCCAGAAGTTCGGCCCCCCTCCTCCTTTCCCCACCACCAGGCCATTCACAAATTTTGCATTTGCGCAGTAGTGTACTGGCTGTGAAGCCGCAAGGCTTCCCTGCTGGTTTCCTTTACCCGAGATGGCGGTGGCAGCACCTGAGAGCCGATTAAAAAAGTTGGCTGGGGTGAAGACACCGCTAGATTCCTGGACAGGTGAGTGTCCAAATATTAAAAGTCAGCAGCTACAGTATTTGTAGCTGCTGACTTTTCATTTTTTCTGAAGGAGCCTGGAGCTCCGCTTTAACAATGAATGGCACTGCAAGCACAATTTATCTTTTACATGCATTTCCTTCCAGAATGCACAACCTAATGCAGCATTCACTTGTGCTCAATGCACACCACTTTACATTGTGAATGGACCCTAAAACATAGGGCAGGGCGAAATCAACGTCAAAACTTCACCTCCGCCCATAGCTTTTAAAGGGCCATTTTTTTTTTTAAATGACAAAATTCTTTTTTTTTTGTTTTTTTATTGCATTTTAGTGTAAATCTGAGATCTGAGGTCTTTTTGACCCCAGATCTCATATTTAAAGAGGAAGTAAACCCTCTCTAAAAAAAAAAAAAAAAAAAAAAAAAAAAACACCCTGCAGGACAAAGGCATAATGAGCTAGTATGCATAGCATACTTGCTCATTATGAATTACTTACCTGAGATCAAAGCCCCCAAAGCGGCCCTCGTTCACCTCCTCCGTCGCCGCCATGATACCCGGAGTGACTTCCGGGTATCGCTGCTCCGGCGCTGTGACTGGCTGGAGCAGCGATGACATCACTCCGGCGCATGCGCGCGGGAGCCGTCAGTGACGGCATGATCGCCTTCACTAAAGGCACGCTCAGTGCGCCTGCGTCTACGGCGCGCATGCGCCATAGACATCGGTGCCCGTTTTTAGGAAAATATCTCCTTAACCGTGTAGGTTAAGGAGATATTTCTTGCAATTACAGGTAAGCCTTAATATAGGCTTACCTGTAGGTTAAAGTGGTCTGTAAGGGTTTACAACCACTTTAAGAGGACCTGTCATCCTTTTATTCTATTACAAGGGATGTTTACATTCCTTGTAATAGGAATAAAAGTGACACTTTTTTTTTTTTAAAGAACAGTGTAAAAAGAAAAAACATTTTTAACGCGCCCCATCCTGCCGAGCTCGCGTGCAGAAGCGAACGCATATGTGAGTAGAACCCGCATATGAAAACGGTGGTCAAACCACACATGTGAAGTATTGCCCCGATCGGTATAGTGAGAGCAATAATTCTAGCCCAAGACTTCCTCTGTAACTTAAAACATGCAACCTGTAGAATTTTTTAAACGTCGCCTATGGAGATTTTTAAGGGTAAAAGTTTGTCGCCATTCCAGGAGCGAGCGCTATTTTGAAGCGTGAAATGTTGGGCATCAATTTACTAGGCGTAACATTATCTTTCACAATATAAAAAAAAAAATTGGGCTAACTTTACTGTTGTCTTATTTTTTAATTCAAAAAGGTGTAAAAAAAGTGCGCTTGTAAGACCGCTGCGCAAAATACGGTGTGAGAGAAAGTATCGCAACGACTGCCATTTTATTCTCTAGGCGCAGTGATGGCAAACCTTGGCACCCAGATGTTTTGGAACTACATGGGTGTTAGAAAAAAAAAAGTATAATGTTTAGGGGTTCTAAGTAATTTTCTAACAAAAAAAAAACAGTTTTTAACTTGTAAACAACAAATCTCAGAAAGAGGCTCGGTCCTTAAGTGGTTAATCATTGAGTTTACTTCTTTTTTATGAAAATGAAGGAAATCTTATTGATCTGCTGCATTGATCTACTCCACTAGCAGCCCCCCCCACATTAGAGCCATCCACAGGCAGGGTGTGTACACAGAGCGCTCAGTAGAGGGCGCAGTGGGGCGGTAGTGGAGGGCAGTGTGCGGCTCTCCTTTCTCTCGGTCCGGGTGAAGATTTCTCCCATCCAGATAGAAGATTTCTCCTTCCCCTTCCGGATGTCCCGACTGAGAGCTCCTCCCCCTACAGGACTGAGAGGAGAGACCGCCGACACCGAGCTGGAGGGAGAGCCGACCAGGTCAGTGCTGTTCCATCTACCCCCTCCCTCCCTCTCTATTATACAATGTATCAATCACTGCTTGTCTTTTCCTTACCCCCTCCATGGAGTACAATACTCACTTTATGTGTCTTAGAAGGTCTCAGGTTGTTTTATTGTCACTTTTTTGTTTGTTTATTGATTGTTTACCTCTAGAAATGTTATTTTGTTGCAGGATTCGTTTCTGCTTCTATGTTCCCTTCTGATGTTTATAAACAATCCTCCTGTAGAATAATAACATGTAACAATGTAGAGGAAGTTGGGGTTGGATGTAATGTGATAAGAATCTACATAAAGTGATCACACACCTAACAATCTGATCTCAGGATCGGGCGATCTGATCGAATCTACGAATTATCCTGAAGACACACATTGGGGGGAATTCAATAAAGCAGTTGCACCACTTTTTTGCTCTTTTTAGGAATTGAGCCTTATTCAGCGACTGTTTAGGTTTCTGACAGCGACTCCTAAGCTTAATTCCGGTGGTTCTAAAATGCAACAATTTTTACAATGCGGCACAACGCAAGTTCAAAATAAAATTCGGACACTTCGTATTTTACAAAAGTGGAGCTAATTTTAGGATAAAAAAACAGAGTAGGCTAAGCGCTAAGAAGCCGGGTGGACCATCGAGTATCAGATGCAGCTGTATAAACAACCTGGGATTGGAAGCAAATTAACACAAATGAAAGAACAAAAATTAAAACTGCGCACTTGAACCAAACAAAAAATAATAAAAAGTATGCGGCGCTCCTTACGCCTAAAATGTGCGAATATAAATAAAAAATATGTGAAATATGCAACGATAAATACCAAAATAATAATCACAGAATCCAAACAAAAATGAAAGAAGCTCATATAAAGTGCAGTGCGACTCCACCAAAACACATAAAAATGTGCAAAAATTCATAAGAGTCCATGACTCGCAAATGAATGTGATAGATTTAAATGAATAAATATATAGATAAAAATTCAATCGTGCATAAATATCATATATATCATAAATAAATACTAATCATCACTATAATACAGATAAAATCATACAAGGTGAAGTGCGATTCACTAAAATAAACAATGTGCAAACAAATTCATATACATCTGTGACTTTGCGCATTCGTTTATTCACTTTTAAAACTGCGCACTGAAATTGAGCAATAGTAGCCAATGATGTAGGACAAACTTGTCCAAGAAGAGGTTAAAAAAACGATGCAATGCTGTCCAATATTGAAGAATAAAAAGTAAGTTAAGGCTGGATTTACACTGATGCGACTGCAGACGTTGCATGTGAGTTGCACCCAGGGGCGACATGTCCATTAAGGACGCCGCCTCCCCTATCCATGCGTTCGGCCCCTTTCAGGACACCGGCCATGGACTCCAATGCAGGGGCTGTTTTATTTTATTTTTTTGAAGCAACAATTAGAGCCAGAGGCTCTAATGGTCTTCAATATAGGGTGGGCTCGGTTGCAGAGAGTGCGCTCCAAGCCCACCCAGGTGTGTTACAAAAGCGAATCAATATTCGCTGTTGTAACACTGATCCTCCTCCCGGCCAATCAGGAAGTGGGTTTTGACACCGGTCACCCGATTGACTGAAAGGACAGGCGATCCTATTGGGCGCCTAGAAGGATGGAGGAGCCACATGGCGGAAGCCGCCGTGATGAAGAGAGGACATGGGATCCGCTGCCTGTAGGAGCCTGCAACCCAGCCAATGCCAGCCACCTGCAACCGATGGGGTAAGTGCCGGGGTAGGGGGGTGCCCCTGACCGACCAACCTACCTGAGGGGGTGGTTGTTTGCCGCCCCCCCCCCCCCCAAAAAAAAATCCACCAGCTGCCACTTTCTGTGCGGTGCAAATTCAGCCATACAATTTGTATGGCTTTAGTCGCATCGCATTCGCACCAAAATGGTGCAGAACATTTTTTTTTTGTCTGCACTGGAATCGGATCGCATGCAATTTGACTCCTCAGTACGCACTACGTTCTGCAAACTGATTTGGGGGTGTCATTAACTTTATATTGGCACCCGCAGCAGTTCACAGAGCACAGTGCGATTCTGATGCGATGTTGGAACCCACACAGGAATGGTTGTGGTTCTCACACCAAGTCAGTGTGGACCCAACCTAATAGTTACAAAAGTGTGTATATTATATATTGTTACCCACTTTCTTAACTATTAAAGACGTTTGTTCTTCAATATAGGACAGCATTACATGTTTTTTTTAACCTCTCCTTTTGACAAGATTTTCCTACATCATTGGCTACTAACTATCGCTCATTTTCAGTGCGCTGGTTATATTTTTGTTCTTGGAGCTCATTAAGACCAACTTTTGGCATAGGGAGACAGATTTTGCGAAAAATGTCTCACGTACATTCTAAAAGTGGCGCAGCATGTGCCAAATTCAAGTACAACTTCTAGATGTTCTAGCATGTTGTTGCAGTGTGAATGAGGCCTTTGGCTTCCATTGCTGCCTCTCCTATATGAATTTGATTTAACTACATGGAGTGTCTGTCGGGTATGCCTGATACATGTCTCTAAGTCTGTGACTCAGAAAGCTCTAAAGCAGCCAGGCCACCAGCATTTTCAGAAGGAAGTCATTTATGTGAGCCTATATTTGGTATGGGGTTCCTACAATATTATCCAACAATGACATTTTTGCTATGGAAGAATGTGAAGCGTATTGAATTATGATATGGTGACACTGGGATTCCTGGCATGCAGCATATTAAACCTCAGATCTTTGTACATGACTAAGCACAGTGGCTTAGTAGTTAGCACTTCTGCCTTGCAGCACTGAGGTGCTTGGTTCAAATCCTGTCTAGGACACAATTTGCATAGAGCTTGCAGTGCTTCAAAGACTTGCTAGTATGTAAATTGGTTCTTATCAAATCATGCCCTGGTATGTATGTGTATGGATGTGGGAAAGGGACCTTAGAGTGTAAGCTCCTAAGGGCAGAACCGATATGAATGTACAGTATGTAAATGCTAAGTGAGTTGTCAGCACTATATAAATGCCTGTAAATAAATAAAGCGGTATAGTTTGATGTGTAGAAATGGCCCAGATGCACACAAAGCTTTCATTCTGTGTCCGGTGTTATCTGTCATTGTTCCTGGGATTACCATGGAGGAAGGAACTAATAACAAAAAAAGGTGACGTGCTTAGTGTGCTGGACGCCCCATCTTGTGTATTATACCCTACTCAGAATATTAACCACTTCTCTCCTACAGCCTGCTCACTACTCCTTCCTTTGTCCTTTCTGCTGGCTCAGCATATGACAGCACACTACTATGGATTGCAGAAGGACCAGCTTACTGGAACTGTAAATGGCTTCTTCTGTAGATACTTCTCCTCCTTGGGCACTCTCTAAATGTTGAAATCTTTTTACTGATTTATATTTAGATCTCTGTATGCATAAAGAATGAATCTATTATAATAATCCAGACATTGTCATCCTTGTGCCCTGTATCTCTCATCCCCTTATCATTTACCCTGTTCCCAGAGTAAACGCCGCCATTGGTACCCTTGTACTGTCTGTAATGGTTTCTATGCTGGGCACAGTGTGAATTCCAAACTCCCTGCTATAAATTTTGAATGTGAGGATTTAAAAAACAAAGAACAGCAGAAAATAATCTGGATATTTGGAGCATAAATTCATATACCCGTGAGCATGAGGCCTTTAATTATCAATAGAAGCAAGCAAGTACCATATTTGTAGGAGTAGAAAACAATGTCTTTTGCCACCAAGGCTGATGCCTTATGATTAATACTTTTGTGTCTCTTTCTAGGGTTTGTAATAAGTTTCTATGGATTGGCTGGGGATCCCAAGAAGTAACCTTTACTTGTCTGAGCAGGTGATTGTTCTGCTGTCTTGTGCCCTGTCCTTCTTGGGTTCTGCTCTCATCATCTTTACCCACATCCGCTGGCCAGAGCTCCGGAGTCGTCCACGTCAACTACTTCTGTTCCTGTCAGTTGCTGACCTGTTATCTGCTGCCTCCTACTTCTATGGAGTCTGGAAAAACTTTAAGGAGTCGACATGGGACTGCGTGGCCCAGGGTGCCCTGTCTACTTTCTCCAACACCAGCTCTTTCTTCTGGACTATGGCGGTTGCCCTCTACCTATACATCACTATTGTGTACTCTCAACAGAGCCTTGCTGAGCATATGATCTACTGGTTCCATCTAATCAGGTTAGTAGAAGCCATAATATGTCTGCTCTTAAAGGGGAGAACCACAGAAGCTGCCATTGTTGTCTTCTCATTCTGTAAATGCTATTTGCCTGGCTGTCATACTTACCCTTACCTTAACCTAAAGCTAGTGTGTATATATAAGGACTTGTGGTAGACAAATTAAAGCACCCAAAAATGGAACTTCCACTTTTCCGGTTCCTCCCCCCCTCCGATGTCACATTTGGCACCTTTCAGGGGAAGGGCGGAGCAAATACCTGTCTAATATAGATATTTAACAGTAAATAACAGTAAAGCCAAAAAGCCCCAGAGCTTGTATTTTCAAAAACAACATAGCAGAGGTTTTGTCAGTTTCAAGTGGCTATAAACCTCTGACATGAAAAATGAACAAAGCATATCCTTCTTTAATGTGTACTTGCCTCTATTCAAAGCACAGAGTATAATTTCTCTCTGCTGTCTCTTCCCTCTGCTATCTGCATGAGTCACTCCTATTTGGTTAAGTTGACACAACAGAAACCTAGGTGACGGTCCCACCCTCCTCCAGCTCACAGCTGGTGACTTGTAGCTTCAGCTGTGTATCTTTCTTTTTGAGTCTTTGTACGTGGGGGTGCGTCCCTTTCCTCCATGCAGGTTTCACTAAGCTACAGTGGCGGCTGGTGGGCAAAATTTTTTTTGGGGGGGGTGGGGGGGCGGCAAGCACCACTCTCACCTCCCTCTGCAGCCTCCTGATCGCTCAAAATGTTGCGATCCGCTGGCACTACATAAACCCCCACCGGCCACGATCCTCCCCCCCCCCCCCCCCCCCCTGTGATCAATGGTTATATCTTACTGTGGTAGAGGTGTGGGGAGGAGGACAGGGTGGCGATGCTCTGCTGCATCTGGGGTAGGGAGAAGAGACTGCTGCTGCCAGGGTGTTGCTTCTCACCAAACAGGAGGTGGGTCCTGAGACTCCCAATCGGGTCTCGGGAGCCGCTTCCTGATTGGCCCGGGAGGAGAAGCAGGAAGACCGAATATTTGCTAATGTCACACCCTTTTTTAAGACAATTAGAGCCTCCAGCTCTACTCGCATGCTTCAAAAAAAAAAAAATTTAATTCATGCGTCCGGCGCCCTGCATGGAGATTAGGGGTAGGGCACATGGATCGAGGGGGGGGGGGGCAAAGCTCCTAATGGACGGGCCGCCACTGCTAAACTCTGTGCTTTAGCTATGCATTGTGTGTGATGTCAGGTCCCTATTTAGGGAGTTTATCTGGTTCCCCAAACCACCGAGATTGAGTTTATCAATACTCTCCCTCTCTAAATGGAGTGGGGGTATACGCCTTCCTGACGTCTTTAGATACTACAAAGCGTATACCTCTTGAGGGTGGTGGATTGGAATTGAGGGCAATGAGGGCTCTAAGCAGTGGGTTTCCATGGAGAAGAAGGATGCCTCCATTCCTCTCCGATGTTCCCCTTGGCTGATATCTCAATTTCCTGAGGATTTGCAGAATCACCCTTTCATTGGTGCCTCTCTACGGATAGCGAAATCAGTTTTCCGTACAATGGATCTTTCCCTGCCGCCCTCGTCTTTGACGCCAATCCTTGGTAACCCCGACTTCACACCGGGGTTCACCAATAGACACCTGTGTAATTTAGGCCATCATGGCAAGATCTGTCTCCTCGACTTTTGGCCTCAGGGAGGATTTCCTTCCCAGGCTGATCTTATCAAAATTTTTGGAACCCCCCTGGACTACTGGAGTACCACCCAACTTTTTACAGACCTTTCAGAGATCCCATTATTCACCCAGAGCCCTTACCCCATTTCAGTCGATTTTGCAGGAATGGGGAGCCGTCCAGACACACACTTTCCTTGCTCTATGGATACATGGCATCGCCTTCAGATAGCACATTCCCGTCGTTCATACATAAATGGGAAAAGGATTTAGGGATTAAGTTTACACCTGCACAATCAGCCGAGATTTTTATCTTTGCCCACAAATCTTCCCTTGCTAACCGGTATCAAGAAGTGGATACAAAATTCTCTCGATGGTACCCTGTACCGTTCTTGCTACACAAAATGGATAGCAATGTCTCAGAAATAGGCTGGCATTGCAATCAAGCAGTAGGTATGATGGCTCATATATTCTGGCAGTGCCCCCTCCTGGGGTTGTTCTGGGCGGATGTGACAGGTACCGTGAAACATCTGACATCAGTTGATGTAAGTGGCAACCCTAAAGCGTGTCTCTTACACTTGACGGGGGATACCCTTTCGGAAATACAAAAAAATCTCCTGAAGGAGCCTCCAACGCTCCTTCAGGGAGCGTTGGAGGCCATGGAGATACTTCACCTGTACCGACGAATACCTACAAACTGTAGCCCAACCTATACCGGCAGATGGTCAAGCTACCAGTTGTTTCTTGGCTAGGGGGTGCCTGCTCACTGGTGGGCAATCCCCTCCCTTCCCCTGACTCCCTATGCTTTCCCCTTTCCCCTTCCTTCTATTATTTTTTCCCTACCCTGCTTTTTCTTCTAGACTGGATAAGCCTTTTACTGCGGCTTTCTCTGATCCACGAATTGGTTTGAATTAATAAAGCGTTACTGTCCTCCCGGTGCTTGAACTGGGACCAGAAGACAGCGAGTTTCCCATTACCATACTTTCCAAACCTTTTAAGTAAACACTCTAAGACAAGTTTAGATTAACTTCTTATCTTGGAAAGATTAAGTATGGGTTTTCGGCATACTGGGCCAGGCTTTTGTTGTAAAATCACAGGCTGATAAGCCATAGCTTAAATTTGGATGTGTCAATTTTGATGCCTTTTTGTTTTGTGCTGTTTTTATTGTAAACTATTTTTCAGTTATACTGATCTGTTTCACATTCAGTTGTTATATTTCTTTGTCTATATACATGAGATGACCGGCTGTAACATTGACATATTCCTTATGCCTTATACGAGTAATGCTATGGCCATCAATATTCTGGTTAACAATTTTGTATTGTACTTTAGCCATTAATAAAATGGAATTAAAGAAAAAAAAAATTAGTTCTTCCTCCTTTTTCTTTATACAAATGCTGTTCAGAAACCAGTATGATCTGTCAAAGTATGTCACAGGTCTCATTCAAACAAGCATTTATATATCTGCTGTAATAAAATAAGTATATTGTAGACAAACAGGTTTGGTTTATATTGTTAACTGTTTCGTACTTGTATACAGTTGTGCTCATAAGTTTACATACCCTGACAGAATTTATGATTTCTTGGCCATTTTTCAGAGAATATGGATGATGACACAAAAACTTTTCTTTCACTCATGGTTAGTGTTTGGCTGAAGCCATTTATTATCAATTAACTGTGTTTACTCTTTTTAAATCATAATAACAGAAACTACCCTGGTGATTTTGGCCTGATAACATACACACAAGTTGACACAAAAGGGGTTTGAATGGCTAATAACGGTAACCATCCTCACCTGTGGTCTGTTTACTTGTAATTAGTGTGTGTTAGGGTTGCCACCTTTTTTTTAAAGTCAAACCCGAACACTTTAGCGGCGCACAGCCATATATTTTTTTTTTTTTTTTTATAGCATAAACTATACATATATTTTGCTATTAAATAACATTTCTAATCATATGAAGTTAATAACAAGAGTCCCCCTTTACATCAGAGTCCACAGAGTTCCCCTTTTACATCTGAACTCCCAGAGTTCCCCTACACTGTAAGGGGGGGACTCTGCAGACTCTGTAGGGGAGAACTCTGGGGACTCTGACATGAGGGATGCTCTGGGAACCCTGATTAAGGGGGGACACTGAGAACTCTGAACGGAGAGGACTCTGATGTAAGGGGGAACACTGTGGCCTCTGGTGTAAAGGAGAGCCCTGATGTAAGGGGTGCTCTGAGAACCCTGATTTACCTTAGCTTACTCAGAGGCAGGAGAGAGAGAAAGGGGGGGGGGGAATTCAGTCACAGACAGGGATGGATGGTGAGCTCACTCACCCCTTGGCAGTCAGCACCTCTCATCCAGATGTATATAAGGCTGCTAGAATTTACATTTCCGGCCCCCACTTTCCTTTTCTGAGGCACAGTGCAGAGGATTGAAGTGTGGGCAGACACAGAGCGGTGGGGGGCAGAAGGAAGAGGAGCAGATCAACCCCTTTCGCTCTCCCGTCTGTGTGTGTTTGGGGGCTGGCTTTGGGCAGTGTGAGAGAGAGTGTAACAGAAAACTGCAGCCAGCAACTCTGCTGGGAAGCCAAAGTCAGGTCTAAATAATGTGTCCGGGTTTCAGGCAGTCTGAAACTCAACGCATGATTCCAAACCCGAGCTGTCCGGGTGAATCCCAAACAGGTGGCAACCCTAGTGTGTGTGTGTGTGTGTGTGTGTGTGTGTATATAAAAGGACAAAGAGTTTCTGGACTCCTAACAGACCCTTGCATCTTTCATCCTGTGCTGTACTGACATTTCTGGATTCTGAGTCATGGGGAAAGCAAAAGATTTGTCAAAGGATCTGCAGAAAAAGGTAGTTGAAAGCAGGAAAGGGATATAAAAAGATATCCAAGGAATTGAGAATGCCAATCAGCAGTGTTAAAACTCTAATCAAGAAGTGGAAAATTAGGGGTTCTGTTGAAACCAAACCACGGTCAGGTAGCCCAACTAGAATTTCAGCCTTAACTGCCAGGAAAATTGTTCGGGATGCAAAGAAAATCCCTCAAATAACTTCAGGTGAAATACAGGACTCTCTGAAAACATGCTTTGTGGCTGTTTTGAAGATTCACAATAAGGAGGCACTTGAAGAAACATGGGCTGCATGGTCGAGTCGCCAGTAGAAAGCCCTTACTACGCAAATGCCACAAAGTATCTCACTTACAATATGCAAAACAGCATAGAGACAAGCCTCAAACCTTCTGGCACAAAGTCATTTGAAGTGATGAGACCAAAATTGAGCTTTTTGGCCACAACCATAAATGCTACATTTGAAGAGGAGTCAACAAGGCCTATGATGAAAGGTACACCATTCCTACTGTGAAACACGGAGGTGGATCGCTGATGTTTTGGGGATGTGTGAGCTACAAAGGCACAGGAAATTTGGTCAAAATTGATGGTAAGATGAATGCAGTGTGTTATCAAAAAATACTGGAGGAACATTTGCATTCATCAGCCAGGAAGCTGCGCATGGAACGTACTTGGACATTCCAACATAACAATGATCCAAAACACAAGGCCAAGTCGACCTGTCATTGGCTACAACAGAATAAGGTGAAGGTTCTGGAGTGGCCATCTCAGTCTCCTGACCTCAATATCATTGAGCCACTCTGGGGAGATCTCCAAAACGTGCAGTTCATGTAAGACAGCTCAAGAATTTACAGGAACTGGAGGCTTTTTGCCAAGAGGAATAGGCAGCTTTACCATCTGAGAAGATAAAGAGCCTCACCCACAAATACCACAGAAGACTTCAAGCTGTCATTAATGATAAAGGGAGCAATACACGGCATTAAAAACTGGGGTATGTAAGCTTTTAAACAGGGTCATTTGGGTAGTTTCTGTTGTCATTATGATTTAAAAAGGGTAAACACAGTTGATTGATAATAAATGGCTTCAACCAAACTCTAACCATGAGTGAAAGAAAAGTTTTTGTGTTTATCATTCATTTTTTGTAACACGTTTACCTGCACTGCACATGGAAGCAAGTTGCATACTTGTTGAATTAATTGACATTAACTGATGTAAAACTGTCTAAATTGCTGTCAACTCATGTTATTTCATGTAAAAGTATATAATCTGAATTTTAAAAATACATAAAACTAAAGTCTGCATGCTGAGGAAAACTCCTTGTGTGTAAATGAGGCCTAATTTCCAGCCTTCATTAGAAATAAAAAAAAAAAGGCAAACTGATATTTATTTAAAGTTCAGTCCCCTGTGTAATTGTATGTATTTTTTTTCTTTTATACCAAACCTTTTTTTTTATTTTTTTTTTTTTATTTTTTTTTATTTTTTTAGATACCTTCGACTAATCACATACAAGGCAGAATTATTTCCCCCTCCCTCCTCCTTCCCAGGGTTGGTTGGTGTTTTAAAGAGGAGCTCCAGTCTTCCAAAAAAAAAAAGTCAGCAGCTATAAATACTATAGCTGCTGACTTTCAATATAAGGACACATACCTGTCCAGGGATCCAGCAATGTTGACAACCAAGCCGATTCGTCAGTCGGCTTTGGGTGCAGGTGCCGGCAATGCAAGTAAGGGAAACCGGCAGTGAAGTCTTCTCGCTTCACTGCCGGCTTCCTACTGCGCATGCGCGAGTCATGCTGCACTTTGTGAATGGTCCAGCAGTCTTCTGGGACCTGTGTGTGTCCCAGAAGGCTGGGGATGGAGGGCCGCACCTGCTCGTAGATCGCCACTGCGATCTTGGCTGGTAGTGGGCACAAGTACCTGTCCAAATGTGGCAATGAAGGGTGCAAACAGGCGGAATTTCCCCTTTTGGGTGAAGCTCTGCGATAATGGCTCAGTGATGTCGGTACCATTGTCTGCACTCTTATACTATGAGTACAGGGTGCCCCGGTGATGCTTCCCCATAGAGGGCAGGTCAGTGACAGCCTGCACCTCAGGAAGTGGGATGAATGACCACGGCAGGTGTCTCCAAACTTTCTAAACAAAAGGCCAGTTTACTGTCCTTCAGACTTCCGGAGGGCCTGACTGTGGCTATTGGCAGTGTCCTGGCATTAGTGGGAGTAAACAGTGCATCTTTGGCATTAGGTGGAGGAACAGTGCCCGATAGTTTGTGTCAATGGGAGAAATTGTTTCCCCTTGTTTATGTCCGTAGCAGGAATGTTGCCCCATTGTTGGTGTCAGTGGAAGGAAAAGTGCCTCAAGGGCGAGATAAAGGCAAGAAAAGAGCTGCAGTTTGGAGACCACTGGACTACAGGCATAAGAAGAGGAAGGACCAGTCCTGGACTATGCAGTGGTATGAGGAGGACAGTTTGAGAGTAGGACTATTGTAGTCAGAGCTGCTTTTACATTTTTAGAACAGGTGGTCAATTTAGTTTAATAACACAAATACATTGGAATTGAACTTTGATAAAAAATAATCCTGATATATTGCATAGCGCTTTATAAATGCTTGAGCTATTAGCAACTCTTCAAGTCCCAGAGGAGCTTTCAGTCTACTGTCATCTACTGCCCCCTGTGAAGACACATTTTAGGAAAGAAAGAAAGAAAGATGTTCATTTACTTACCCTTTTGTTGGTGGGTGGTGGGATTTGGGGAGGAAATTGGCGCATCCAAAGGCAAAATATATGAGGATTACATAGCAGAAAGGCAAGTGTGCTAATCCTTCCTATATGGAATTTGAAGTTTAGTATCAAGAAAAACCATCAGGGTACCATCTGTAGTTCTTTGTGGGACACCGTTTGTTCAGTGGTGTATTTACGTTTTGTGCTGCCCTAGGCCTGACTAAACTCATGCACCCCCAAATTTAAATATGACCCGCCCCTTCCTGTCGATGCCACACCTCTTCATGTTTAAGACCTGCTCTGTCATCTGTAAACCACACCCCTTCCTCTTTAGGCCCCACCTCTTCCTCTCAGTACATTAGGCCTACATTCACATTAGGGAGGGTTTGAAATCTGAACTCGCATGATTTCAAACCGGCAATGCAGTCCGAATTCGGGGACGATTTGACAGACATCTGTGTGGGTTCATGCACAGATGTCTATTCAAATCGCCCCTGAAGTCACCAAAAGTAGTACAGGAACTTATTTTGGGAATCGGTTCGGCTCCGCAAAGGCGACGTCACACCGATTTGAACTGTGTAATTGTCAGCAATAGCTGCCGATTTGGCATGCGATTTGACATGCCAAATCGGCCCAATGTGATTGTGGGCTTAAAGTGGGTACCAAGTGCAGCCTCACCAGTGCTGATCAGTGCAGCCTCACCAGTGCCCACACAGGTGGCGAGGAGGCCGCATATTGCCTCTGAAAAGAAATCTGTGTAGATTGCTTTTCAGAGGCGTGACAGTCTTTTTTTAATCAGAGCAGCAGAGGGGGGCATTAGTGTAATTGTCTAGGGGGAGGTGATGTTTAAACTTACTAACCAATTTTCCAGCCTCTAGTGTGCGTGTACTCTGATTTGCCACCTGTCCTGCACACCTTAACATACACACAGAAAGTGTGTCTGTGTGTGCATCAGGGGGTGGAGTCTGGACATAGCTGATGGGGCAGGCACAACAGAGATTGGATAGATCATAAGGAGGCGGGGCAAAATCATTGGCCTTTTCAGCAAACTGCGTTCACTCCAAATAGAGACAAAAGAAAAAAGAAAGAAAAATAAATATACGTCAGTCTTAAATGTAGTTAGTAGAATGGACAATAAAATCCAGACTGATCTATAATGAGAAATTACACTTTTCTTCGTATGTCAGAAGGCAGCATGAACCATACAGGTAGCTATGAAAGGTTAACCAATATATACAAGCAGACACTAAGGTGTTAAATGCCATTTTTTACCAGAAGCACCTGCCTGCAGATGTTGAGCTGTAAATAGTCAGGCTGCATTCACACCTGAACGTTTTCAGCTTGTAAAACGCCATCAAAAACCCATGCAAACGCCCAACAAGCAAAATCCCATTCATTTAAATGGCCCCTGTTCACATCTGAGCATTTTGTCACCTGTAGTAAAACGCCTAAAGCTGCATTCACACCTGAGTGTATCGTTTTCAGGCAGAAAGTTACGCTATTTTTGCCACGATTTTGTACAGGTCAAAAGGTCACCAATGTAAAAGGATTAAAAACACCTGTAATCTGCCGAAAAAGAAGCTGATGTACTTTTTTGAGCGATGGCCGTTTTGCTTTAGGTGACAGAAAGCTCAGATGTGAACAGGGGCCATTGAAATGAATGGGATTAGTCTTGTTGGGCGTTTTTAGAGCTAAGGCTGAGAGCAAACAAACGCCCAAAAACGCCTATGTGTAAACAGAGCCTGAGCTCAAAAAAGTACATGAACTTCATTATAGGCATTTTTCTGCTTTTTTTTCTTTGGTGATCTTTTGACCTGTACAAAATTGTGGCAAAAATTGTGGTAAAAACGTGCGACTTTCTGCATGAAACAAATACGCTCAGGTATGAGTGCAGCCTTAAGCCTTAACCATTTAGAGACCTTTCTCATTGAAAGCACCTGGGCTTCGACAGTAAAGCAGTGCTATTTTTAGCGCCGCTTTACCGTCGTTTTAGCGGCGCTATTCGGCCGCTAGCGGGGCGGTTTTAACCCCTGCTAGCGGCCAAAAAAGGGTTAAATCCACCTGCAAAATGCCGCTGCAGCGGCGCTTTGCCGGTGCTGCCCATTGATTTCAATGGGCAGGGGAAGTGTATTCACCGCTCCTACACCGCTGCAAAGAAGTTGCTGGCAGGACTTTTTGTAATGCCCTGCCAGCGCAGCGCCCCAGTGTGAAAGCACTCAGGCTTTTTTCAGGCGCTATGCAGGTGCTATTTTTAGCGCTGTAGCGCCTGAAAAACGCCTCCAGTGTGAAAGGGGTAAGCAGCAGTGTACACGTGTTCATTAAGCCTAGGTTCACACTGATGTGATGTGGAACCAGTGCGATTCCAGCGCCAGTTGCCGCATTGTATCTCTCCCGCGGGCAGATCACACCACCCTCTGCGGGTGTCAATAATGACACCCCCAGCTTAGTTCACAGATCGCAGTGCGAACTGTTAACTCGCACAGGAATCGGATCGCATAGGTGAGAACACCCGTGTGATCTGATTCTAGTGCTGGGAAAAACAAGTCCCTGCAATTTTTTTCTGTGCCAATCCAATGCAAGTTCAGCCATACAACTGTATGGGTGAACTTGCATCTCACAGACATCGCATGTGATCGATACCACAGGTGTGGGTGCGGATCACATGCAATGTCTGTGATCGCACTGGTGTGAACCTGGGCTGAAGCAGAGAAGAGAAAAGCACAGTTCTCCCCCAGCAAGGACACAGAGGGTTAATTACTAGAGAGACTCTATTTCAGATAACAGGAGATAGGAGAAACAAAGTGGGAAAGTTGAAGCACAGATAAGCAGTGCTATGAGGTTTGCAAGGAGACACAGTGAGGATAGGTATTTCCTCTCACCCCTCCAGCCAGGTCAGATATGCAGAATGTACACAGTAGCCAGTCGCTCCTGAGAAGTCACAACACAGGAAGAGAAACTGACCATCTCTCTCACTGCTCTCCTCTGTGTAGAGAGGGGAAGGAGGAGGGGGAACTGTCACCCCACGCTGCTGTCACCACACGCTGTATGAGAGAGAGACGCTCTCCGAACGCTGCAGCCAGCAACTCCGGTGTTCTGTCAAATTCTGGTTGAATGGGCTGACCAGGGAGCAGGGGGGGGGGGGGGCGGCACTGCTCTCCTCTGTGTAGAGAGGGGAAGGAGGAGGGGGGGGGGGGGGAACTGTCACCCCACGCTGCTGTCACCACACGCTGTATGAGAGAGAGACGCTCTCCGAACGCTGCAGCCAGCAACTCCGGTGTTCTGTCAAATTCTGGTTGAATGGGCTGACCAGGGAGCAGGGGGGGGGGGGGGCGGCAGCTGCCTCCCCCCCCCCCCCCAAAGTGCCGCCCTAGGCCTGGGCCTTGTCGGCCTAGGCCAAGACACAGCACTGCGTTTGTTTCCTGGATACTTTTACTAGGTCACTGTACTGCCACACCGGCAGTGTCACTCTTAAACTACAACACACGGTCACACAGTTGCATATGCATATTTTTGGAAGAGTTGCAAACAGTGAAAGCTAGAACTAGTGCTAACTAACTACAGTTGGTTGGATGGTAAATGTGAGCAGCGTAAGTTGTACAGCATGTACCCACCAAGGAAAAGGGGATCTTTAAAAAGTCAGATTATTTTGGCGTAGTTTTTACTGTTTTTTTTTTTTTGTGTTTTTTTTTTGTTTTTTTTTAACTCAAGGCCTCAAACACACTTAGAAGTAGCAGACTCCAAGGGATGAAATGTAGCTCTGAATGTTTGTGAATACAAATAACTGCCTTCTTAAGGCAACAGGTTCTCTTGGAGGCTTTGTGACCCAATTACAGTATGTGAGCTCACTAAATCTGTTAAAAGATTTGCCACGAGTTCCTGACTGAGCATGCTTACTATTAAGTATCAGCAAGAATAATACCACAATAGTATTTAACCTTTCGTGCATTTTCGTTATTTCAAAAGTCTGCAGGAAGGGTTAGTGAACCGTGGTGCCTGCCCAGCTTGCAGCTGTTCATTGTTGTCTGAGGTTTTCAAGTCAGAGAAGGAAAAACACATTGTGGGTCATTGAGGCATATTTAAAGCCAAATTAAACCCTTTTTAAATTGTTCAACTTTTCACAAAAAATAAAAAGTGAATAAATTCCCAACATCTTCCACTCCCCTCCAATTCCTGCTGCATGTACCTTGTACGGCATAATGCGAGCAATGGTGAGCACTCATTGGTCAGTGATCATCATGTGCGTGCAGAGACCAGAGAGAAACTGTTATTGCTATGACAGTGTTATGGAACATTGTCCTGTAAGAAAGAAGCCTTCCATCATGCTGTTACACAGCCTCCAGCACTGTGTAGTGATGCTTTAAGGCCGGGTTCACACTAGAACACGTAGCGGCTCACAGCAGGAATCCGGTGTGTCTCCATTCACCGTTTCAGGTCCGATTTCAGCCCGAATTTTGGGCTGAATTCAGACATGAAACAGACCAAAAGACGCACAGGGCTCTTGTGCAATTCGCACCAGACCCCCTGCGGAGATGCGTGAACCGGCTTCATAGAGAGTAATAATCTCCTTGACATGCAAATTGGATGTGGAGAAACCCGCATCCAATTCGCAATAGTGTGAACCCAACCTAAAGCAGTGGTCTCCAAACTGTGGCTTGGGATAAAGGCCCTTTACTTGCCTTTATCTGGCTCTTGGGGCACAATTCCTCTCACAGATATTCAAAATGAAACCAGTGCTGGGGCACTCTTCCTCCTACTGACACCAATAATAGGGCACTATTCCTCTCACTGACCCCAATGATGGGGCACTATTCCTCTCACTGACCCCAATGATGGGGCATTATCAATGCCAGGATATTTTCTACCAGGACATTGGAGGCTCTAGCTATGGCTCAGCAGGAGGCATGCCAGACCTCTGGAGAAAACTTGTTTCCACACCAAGATCAAGGGTCCTTCATGTCAGCATGTTGGTAGGGGACTGGTCAGGATGTTGCGCTTTCTAAAGAAAACAAACTTTAAAGAGGAGCTCCAGGCTCCCCCCAAAAAATTTAAAGTCAGCAGCTACAAATACTGTAGCTGCTGACTTTTAATACGAGGACACTTACCTGTCCAGGTATCCACCGATCCTTCAATCGGCTTCGGGTGCAGGCGCCGGCATCGTAAGTAAGGGAAACTGGCAGTGAAGCCTTGGAGCTTCACAGACAGTTTTTCACTGCTCATGCGGGAGTCACGCTGCAGTTTTAAATGGTCCCGTAGTCCTCTACGACCTGACAATGCATCTGACTTGAAGTGGGAGTGGGTACTTGTCAAAACAGGTACCCACTTCCCTCAAAAAGTGCCACATGTGAGTGAGCCTTGTTTGTACAGACAAATGGAATTATATTTTGTAGGGATATACCGAGTACTTGTACTCTTGCAAATGCTCCCAATGCCTAATCCGATACCTGGGAACAAAGAAGAAGCGGTGTCGCTCGTTCCTGGAAGTCAGGGTGGAGGGCAAAACCTCAACAGGCTGACACCAGCGGCGGCAGGTAACCTGGCAGGGGCGCAGGGGGTAACCCGCATGTTCTGTCAAAATCGGCGGGCCATCACGTTCGGTAAAGGAACTGAAATGTAGCACTGATTGGCAATTGCTGGCATAATAATGATTGATGAGATCAATGAGGCCATACCGATTCAAAGGAAAAATTTTGCAATGCTAGCAAATACAAATGCTGCGACACCCATCTTGGTACACCCTGCACTCGGCCGCAGTAAGCCTGCTAGTATTGCAAAAATTCTTCCTTTGAATCGGTTATTGTCTCATTGATCTCATTCATTCATTATTATGCCAGCAATTGCCAATCAGTGCTGCATTTCAGTTTCCATAAGTGCCGCCCAGCAGTGCCACCTATCAGTGCTCATCAGTACAACTTATTAGTTCAGTTCCCATCAGTGCTGCATATTGGTGCCGCCTAATCAGTGCTGCATATTAGTGCCATATTACTTTTAAAAAAGTATCCGTAATTGGTATTGGCGAGTACTTGAAAAAAGTATCGATACTTGTAGTCAGTCCTCAAAAAGTGGTATCGGTGCAACCCTAATATTTTGACTGTAACTGCAGTAATAAAGAGAAAAGCTACAGCTTCAAAGGCAAAACTTTTTCTTTTAAAGTTTTGGAAAGTGGCGGTGGATTAGAACACCTGTCAGCATTTATTGCCGTCTGTGCCCCCGTTAGGGAGATTCACCCTTTCTATTTGTCCTGTTTACCATTATCATTGAAAGTAAAAGAAAATCCAACATTTTGAGTTGTCCCCAGAAAAGTAATAGAGGGGAGATCTTCTAATAGGGACACTTGTTTTGGTGACCTGGGGGTCCCCAAGAAATTCCCTTACTTTGCAGAGATTTCCTCCCTTCCTGTTTGGCTATGGGACAGGAAGTGAAGGAAAATCTTCAGAATGGGACAGAAACGGCAAAAAATAATCTGACGGGTTATAACCCTTTCTTACTCTATATCCAAAATGAAGAAAAAAAGTTTTGCCTATAGTTCTACTTTAAGGCTAATGTTCACGGGACATCTTTACAACCTCTCCTGAATGATTTAACTTGACAGATAGTAACCCACGTTTAAAACGTCCGTTTTACCGCATTTGCGTTTTAGAACCGTTTGGAAAAAAAAAAAAAATTATTATTTATTTTTTTTAAAATAGCCAAAAATGAAAAACGCCTGTGAAAGAAACGTGGCTAAGCGCGAGTTACCGCGTTTAGAAGCATTTGGCGCTTGAAATGCCTCTAAACTCAGCGTCTGAACTCATTTTTTTGCTTTCCAAAAAAGGCCTCTAAACTCAACTGCCTAGAAATGACTATAAATGACCCTGTGTACATGTACTGATAAGATAACAGAGGAGAGTTCAGGAGCAACTGAAAAAAATGTCCAACTGATCCTAAACATCCGTTTACTAGCAACAGTGTACATGAGGCCTAATTCAGGCAAGAAAGTGTGAAGAGTGTTTTTCGATAGACTATAACCATAAAGGTAATGAACTGGGTGTGACAGTACAATGCTGCCACCTAGGTGATCCTGACAGTTACACACTTCCTGTCTGGTGACAACATTAACTCACTGTACAGTATTTGTGTCAGCATAGGACAGGACTACAGAACTCCCTCTTCTCCCTTTTCTAAAATGGGGATCCATAGAGATAGCTGGGAACAATTTAACTCAAGCGTGCAGCACAGGCAGAGATCCCTGGAAGCCACCAGCTCACTAGATTTCTGGCAGGATAAACAGATATGCACTTCAAATGTTTTATTTTACACACCAAAAATGAACTAACAATGGGCTAATTGTAAGGGTTTATGTACACCTAAAGGGTCAGTTTTTCAAACACTTGGCACCTGCTTTCCCCGATCTGGCCACTAAAAGAGGTCATCCCATTCATGAAACGGACACATATTGGATAGTTTATATCTAAAACGTAATCCGCTGAGTGAGACTTGGGAGACAGGTAAAAGCTGAGAACCCCAGTGGCAAGATCTCTGTGCTGGTTTTCCCACAAAATATAAATGTCAGTAGGTGATTGAGCTCAGCAGAGTCCATTCAGGACTGAAGTGTTTGAGCTGTGCATTGTGTGTCCCCAAAAATGAGTGGAACAGTGTCACTTTTGTATACATTCTGTAAACAGACCTTTGTTGTGTAATTTGTGTACATTTACGTTTGTTGGTGTTTGTAATTTCACACATTAGCTACAGTTTTATTCGATTTACTTGTAAAGCATTTTTTTGAGCAGTCAGATTATCGCTTACAGTAAATCTGAAGAGCTTCATGTGACTGGATAATTGTTGGTGCTGTAGCCGCAAGGAAGAATGCAACCATCCACTCATGAGAAACAATTATTTCATTGATGCGAATAGTTTAAAAGTTCACTTAAAAAAATGAACATATAATGACCGTAAAGTTTTAAACAGGCACTAAACAAGACACAGCTTAAAAAAAAAAAAAGTGTATGTAGGTGTATGTATACACACACACACACACACACACACACACACACACACACACACACACACACACACACACACACACACACACACACACACACACTATATTACCAAAAGTATTGGGACGCCTGCCTTTACACGCACATGAACTTTAATTGCATCCCAGTCTTAGTCCGTAGGGTTCAATATTGAGTTGGCCTATCCTTTGCAGCTATAACAGCTTTAACTCTTCTGGGAAGGCTGTCCACAAGGTTTAGGAGTGTGTCTATGGGAATGTTTGACTATTCTTCCAGAAGCCTATTTGTGAAGTCAGGCACTGATGTGAACAAGAAGGCCTGGCTCGCAGTCTCCGCTCTAATTCATACCAAAGGTGTTCTTTCGGGTTGAGGTCAGGACTCTTTGCAGGCCAGTTAAGTTCCTCCACCCAAAACTCACTCATCCATGTCTTTATGGACCTTGCTTTGTGCACTGGTGTGTAGTCATGTTGGCACAGGAAGGGGCCATCCCCAAACTGTTCCCACAATGTAGGGAGCATGCAATTGTCCAAAATGCCTTGGTATGCTGACACCTTAAGAGTTCCCTTCACTGGAACTAAGGGGCCAACCCCTTAAAAACAACCCGACACCATAATCCCCCCTCTACCAAATGATTTGGACCAGTGCACAAAGCAAGGTCCCTAAAGACATGAATGAGCGAGTTTGCAGTGGAGGAATCTGACTGGCCTGCACAGAGTCCTGACCTCAACCCGATAGAACACCTTTGAGGTCAATTAGAGCAGAGACTGCGAACCAGGCCTTCTCGTCCACATCAGTGCCTGACCTCACAAGTACGTTTCTGGAAGAATGGTCAAACATTCCCATAGACACACTCCTAAACCTTGTGGACAGCCTTCCCAGAAGAGTTGAAGCTATCATACCTGCAAAGGGTGGGCCAACTCAATATTGAACCCTACGGACTAAGACGCCATTAAAGTTCATGTGCGTGTAAAGGCAGGTGTCCCAATACTTTTGGTAATGTAGTGTATATAGTCTCATAAGAGCTGCTAATATTGAACACAAATATGGAGGTGGATGGAACGGATAGTCAAAATTGTATTAACATTTACTGCATATAGCTTACATTTCCATTTTGCAATATTTTTGGACAAAGTAAGAAGCTAAAACGTCTTATGTTTGAGACAAATTTCATTAGAAATTCAACTTAATCATCACTGGTTATCATTACATTGTATAGGGGACACAAAACATCCACTTAAAACGTAGGATTCGTTGCAGATGTTTGACAGGATCCTTGGACATTTCCTGCTTATGAATGAATGATTTGTAAAGCGCTGCAAATGCAAACTGAATCGCCTCAAGGCGCTAGAATGCGTTCTCTGTTGTCAGCTTCTTAGAAAAGGAAGGTCTTTAGTTTTTTCCTGAAGGCCTGATGGTTTTCTTCCATGCGGATGTAGGTCGTAAGAGCGTTCCATAGCCGAGGTCCTTGGACTGCGAATCTTCGTTCTCCCTTTGCTTTGTATCGGTATTTGGGAATGATGAGGAGGTTTTGGTTAGCTGATCAAAGACTGCGATTAGGTGTGTAGTGTTTTATTTTCTCCCGGAGATATAGCGGAGCGTTTCCTTGTATGCATTTGTGGGTGAGGCAGAGGGTCTTGAATGTGATCCGATTCTTTGTGGTTAGCCAGTGTAGGCTCTTTAGGGATGGGGAAATGGATTCCCAGGGTTTTTTTCCTGTTAACAGTCTTGCCGCCGTGTTTTGAATGAGTTGTAAGCGCGCAAGCTGATATTGGGGTAATCCTACGTAGAGCGAATTTGCGTAGTCGAGTCGGGAATTGATGATTGTTCCAACAACTGCCGCTTTGTCCTCTTCTGGGATGAAGGGGATGAGTCTACATAGCAGGCGGAGGAGATGGTGGGATCCGCTAACTACTGATCCTATTTGTCAAAGATGACTCCGAGACTCTTGGCTTTGGTGCTTGGAGAGATGGTCTGTCCGAAAATGGGGGAGGTGTCCACAGAGTCTTAGTTTTGGAATTTTTGTTAGCGTGTAAGAGAAGAAGTTCCGTTTTTGAACCGTTGAGTTTGAGGGAGCTAATGGTCATCCAGTCATCTATTAAAGTGAGGCGTTTCTCTAATTGCTGATGATGGTCTTTTTGTCCGGTGATGCTAAGGTGTAGTTGGGTGTCATCAGCGTATGAGTGGAAGCAGAGGTCTGTTTTTCTGATGATTTTGAGGAGTGAGCGGATGTAGATGTTGAATAGCACTGGTGACAAGGGTGAGCCCTGAGGGACTCCACAGGAGATTGCCCGGGTTTCCGAGGTGAATGCTCCTAGTTTCACTATCTGCGAGCGATTCTCTAAGAAGGATGCTTGTGACCAAAGAGGGAATGAGGAGCTCTCTCCTTGCACATGGGTGTCATCATTTACTGATGTGTACTCCAGAAATATGTTAGCAGAAAATCTTTGAGTAAAAAAAACTGTGTATAAAGACCTGTGTAATGTTGAGTATAGGCGTGTAAAGGTGCGTAAGCGTATAGATGAAAAAAATTCTTCATTGACAGTGTTGTAATATACTGATTTATACTTGCAAAACCTTGCTTATTGGCGAGTAAACACGTGTATGCAAGTAAATTACTGCATTCAAATGTAACTTTTTCTATTTTTGTTTTACGGATCTGTACTGCACGCTGTATTACTGTATTACAGCTGTGTGCGTTGTCCCGTAGACAACTGTGCATCTCATTTCAATTCAGTAAAATAGTGTCGTTTTTTTTGCTCCCATGTGCAAGAGGACTAATTGGAACACAGACCAGATTCAAAACTTTTTTTAAAGCATTGTTTGGAAGTACTGGATCCAAACACTATAGCAGCCATTCTCAACAAGGGTTGAATGAAACCTTAAGGTTCCTCCAGAGATTGCTAAGACTTCCTTGAGCAGTGGCTATGATGCCACTTTGTAGAGCCAGCTGCAGGGGCCCCTTGAGGCCTGAAATTTCATAGATTCCTCTGGGGTAAAGTTCAGAAAGGCTGCTATAATATATTTTGCATTGAAGACCAAAATTGTGGTGGATAGCTCACACATTAGCAATTTTGAAGCTGCACCAGAAGTTCTTCAATGCTAAACATGAAGATTTCCACTATATTCAATGGTGCCTGAGCGTGTTGCTTGAATCTTGGAACTCACTGCTTTAAAATAGTGCATGAGCATCTTTTGGGGCAGAGAGATGTGTTTTGGCCCCAATATACCTCGAACGGAAGCACCTGAAAACTGCATTACAGCATGTGTTTTCTTTACAAAAACCATATTTAAGTGCGCTGTCCTCAAAGGATTTTTTATAATAAAATCATACATATAATAAACTTGATGAAATTCATAAATAAGCAAAAAGGTGCAACAAAGTGCAAAAAAAGCGCATATAGAGTGCGACAAAAAGTTCAAATAAAGTGCAAACGATGGTACTAAAGACGTAGTCCTTGGTATTCTCTTAGTGTGGAAAAAATTGGAATACACCACCAAAGAAAAGTGCTCCCAGTGCCTCTTCACCACAAACTGTTAATAGGGCTTCTTACCAGATGATATGAACTTGCAAGGAGATCCAATATCGCCTTGCTGCCTAACAGCTAAATGTGCCTCATAGTGTAGTGATTTTTACCAAAACAAATGTATTAAAAATATAAAAATGCACTTGAACAGTACAAATTCTTAGCATGTATTTAAAAAAACAGCCAGCATGTCCATGCTACAACCCAGCTTATGGAATGACGTAGTTGATTGACAGGGTTCTGTGCATGAAACTACAAGCTGGGCTATGACTAAGCACCAGGGAAGGTGTGAAACGTGTTAGCTGTGCTGTATTTGTACCCCCATTGCTGTATAGATTGTCGTTTTCTATCATAGATCAATAAAGGTAATTTTATAGGAGTGCGGCCATCCAGACTTTTCACTATCACTTCTGGGTTACTAGATCCGAGACCTGATCAAAGCCAATTCTGGCTTCGTTCGGGTCTCTGGCCAGCCGGCGGACGTGCCGGCTGGTCGCTCGGGTCTCCCGGTGGGACGGGATAACAGCTTCTTAGCCGCATCGGTTGTTATCCCAAGACGGCCAACCATCTGAAAAACTTTACCAGGGCTGCAGGCATCACCTCGGTACAACCCCTTTAAGCCGAGGCCACACATTTGCATACGGTTGTCGTGAAGGGGTTTAAATGTCCGTGGCCCGGGTGCACGTGAATTCATCCGGGCCGGATATTTAGCGGCGGCGGGCCGGGTGCGGCCTGCAGGCTGTAGGTTGCCGACCCCTGCTTTACAGGCTCCAATAAATAAATAAATGCACTTTTTACAAAGATATGAGGTGTGAGGTATGCACACCTTGGAATAACAGATAGGTCAAGAACAAGCAGACAGGACATGCTGGAACTTGTAGCCATCTGGAACTCTATAGCTGACTCCTGTTTGCTTTTGACTTCTTGTGGAAATTGGAGGGTGGAACGCTGGACTTCAAGCTCGGTGAAAGCTCCACTGAAATCAAATAGTTGGTATAGTGAGGCAGCACTTTACTGCTGGGGATCTCCAACAGATTCTCTAGGAGAGTCACCTTGTATGAAAAGAAAACATAACAGCTTGGCACACTTTTTATTTCACTCCATCAATGCTCTAGATCTCTCCTGGAAATTAGGAAGTGGGGTCCTAGATTTCAAGCTTGTTGGAGGCTCCACTTAAGTCAAATGATTGTTATATTGTGGCAGCACGCTACTGCCAGGTGGGCCCCAACGGAGCCCCTAGAAGACTCAGCTTGTATGGAGAGAAGGGATAAGGGCTTGGTGCTCTTATTCTTTCACTCGATACATGCTCTAGACGACTTCTAGCCTTCTGACTTTTCTGTAGCCTGCTCTCCCAACCAAGCATGCCTCCTGAGCAGTGCCACCCTGAGCTCCCAGACAGAGATTTACGACAAAGTTGATATGAGGGTATTACTGTCACTGTGTTGAAATAGATGTAGTTCTGTGTCGTCCAGTCTTAAGATGACTCTTGACTGCCGTGTTGTGTGAAGTGCATGTACCTCACGCATGACAGTGATTACACAGTGTACTCAGCACACACAGCCACTCTACAGTGTTTTGAAACTGGAGATTCATAAAAGAGCTCTTTGATAATGGAACTACAGAGCAACAAATATAGACTTTGAATGCCATGGGTAAACATAAAAATATATGATAAACAACCACTGGGAACATGTCACTCATGATTGTTAGGCCTACAGGCACAACAACTTCTAATTCCATTGATCCATTTTTAACACAAGTACTATATAAACTATGTAGAAAATGTAATCTTCATTGAAGCTAAACTCCAGGCACGTATATAAATACAGAGTTGAAGATGAGACCTCTGAAGGGTGAGTCCTTTGTGAAGTACCTCTGATGGGGACACCTGGGGGATTCAGAGAGGCTTCGGTACACTAGTGTTGCTGTCCCCTAGGGGAGGTGGTGGTTTATCCCTGCACCCTCCTTGTTTTCGTTAGGGTGCTAAGTGCAGCTGTGACCTTCTGTCCTTTTTTCCAGAAGCCTCTACACCCGAAAGACTGGCCACATGGAGTCCTTCGAATGCACCTGCTACCTCAACCTTGGTGAAAGCCTCTAACCATTCCAAGCAGTATAGGCCGGCTACTGTTGTAGATTGTATGAGTCTTTATATTAGGCCTTTCTGTAAAAAGTGTATCGCGAAGCTCTCAGCACAAAAATATTTAACTTTAATTCTTTCATGGACACTGAGATTTGAAATGGTGTCTACATTTTAATCTTTCAGAACAGTGTTCTCAGATTTTCGCTTCCACTTTTAAGGCTGGTCCTCCAGTCTCTATGCTGCCTTGTTCTACTAGTTCCCTGATAATGGCGACTCTGGCTGTGGTGGAGATGAATTCTTCTGGTAGGTCAGAGAAACAGGAGGGAAGCTTTGGATGAGGCGAAGGAAGAGCCTTCCAGACATTTACTTTCCTTAAAGAAAATACATTTGTTACAAAGAACAAATTCCTGATCTCTTGAAAATCCTCTTGATGCAGGATAAGCTGTACAGAGGATTGCAGAATCAACAGGGCATTTTTTTTTTTTTTTACCAGTGTTCTAAGGATTTGATCCTTAATGAATGGATCCAGAAAGGAAGATAGTTGTCAGATCCTGGAAGAGAAGGTTACCCTTCAGTATTGATAGTGAGGAGAGAAAATGAAAATTTTCTTAAACTGGATGCTGCCCTATCCTAGATTTCTAAAACTGCTGACCTTTTTTTCGATGCAGGTAACATTAAGATTCAGATGGACAGGACATGAATGCTGAGGCCTTCCTTAGGGTCTGTCTAAAGTCCTTAATGGACTGGTGAAACAACATTTTGAGACTATCCAAGATTCTTCTCTTAAAGTGGATGTAAACTCTCACATACACCCAGTGAAGTGAACAGCCCCAGATAATACACAGGGATGAAACACATCTCTCTACATAAGTTTTACTTGTATATCTGCTGTCTTCAGCTCTATATACTGTTTAGAAAGTTCAGGCCCCTTAGAGATTTTCTCTTCCTGTTCAACTCTTTCGAAGTCTGGGCACACAGCCAAGACAGCTGATTGGAGGAAAGGCACCCCCCTCCACATAGGCAGATGCTCTCAGAGCTGGTCTGTGAATAGTTTAGCTGTCTGCTAACTATTTATAGCAACCTCCCATACACAAATTTCAGGCTGGTTTTATCTTCTGTCACAGAGAACTTGTTAGAAGTTATCATGCTGATAACAGTAGAAGGGAGCAGGAGAATGCCACTTGACTTAGTGCTTTGAAGAGAGAGAAGAAAACACTACAGATATGTGCCCAGCTCAAATTACATGAATTGGGTTTACATCCACTTTAAAGCCTAACTTCATTTTTCTTGTGAGTTTAAATCGTTTGCTTGGACCAAGCTGGTCCAAACAAACGATTTGCTTCACTAACAAATGTGCCAACTGTATGTAGCATCAGGTACATACAATATACAGTGCCTTGCAAACGTATTCACCCCCCTTGGCTTTTTACCTATTTTGTTACATTAAAGCCTTTTAGTTTCATTTTTTTTTTTTATCTGAATTATATGTGATGGATCAGAACACCAATAGCCTAAGTTGGTGAAGTAAAATTAGAAAAATATACACATAAAACTATCTTTCAGAAATAAAAAAATGATAATTAGCATGTGCGTATGTTTTCACCCCCAATGAAGCCCATAAAAAGCATCTCTTGCAACCAATTGCCTTCAGAAGTCATATAATTGGTGAAATGATGTCCACCTGTGTGCAATCTAAGTGTCACATGATCTGTCCTACTTTCTTCTTTTATTTAGTTCTTGTGGTCCCAAATCTCCATCTCCGCCTCTAGATCATATCCCAGAATTATTTTTCTTTTACCTTCTTTCTGCAGTGAGAAACCGCTTTTATTACCTGGTGAAAGTGGTAAAAAAGGCGCTTGTGGGTTTAACCAATCATTTTTTTTGTACAATTCTCCTTTTAATTGGGGCATGGCAGGGGGTGTGTCCTAAGCCTACATACTTTTTCTAATAGGTGTCCCTCATTCCCATCTCAGAAATTTGGGAGATATGCATGAACAAACTTCTTAAAATTCACTCTGGGGCTTAAAGCTGAACTCCAGGAATTATCTGTATCACATACTTACATTGGTCCAGCTTGGCACAATGTAAGTATTCATATCTCATAACTGATGGACTGCTGGGGAAACTGGAAATCATTGAAGTAGTCGACACTACTATAGAGTTAGCTGTGATCTCCTGTGATGTCCTGCTTGGATTCACAGAGAACGGTTTCCCCTCTGCACACTGACCTTTGCCGGGGGGGGGGGGGGGGGGGGGGGTCACTTATGCCTCGTTTCCACCGAGCGGAACAGTTCGGGTTGGATCGGTTTGGAAGGCCTAGAATGGTCCGGCCTATTTAGGCGAGCGTTTCCACTGCAAGTCTGACCGACAGGGGCCATACGTGGCTTTAGAAAAAATGCCTAGCATGGCGTCATACGTCCACCAATCAATGGAATGTATCGTAGCTCCGCCCTAACCGAACCGTTCCGTTTTCTATGGCCCCACATCTGAAGCAGGACCCTGAATGGAACGGTTCAGTTCGGTTGTATGGGCCGATTTCATAATGGAAACACCAAAATAGCGCACCGAACCGAACCGCTTAGTGGAAACGAGGCATTAGTTGCCACAGATGCCATTCATTGAACACCTTGTTTTTTTTTCAATGAATACAAGGCATTTTCTGATTGGACTTGGTAGAGTTTGTGACATCACCACTCCTCTTCTCCACATCTTTTATCGTCCCTAAAGCTATCTTCTATCGGTTCCCTTGTACACAGCATGCTCTGCAAGCAGGAGTGAATACGGAGCCCTGGGTTTCATACAGGATAGCCTGATATCATTAGAAATAAGCTGTTAGTGGAGGGGAGCTTTTGAAAAGATTTTTAAGGCTAAGTTCACACAGGTGATTGAGTATAGGGGTGATCAACTCTTTGGTGACCACCAGCCCCCCCCCACACTTACGATGTGACATGGCCTCCGCTCAGGTTGGTCTCCGTTGCCCTGACCACAATGCTTCATTTTGTGGTGCAACAAGTTTAACTAGTTGAGTTTGACAAGTAGTGCCAAATGATTGCCATGCAGTTGCTGCATGGTATTTCAATGTATAAAAAAACAAAAACACATTTAGGAGATGGTAGTAATGCCTTCTAAATGCCTATAAACCAACTCTAAACTGCCTCTTAAAAAGTTTACCACTGTGGTTTGCTTTTCAGAGAAGCGATAGAACCTGCCGACTGTGTAAATGGGCCCTGAGTATGTGACATGGGGAAGGGGGGGGGGGGATAAATAGTAGCTGTGATAATGTATGTGGTAATAAGGCAAGCCAGTATACTGGGGTAGAAAAAGAGGGTACAAAATAGGTGACTTAGAGAGCAAATAGAATTAATCTGGCCCTGACAACAGATTATACAGCAGGGACTATTTTTTTTTTTTTTTTTTTTTTATCTTGTTCACATGGGGTGTACATAACCATACATCTATGAAGAGCTGTGTTTACCCACACAGGAATGCACTGGTGTTCCATTCATCCCCATGCAAGCAGTCCCATTACTGTCATTCAGGATGTAGTGGCTGCACAGACATAGCCACGCTGGCTTTTTGGCAGGTCTACTACATTTTGTAAATTTTATTACTATTTCACATGAAATAATTTTCTTATTTTCAGATTACTGATCTTTAAAGTGTAGCTGTTGCTTTATAGCTTAGAATGGCATTTAGGTGGAAGACTGTGGGGGATTATTCTGAGGGAATTTGGATGTCTTTGTTATTGGATCTTATAGTTTCCATAATTTGTTTGCAAGGTTTAAAGTTTGACCAGATTAGCCAGCTCAGGATTGAATAAAACTTTGTGCCCATTTATCCCATGAAAGGAGCTGATTACAGGCCTATTAATGGTAATTCATTCTTTAGTGCTAAATGAGAAATAATGTCTTATTGTTCTACTGGGCTACACTGAACTGCTATCCTGAACTGTTGAAAGCTGAAGTAGAGTTTTTTTTGAGTAACCATTGTAAAGCATAATTGAGCTTTCAGTGTACATCCACTAAATGCATCAAAACAAAAAGTGTACAAAGGCTTACAGTTCTTTTTCTTCATAAAGCAGCCACAGTCTGAGTAGAAAAGCCTGTCCCCTGCCAGCATGCTGCAAAGCAGGACTTTTACTTTCTGTGTGGATTCAGTAGTCTCTTTGCAGATGTTTGACCTGCTAAGTCATATATCCTATATGACCCCTTTCACACTGAGGTAGTTTTCAGGTGTTTTAGCGCTAAAAATAGCACCTGTAAAGCGCCTGAACACTGCCTCTCATGCCTCCCCAGTGTGAAAACCTGAGTGCTTTCACACTGGGGCGGTGCGCTTGCGGGACAGAAAAAAAAAGTCCTGCAAGCAGCATCTTTGGGGCGGTGTATACACCGCTCCTACACCACCACAGCTCAATGGAATGATTGGGCAGCGCTTCGGCTGCTAAGGGGTTAAAAGTGCACCGCTAGCGGCTAAGAAGCGCCGCTAAAACTAGCAGTGCTTTACCGCTAACGGGCTTGCCGCCCTAGTGTGAAAGCAGCCTAACTGTGCAATCAGCAATGATCATGCTTGTCTGCTGATTGGAGAACTCTAGTTCTTTGCAGCTGTTGGAAATAAATGGAACAATAATACAATGCATTTAGTTTTCTATTGAAAAAATGTAAATATTTGTTTTTTTTCCTAAAATGTCATTCTTACGAAAGATGAATTGCATGATGGCATGAACTGCATTCTTTTGTGACTTCTCTCTTGGAGTGCCAGTTTCTCCACAGGCCATGCATGTATAGCTTCCAGGGCTACACTCTGCTTGTGATGGGCACAATATACCCCAAGCTCCTGCAGGAACAGAGTTGTCTGAATTGTCTTTGTACTCTAAGACCTCTTTCACACTGGGGTAGGTTTCAGGCGATTTAGCGCTGGAACTAGCCTCTGCTAAGCGCCTGAAAACTGCCTCCCATTCATTCTAGTGTGACTTTTCACACTGGGGCAGTGCACTTGTGGGATGTTCCAGCAGCCTCTTTGAGGCGGGTTGGGAGTCCTGTATTTAACGCTCCCAAAATGTCCTGCCCATTGAAATGAACGGGCAGTGCTTCCAAAGCGCCTGAAAAGCATTTCAGAAGCGAAGCAACGCAGGAGTTTTTCACCCCTTCTTTGGGGTTAAAAGCGCCCCTCTAGCGGCCGAAAGCGCAGCTAAAACGTGAACGCAGCCCCAGTGTGAAAGGGGTCTAAGGCTTATTTCACACTAGCAGCAGTATTTACCCCCCCCCCCCCCCCCCTCGCCATTTTTATTTGCATCTTCTTTTACTGTCCAATGGCGATTTTGCATTGCATGACCGACCATGCTGGAACTGAGACCCAAGCACTTGACTTGTGGGGAGAGTTTGGCAGGTCAGCTCTCAAACTCTGCATGTCACGTTAAAATTGCAACACAGCGATACGAAGCATTGTGACTGGGGAAATGTGCAGCTTCATGAGCGGCACAAAGTCTGCTTGTATAAGGGTGGAGGGCTGCGGTAAAAACGCAGATCAGCCACCTATTTTTACCGGCCCCTGACTGCCAGTGTGAAAGGAGCCTACAGCATAGCATTTTTAGGTGCCTTATAAATTACATTTAAATTCTAAAACTGAAACAATCTGCTTATGTATTTGTAAAATAATGTAACAAGTTTTCTAAATACAGGTAGCGTATGTGTCACAAATCTTTCTTCAGGATAGGGCTCATGTTACACTTGAGTTTAGGAGCTTTTGGCATTTTGTTTTGCCAGAGCTCCTAAACTCAACTCCATAAAAGCTTATGTGTCCATGCAACACATAGGCTTTTACCAACGTTTTAGCTGCTTCGGTTAGGGGAAGTTCAAGGATAGGAAAGTTTTGACCGCTGGCCGCAAAACACTGCAAAATCGATTTTGCCACATTATGCGTTTTCCCGCGGCCGATGGTCAACCTAGTCTTTGTTACATAGTAGGTGAGGTTGAAAAAAGACACAAGTCCATCCTATGTGTGTGATTATATGTCAGTATTGCATTCTATATCCCTGTATGTTGCGGTTGTTCCGGGGCTTATCTAATAGTTTTTTGAAACGATCGATGCTCCCCGCTGAAACCACCGCCTGTGAAAGGGAATTCCACATCTTTGCCGCTCTTACAGTAAAGAACCCTCTACGTAGTTTAAAGTTAAATCTCTTTTCTTCTAATTTTAATGAGTGGCCACGTGTCTTGTTAAACTCCCTTCCGCAAAAAAGTTTTATCCCTATTGTGGGGTCACCAGTACGGTATTTATGAATTGAAATCATATCCCCTCTCAAGCTTCTTTTCTCCAGAGAGAATAAGTTCAGTGCTCGCAACCTTTCCTCATAACTAATATCCTCCAGACCCTTTATTAGCTTAGTTGTCCTTCTTTGTACTCGCTCCATTTCCAGTACATCTTTCCTTAGGACTGGTGCCCAGAACTGGACAGCATATGCTAGGTGTGGCCGGACCAAAGTCTTGTAGTGCGGGAGAATTATCATTTTATCTCTGGAGTTGATCCCCTTTTTAACCACTTCAGCCCCGGAAGGATTTACCCCCTTCATGACCAGAGCACTTTTTACAATTCGGCACTGCGTCGCTTTAACTGCTAATTGCGCGGTCATGCAATGCTGTACCCAAACAAAATTTGCGTCCTTTTCTTCCCACAAATAGAGCTTTCTTTTGATGGCATTTGATCACCTCTGTGGTTTTTATTTTTTGTGCTATAAACGGAAAAAAATGATATTTTCTACTTTTTGTTATTAAAAAAATCTAATAAACTCAATTTTAGTCATACATTTAGGCCAAAATGTATTCGGCCACATGTCTTTGGTAAAAAAAATGTCAATAAGCCTATATTTATTGGTTTGCGCAAAAGTTATAGCGTCTACAAACTAGGGTACATTTTCTGGAATTTACACAGCTTTTAGTTTGACTGCCTATGTCATTTCTTGAGGTGCTAAAATGGCAGGCCAGTACAACCCCCCCCCAAATTACCCCATTTTGGAAAGTAGACACCCCAAGGAAATTGCTAAGAGGCATGTTGAGCCCATTGAATATTATTTTTTGTCCCAAGTGATTGAATAATGACACAAAAAAAAATAAATTACAAAAAGTTGTCACTAAATGATATATTGCTCACACAGGCCATGGGCATATGTGGAATTGCACCCCAAAATATATTCAGCTGCTTCTCCTGAGTACGGGGATACCACATGTGTGGGACTTTTTGGGAGCCTAGCCACGTACGGGGCCCCGAAAACCAATCACTGCCTTCAGGATTTCTAAGGGCGTAAATTTTTGATTTTACTCCTCACTACCTATCACAGTTTTGAAGGCCATAAAATGCCCAGATGGCATAAACCCCCCAAATGACCCCATTTTGGAAAGTAGACACCCCAAGCTATTTGCTTTGAGGCATGTTGAGTCCATGGAATATTTTATATTTAATATTATAATATTTTATATTTTGACACAAGTTGCAGGAATGTGACAATTTTTTTTTTTCTTTTTTGCACAAAGTTGTCACTAAATGATATATTGCTCACACAGGCCATGGGCATATGTGGAATTGCACCCCAAAATACATTTAGCTGCTTCTTCTGAGTATGGGGATACCACATGTGTGGGACTTTTTTGGAGCCTAGCCGCGTACGGGGCCCCGAAAACCAATCACCGCCTTCAGGATTTCTAAGGGTGTAAATTTTTGATTTCACTCTTCACAGCTTATCACAGTTTCGGAGGCAATGGAATGCCCAGGTGGCACAAACCCCCCCCCCCCCCCCCCCCCAAATGACACCATTTTGGAAAGTAGACACCCCAAGCTATTTGCTGAGAGGCATGGTGAGTATTTTGCAGCTCTCATTTGTTTTTGAAAATGAAGAAAGACAAGAGAAATTTTTTTTTTTTTTCAAATTTCAAAACTTTGTGACAAAAAGTGAGGTCTGCAAAATACTCACTATACCTCTCAGAAAATAGCTTGGGGTGTCTACTTTCCAAAATGGGGTCATTTTGGGGGGGTTTGTGCCACCTGGGCATTCCATTGCCTCCTAAACTGTGATAGGCAGTGAAGAGTGAAATCAAAAATTTACGCCCTTAGAAAGCCTAAAGGCGATGCTTGGTTTTCAGGGTCCCGTACGAGGCTAGGCTCCCAAAAAGTCTCACACATGTGATATCCCTGTACTCAGGAGAAGCAACAGAATGTATTTTGGGGTGTAATTTCACATATTCCCATGGCATGTTTGAGTAATTTATCATTTAGTGACAACTTTGTGCAAAAAAAAAATAAAAAATTTGTCTCTTTCCCGCAACTTGTGTCACAATATAAAATATTCCATGGACTCGACATGCCTCTCAGCAAATAGCTTGGGGTGTCTACTTTCCAAAATGGGGTCATTTGGGGGGTTTTTGAACCGTCCTGGCATTTTATGAGTGAGGAGTGAAATCAAAAATTTACGCCCTTAGAAATCCTGAATATACCACTTTAGATTTACAGAGGATGTCTACTGCTAAAATTACTGCCCTCGATCTGACCTTCGCGGTGATACCTCACACGCATGGTGCAATTGCTGTTTACATTTGACGCAAGACCAATGCTTGCGTTCGCCTTAGCGCAAGAGCATGGGGGGGACGGGTGCTTTTTTTTTTTTTCTTTATTATTTTTTTGCCTTTTTATCTTATTTTTAAACTGTTCCTTTCATTTTTTTTTTTTTTTTTTTTTTAAAAAAACATTTTTGTTATCTCAGGGAATGTAAATATCCCCTATGATAGCAATAGGTACTGACAGGTACTCTTTTTTTTGAAAAAATTGGGGTCTATTAGACCCTAGATCTCTCCTCTGCCCTCAAAGCATCTGACCATATCAAGATCGCTGTGATAAAATGCTTTCCCAATTTCCCAATGGCGCTGTTTATATCCGGCGAAATCTAAGTGATAAAATGCTCGTAGCTTCCGGTTTCTTAGGCCATAGAGATGTTTGGAGCCACTCTGGTCTCTGATCAGCTCTATGGTCAGCTGGCTGAATCACCGGCTGCATTCTCAGGTTCCCTGTTGAGACAGGAGAGCCAGAGAAAAACACGGAAGACGGTGGGGGGGGGCATTCCCTCCCACTGCTTGTAAAAGCAGTCTAGAGGCTAATTAGCCGCTAGGATTGCTTTTACATGAAAGCCAACCGCTGGCTGAAAAGAATGATACCAAGATGATACCTAAACCTGCAGGCATCATTCTGGTATAACCACTCAAAGTCGTGAATGGCGTACCTGAAGACAAAAAAATGGTTAACAATAAAACACAGTAAACGGTAAAGTATAAAAAATTGCATACCTGAAAAGCAAACATGATAAAACATAATAACAATAAAACATTGCAGAATAGAATACAGTAAAAAAAAAGAGCAGAACAATAGGGAGAGAATAGAGAGAGAGAACAATAAAACAACAACTATTTTTTTTTTATTTTTTTTTTTTGTGTTTTTTTTACACTTTTTTTTGTAACTAACTTTTATTACTGTAACCGGTTCCAGGTTCGGGTCTCTCAAAATGCGATGGCATCTTGGGAAACCCTGTGAAAGTGCGCCTAGTCTGTCCAATGCTGTATGCTACGCTAATACTCAACTAGTGTATGGTAGCGTTCAAAACATTCACCAATGCAAAGACCAGGATTGTCAGGACAGGAGGGACAATAATAGCGGGTGTCACGCCTATATCCGCGCTTGCTGCAGACACGACATCTTTTTTGGGGGGGGTTCGTTGGGTAGGGGTACTCGGGAAGACATAAAGAAAATGCCTCTCATGCAGCCGACTGCATTTGGTTGGGGATGTGAATGGGGGAAGTACAGGCGCTGCAGAAGTGGTGGGTTCCCAATTAGGATTGGCGAATGCAGCAGGAAGGGCATTATGGGCACGACGGGCCTGTGTTTGTCTTCTTCTTGGTGGCAGCGGGACACTACTTGTTCTTGCCACCTCACCAGCTTGAACTGCACTTATGGGACTCGCCACGTCACCAAGTGTTACTGCAGTGCTGGTTTGACTACGACCGGGGTGTACTAGGCCGCTGGCGCTTGCCAGTTCACCAAAACGCTACAAAAAAAACTGTTAGCGATCGCAGGGATCAGGCCTGACTCTGCGAACGCTGCAGTTATGCGTTTAGTGTTTTGTAAGTGTCAGTGATCGATCGATACTGCACTTGGGTGGGCTGGGCCGGGCGGAGGGGCAAAACGCAGGTGCTAGCAGGTATCTGGGCTGATCCCGCTAACACTGCATTTTTGGGAACCCTAAACTGCTGGGGACGCTAGTATAGATTTGATCAGATATTGATCCGTTCAGATACTATACCACTAAGGGAGGTGTACGGTGCATGCGTGGGTGTTAGCGGTACTGGCGCTAACCTGACGCTGCCTGGGGCGAAGCATATCACCGTCGGGCGATCAGGGGGCTAAACTTTTATTAGGTAATAAACGGCGGGTGCCCTGACACTATAAAAAATAAACGAAGTAACCAGCATCAACTGTAACGGTTATACGGTGATCAGTGGTGAAAGGGTTAACTAGGGGGCAATCAAGGGGGTCCCTGTCGCTATAAAACGCTGACGGCGAACCTAAATATTTACCTCCCTAACTAGCGTCACCAGTGACACATACAGCGATCAGAAAAATGATCGCTTGGCGACGGGGGGTGATCAAGGGGTAAAACTTTCTTAGGGGGGTACCCTGGACCTAAAGGGGGCTAACACTAACTGCCCTACCACACTAACTGTCACAAACTGACCATGCAGTAATCAGAAAAAAAAACAAACTGCTTGGTATCAGTGTGACGGGGGGGGGGGGGGGTGATTGGGGGGTAAAGGGGGGTGTAAAGTGTGCCTGGCATGTTCTACTGTGTGTGTGTGTGTGTGTGTGTGTGTTGTGCACTCACTCGGATGTCTTCTCTCCTCGGCGCCGGAACGGAAAGTGCCGAGCCGAGGAGAGATGACATCACATCCCCTGCCTCTGTGTACTACACAGAGGCAGGGGAAGATTCTCATTGGCTGGGAGCGATCGCGAGGGGGTGGGGCCATGAATGGATGGCCTCCCCCTCATCTCTGAACGCTCCCAGACCAAAGCCGACCGCCTCGGGCACCGGGGGGGGGTCCATTCGGAGGAAAAAAGACGTTTCTCCTTCGTATCTATGTAAGGAGCCATGGTTGTCACAAAGGCTGGACTTCAAATATTTATCTTTGTTTATCTCCATTACATGGTGGATTGATGGGACTAGTAGTTTACAAAAGAGAGATCGCTTTGACACACCACAAGAGTTGAAAACTACACTATTTCTAGCAAGAGCAACAAATATTTATTTCTGTATCTGCTAAAAATTTTCACAAATGAAAACCATCACAACGAAGGCCTGATAAACGTTAATATATTACATTTTTTCTTTTGTGTTTAGATACACTTTAAGGCTAATAGAAAAAGTGGTTGCAACCTCTGGTTTGGACAGAGCTGTATGAATCACAAAAGCGACTGAACAGAATCACAAATAATTTGCCAGCTAGAACAGCAAAAAAGCTTAATGTCAAATTTGCTTTAGGATTTTATACCACGCTTGTCTTTTGTCTTTGAGATTGGGGTCAGAGTTGCAGAGTTGGCAGGGTTAAAAGGAGACCCCTGTCCATTCTGTTCAGAAGCGCTGGCACCGGGTCCTGACATCGGGTGCTTTAGGAGCAGACACAAGGTTATGAGTGTCACCAGATGCAATCTGAGATGCTCCGGCTGATGAGATGAGGCTATTTATATCTGATTGGATAACATTGAGAATCCTAAATCCTGCTGTTGTTCTCTTCTGTGTGTTTCTATTCCATCCTTTACATGTCTATTTAGAAAAAATAATTAGAAAGCAAACTATGAATGGACATGTTTTAAGTCCATGCTAGAATTTAAGAGTGACTTTGGTTGTTTCAGCCTCCCTTTTATCAATGCTGTAACCCAGCAAAGGTTCTAAAACTGGCCATACACGATATAAACTTTGCTCGGTGGGTGACAATGTTGGCTGCCTCCTGTTCCACATCTTTTGATTGAAAAACGAAAGGAACCCTGCAGAAAATTGTCGTCTGAAAAGTAACTGCATCTAGTTGAATGCAGTCGCTGTTTGGGTATTCTGATAGATGGGGGAACTGGCTGTCAAAAATTCGAGAATCTGTTGTTAGCCTGCAGACTGAGCCAAAAAAAAAAACACTATTAGTGTATGGCCAGCTTAACTGTCCTCTGCTCCACATAATGTTATTAATGCTGTCGGTGTCTCATAATAAAGTGAGATTTTTAATTTCCTGTTCTACTCACCACTTTTTACTAGGACAGGAAGTGAGGAGAAATCTCCCAAATAGGGACACAAAAAGCAGAGGCTTTACTTCCTATGCAACGCATTCAAAACCAATAAAAAATATAATTTCTGGTGTTCCGTTTTGAGTTTTATGGGGTTTTTTTTATTTATTTTTTTAATGTTGTGCTAATGAAAATATAAGTACATGTAAACTCAGATTCATGTTAGCCTACAATAACAATTGCACTTCCCTTTTTAAATAAAGTTCTGCTTTAAAAGAAGTTCCAACGTATGTTCCCTTTCCTGAGCGAATACTTAGTTTTGACAGGTACCCGCTCCCACTTCTACTGGAATCGCCTAAACAGTCCCAGCAGAAGTTCACCCCCCACCCCCGCATGCAATATCTTGGACCACATCATATGTCCCAGGAGGCTGCTGATCCATTCACAAAGCACAGCACTTGCGCATGCACAATGGGGAGCCAGCTGTGTAGTTGCAAGGAGTCACAGCCAGCTTCCCACAGTAAACAGGGCCTGTGCCGGTGACCCGAAGACCAGTGAAGTACTGGCCCGGGTGAGGACAGCGCCGAATCACTGTACAGGTCCTCATAACATTAATAGTCACTGATTGTTTTGTTTTTTTTTCTCTCTTTTTTTACTGTTTAAAACATCCAAAATATCTTGTGATCTTGCCAGTTTTTTCCATGCAGCCCCTTTCCTGTTTTCTTTCAATGCTAATCAAGACATGTACACTCCTTGCCAGTACTGGGAACAACAGAACAGTTTCATAGTCAGCCGGTGAAATAACAGGTTGACACGCCCCCTAGTGTGATTAAAGCGAACTACACTACATCTGAGCTCCACAAACCAAAAACGCTATATTTAAAAGATAAGTTCACTCTTACAAACGTACATTTTTTTTGCAGGTAAAAGAAATATACTATTTTTTATATTATATATATATATATAATATATATATATATAATTTTTTTTTTTTTTTTTTTTTTGAGAAGTACCTGTAAAGCATTGCACAAAGATCAGCAGATTATGGGTGTAATACCATGGTCCTGCAAGCTGTCTTTTCATCTGTCTTCCCTTACGTCCGATACGGGCAGGCAGTTACACTCTAACAGGAAGCTCAGTGTATTACCAGGAGCAATCAACAACGCCCTGGTAGTGCATTAAGAACTGCAAGCCAACTGCCGCAAAGGATTTCGGGACTTGTAGTTTTCCTATTCACAAAATACTGTGAATGAATGACGTGGCCGGAGCCTCGCATTTCTTTTTAGGTGGTGACAGCTAGTGGGAAGAGAAGATCACCTGCAAAATGCCTAAATCAAGGGGCCGGGGCATCTGTTACGTGTTACACATTGCACCCTGAATATGTTACAAAAGGTGAACTTATCCTTTAATTCATTTTTATTATTCAAAGCAAACTCGCCCATCCATCAATGTCTCCATGCTTTATTGAGCTGAGAAATCACTGTAAACTCCACTACCCAGCATTTCTGGCTGTGGCCATCTTGCACCACAGCCAAATAAAATTGAAATTTTGGGTATTTAGAAGACTTTTTTTTTTTTTTTTTTTTATTTGATCAGTGATGTAGCATGTTGCATGCATATGGTAGTTAAGTGATGTGCTAATTGTACTTCACAGATACTTTTATTTCTCTCCTACAGCTGGGGAGTTCCGCTGGTAATAACCATTGCTGCGGTATGCCTAGAGAAGATTGGCTATGACGCATCCTATGTTTCAGTGGGGTGGTGCTGGATCAAAATAGATGCGGAGGACAGGCTCACATGGATGCTGTTGGCCGGAAAAGTGTGGGAGATCCTGGCTTACCTTGTCTTGCCTTTTCTCTACATCCATATAAAGAAACACATTGGCAGAGCGGTATAGTACTCTTCATTCATTGCTCTTAATGTCTCTGTGTACATTTTTTGGTCACTAAGCCTACATGTTTAATGGGACCCTGTCATGTCTGAAAAATTCAAACTGTCAGGCCACTGCAAGAGGAGAGATCCTATAATCTGTGTCTGTAGCTTTTCTAATGCCTGTGTCACTGTTGAATCCTATAGTGATGTAAGGGTCAGAGGATGGAACTACGGCATTCTGCTCTGCCATTAAAAACTGTAGAAAGGTTTCTGTTTGGGCCATAGTTTTTCTTTTTAATCTAAAGGTACCCTGTTGCTATTCTAAAAATATTAAACCACAAGCATCCTTAAAAAAAGAAATTTAATACTTCAATTTTTAAATTGTGTTAAATCTTAGCCAGGACTCCCCGCAGGTGCTATGGTTTTCTTCTGCTTGTTGCTACATTACTACTGGACACGGTAGTGACAGAGGGGTCATCAATAGGAACCACAGCATGTGATAACCTATGTTACTGGTAGAGCTGCACGATTCTGGCCAAGATGAGAATCACAATTTTTTTTGCTTAGAATAAAGGTCACGAATCCCACGGCGTAACATCTTTCACAATATAGAAAAAAATTGGGCTAACTTTACTGTTTAGTTTTGTTTTTGTTTTTTTAATTCATTGAAGTGTATTTTTTTCTCCAAAAATTGCATTGCGAAAATACAGTGTGACATAAAATATTGTAACAACCGCCATTTTATTCTCTAGGGTCTCTGATAAAAAAAAAAAATATGTATATATATATATATATATATATATATATATGTATATATATATATATAATATAACGTTTGGGAGTTCTAAGTAATCTTCTAGCAAAAATGACTGATTTAACTTGCAAGCAACAAGTGTCATAAAGAAGTTTAGTCTTTAAGTGGTTAAAGCGTTAAACTGACCATTTACAGACTGAAGTCCTCTTGCAGTCCATATACAGATCATTGTTCTTAATGTTCATGTGTTTGTATAATTTATAATGTGACCTTCTCTCTCCAGCATAGGGCCTTATCAGAATATCGTCCAATCCTGTCCGCTGAGCCTGTTTACCAGCCCAGAACGATAGCTGACAAGAAGCTGGTCTTCATCCCTGTTATATTCATCTTTCTCCGTATCTGGAGCACCATCCGATTTATCCTGACTCTTTGTGAGTCTCCAGCAGTGCACAACCCCATCCTTGTCGTATTACACGTAAGTAATGCTTTATTATTCCAGCGTAAACTGCAACTCTAAGTGACAAGGATAATTAATCATTGGACTAATAACAGCCAGAGAACATTGCAGCTGTTTAATGTCAGAAAATCTCCTTCTAAAGCTACAGTCAAGGTGTTCCAAACTACCAGAAAGCCAAATATGTGAAGATTTCTATATAGGACCATTGATTGGTTAAGGCTACTGGCAACTATTTGCATTTAAATAGTAAAGAACAAATGAATGCAAGAGAAAAAACTAAATCACCTTAACGGGTAGGCTGCCCGTCTGAAGGTTAAATGCAGCATTTTAAAGTGATTCTAAAGTCTTGTGTTTTTTTTAAATAACAAACATGGTATACTTACCTGCTTTGTTGCAGTGGATTTGCACAGGGCAGCCTGAATCCATCTCTTCTCGGGTCCCTCTTTGCTGCTCCTGAGCCCCTCCCTCCTGTCGAGTGCCCCCACAGCAAGCAGTTTGCTATGGGGGCAACCGAGCTGCAGCTCAGTGTGCCCATTCAGACACAGAGCTGCCGCTCACCCCCCCTCCTCCTGATTGGCTAACTGACTTTGATTAACAGTCACAGAAGCCAGTGGCGCCGCTGCTGTGTCTCAGCTAATCAGGAGTGAGAGTCTCCAATGGCCAAGGGAACCGTGGACATCGCTGGACAGAGATGGACCTCAGGTAAGTATTAGGGGGTACTGGGGAGGCTGCTGCACACAAAAGGCTTTTCTTTAATCGTACATCACGGGGCACAGAGCCATAGTAATCACTATGTGGGTTATAGGCCACCTTCAGGTGCTGGACACTGGCACACCCTAAACAGGAAGTTGCCTCCCTATATAACCCCTCCCATGGCAGGAGTACCTCAGTTTTTTCACCAGTGTCTAAGGTGTTGGTCACGAGTAAAGATGTGCTGTGCTGAGCTCTGCTAGAGCAATCCTTGCTGGGGCCAGCTATGCAGCCGGATCCATTCAAAGTGTCTTTTAGGCTGAAATGAATTGGTACCCAGGCTCGTGTCTGAAGAAACAAGGTTTTGCCTGTAACGCTTCTCTTTTTAGAGAGCTGGACCCCAGGATCCAGTACTTTGGTATTTTCAGCCATAACGTTTTTTACTGGCGGGGTGCTATTACGGGTTCCCTGAGGGTTCCCGGTTCCTGAAGGTTTGTTAACGGAACCCACTGTGGAGAGTGAAGATAGGGTCTGTTGGTTTTACCACAGAAAACCCTGCGGCGGGAAAGGTAAGTGGAGTTTTTCTAAGGAATTTTTAATTTTCTTATGAAATGTCTCCTTTAAAAAAAAATAAAGTAAATGTTGTCATGCCTAAGAGTTACCACTGGGGGCTGTATAGAGCACCTACCTTCTCATGCTTTCCTCAGAGATCGCACTGTGTCAGGAAGCAGCAGGCTTTTTCCTCCGGCTAGCAGGCAGACTTCCGGTAAGTTTGGGGGGGGGGATTTTCTTCCACCAGACACCCCCACCTGGACAAAGCTCCCCCCCTCTGCCTGGAAAGGGGAAAGCTAAAAACGATCGGCATGCTGCTCCATTTTCCTACCGCCCCTGCACGGCGGCTTGTCTAGGTCTCCTCCTCGCCATCCCTCCCTCGCACACAAGCCGATCTCGGATTGGAAGCCTGCGCTCACGCGGGAAAACTATCTTTTGAAAAAGAGAGGAGGGGGGCGCAGTGCAATGGAGGGGGCGGTGCTTAGCGGGAGTGTGTTTTAAAAGCTTCATTTTTGCTGCTGCAAGTTGTTGAAGGGACACAAGAGCAAAGAGGGGCTTGTAAGAGATTGGTGACACAGGCATTCCTATTGACACATTTACTATTCGCATCAGGCTGAGAGTTAATAGCAGCGGCAGTGGCTGGACTATTGCTCAAAGCAGTGGATGCGATTCTTCTGTTAGTACTTTTGCATTTATACATCGGCTATGGTCAGAAGGGGAGGTAGAAACACGCGAAGAGAGGGCTAAAGGGTCTCCCTCAAGCTCTGAAAGCCTAAAACTAATCTCTACAATGGCATCCTCCCCTGAGAGGGGGTGGCTGGTCAGAGTGAGCCTTCAGGGGCCATGGAATGTTTGCAACTGTTTACAACACTGCAGCCCCTGCCTATATTTCTAAAAAAGTTTTTTTTCCTCAGCCATGATAGGATGGGAAAAAGGTTAGTGGCTTTAATCGCATCCCAGATTGGGATAAAATGCGACAGGTTCCATTCCATTACCCAAGGACCCTCAAACTGAGGATCTGAGGGCGGGAGAAGATGTTTTCTCTCAGGGGACCGTGAACAGGCTTCTGAGGGGTCATATGCAAAAGGATCAGCTTCACATTGTGGGTGCAATTTCTTACTAAATTGGTCCGCTCCACATTTTATGCTACCCTTAACTGAGTGTCCACTTCTTGTTTTGGGTTCGCTGAAGCCTTCTCAAAGCTGTGTATGCCTTTCCTGTCCATTCATTGTTGGGAAAGTTTATGTATTCTGAGTGGGATCACCCAGATAAGCATTTTTTTCCCTCCTAAAAAGTTTTTCACACTATCCTATGGAGGAAAAAACGTATTGGACGGTGGAAGATACCAGCAATTGACCCTGCTATATCTTCTGATTAAAAGTTTGACTTGTCGGGCAGAAATGCTCAAATACTTAGGGATCCAACAGATAAAGAGTTGGAATTCCTATTAAAAAAAAAACAAAAAAAAACATACATTGTTTTCCTGACAGGTTGAGTGTCTCAGCCTGTGCTGACAGTAATTGGTATATGTCAAAATCCTTGAGGGACCAGTTTAAACAGGTGCTCAAGGTAATCCCTGTTCAGCAGGCCCAGGATCTGGCAAGCTCCTAGTAGCTTTATGTTGGCAATAGACGCTATAAAAGATTCTATCTTCAGGCCTCACGCCTTACGCTGGGCTGGTACATATGTATAGAATACTATGGTTGAAAAATTGGTCAGCCGAAGCGTCATAAAAAAAACAAAAAAAAACTCCTGGCTGGTTTTCCTTTTTGCGGTGAACGGCTGTTTGGGATATCTTGGATAATTCATCCAAAAAATTTCTAGTGGAAAGGTACCCCTTTGCCATTTAAAGTGGTTGTATAGTGTATTTTTTATCTTTTACCTACAGGTAAGCCTATAATAAGGCTTACCTGTAGGTAAGAAAAATATCTCCTAAACCTGTACGGTTTAGGAGATATTCCCCTTGCTATGAGCCGCTGACTGCAGCGGCGCATGCGCACAGGGGATTCTCGGCTGAAGGCCCAGCAGTTGCTTGACCTTGCCGAGAAAGAAATCTCCCGCCCGCATGCGCGGGAGTGATGACATCGCGGCTCCAGCCACTCACAGCGCTGGAGCCTCGATACCCCGGAAGACACGCCGAGGCAACATGTCAGCTACCTCGGCGTGGACCAGGTAAGATACGGACGCCTCGTTCTAAGGTAAGTATTTCATAATGAGCTAGTATACTAGCTCATTATGCCTTTTGCCTTACAGGGGTATATAAAAAAAAAGTGTCAGCGGGTATACAACCGCTTTAAGAAAAGGAGTAAATGTATTTCATTTAAACAAGCTCCTTCTCCAGTGCCAGGGGCATCAGCCTCCAGGCAGTCACGACGGCTTCCGCTGTCAAGTTCAAGAGGTAATCCTCAGGGTCAAGCCCAGGGACAAAAGAAACCTACAAACGAGATACTAAAGCCTCCTTATGAGGGGGCACCCCCGCTCGCCTGGGGGGGGGGGGGACTTCTGCAGTTCTCAAGGGTCTGGCAGAAAGAATGTCAAGACACATGGGTGGCTTCTTCAATAGCTCTAGAGTACAATCTGGAGTTTCAAGAGTTCCCGTCTCCTCGTTTTCTCACATCAAACGTTCCTAAAGATCCAGAGAAAAAGAAGTCTCTCTTTCTAGCATTGGACCATCCTTTGGCAAAGAGTGGCCATGCTGGGCCCCATGAAAAAGCTGAGGTTGAGTTTTTATTCAAACCTTTTTTCACGGCAAAATCGAATGGAGATGTCAAACCCATTCTGGATCTCAAGAATCTAAACCGGTTTCTGGATATCTGCTCTTTTTCGCATTGAAGTCAATCCAATCAGTTGTCTCCATCCTACAAGGAGGAGAACTTTTGACGTCAAGGGTGCATACCTCCTTGAGACATATTTCCCCGCTCACCAGTAATATCTACTTCAAGATAGAAAATCTTCATTTTCAGTTTGTAGCTCTGCTTTTTGCTCTAGCTTTTGCACCTTGAGTGTTTACAGAGGTTGTGTCCCCTCCTCTAGTCAGATTAAGGGCCCAAGCTTTAACGATTATAGTTTACCTAGACGATTGGCTCTTGATAGACCAGTCGGTAACCTGCTTAGACCAAAGTATGGTCACCACATTCAACTACCTGGAATACCTAGGTTGGATTCTCAACCTAGAGAAATATTCCTTAAAACCATTAAGGAGGTTATGGGTCTGTTCATAGATACACCTAGAAAAGGGTATTCTTGCCCCAGGCAAAGATCAGCACCATAAAGGAACTGATTAAGGTGATCGAAGCAAGATGAATCCTTCTATTCACCTTGCATGAGGAAAAGATGGTGGCTTCATTCAAGGCCGTTCCTTATGCTCAGTTTCATTCTAGACTGCTGCAAAACCGTATCTCATCTGCTTGGAAGAAGAGGGTTCAAGCTCTAGATTTTCCAATGTGTCTGACTCCAAAGGTGCGCCGGATCCTCAGTTTATGGTTAATAGCCAAAAATCTGCAAAGGGGAAAATCCTTCCTACAGTTACCTAGGAAGTGATAACATACGCCAACTTTTTTTAGGTTGGGGAGCAGTCCTGGAAGAGGCAACTGTCCAAGAGAAGTGGTCCAGATCAGAAATAACCTTGCCAATTAACATTCTACAGATTCGGGCAGAGCACTTGGTCCTGAGGGCCTGGACGTTTAAAATACGGAGCTTTCCTGTCAGGATCCAATCCGACAATGCCACAGCAGTGGTCTATATCAATCACCAAGGGGGCACAAGAAGTTGTGCGGCCCAGAGAAAGGTGAATCATATCCTATCTTGGGCAGAAAACAATGTACCTTGCCTATCGGCAGTTTTTCATTCTAGGGATAGAAATTTACTAGGCGGTCTATTTTGAGTCGCCAGCAGTTGTTCCCAGGAGAATGGTTCCTTCACCCCGATATCTTTCTGACAATAGGTCAAAGATGGGGGATCCCAGACATGGATCTGTTTGCGTCCAGGTTCAATAGAGAGATCAACATCTTTATGTTAAGAACAAAGGATCCGCTAGCATGCGGAACAGGTGCCTTGGTGTTCCCATGAAATCAGTTTTACTGATTTATGCATTACTTCCTTTTCTGCGTGCGTCCACGACTTCTTCACAGGATCAAGCAGGAAGGGAAGTTGGTGATTCTTGTGGCCCCAGCATGGTCCAGAAGATCTTGGTATGCAGAGATCATAAGGATGGCGGTAGGGGTCCCATGGACCCTACCACCATGTTCAGACCTTCTCTCGCAAAGGTCCGGTATTCCATCTTGCCTTACAAACGCTAAATTTAACGGGCTGTCAGGTTCAGTGGTATCTACCTTGGTTAATGCAAGGAAGCCGGCCTCCATAATTATATATTATGGAGTCTGGGAAGCATATGTCTTCTGGTGTGAAACCAGGGGTTGGCACCCCAGGAAATAGGTCATAGGTAGGATCCTTGACTTTCTGCAGATGGGTGAGATATAAAGCTGGCCTTGAGTACTTTCTAAGGACAGATCTCGCCCTTATCGCTATTATTTCAACGACCACTTGCTTCACATTCTTTGGTTCATAACTTTATTCAGGGGGTAACACTGCTTAATCTCCGGTTAGGTCACTCCTGAACCCTTGGGACTTGAATTTAGTTTTGTCGGCATTACAAAAACAGCCTTTTTTTGAGCCAATATGACATATTCCCTTACTCCTTTTTCACAAGGAAACTATTTTTTCTGGTAACCATATCTGCTGCATGAAGGGTATCAGAATTGGTTTCTCTTTTTTGTAAAGAGCCATATTATTATTGTTCACAAGGATAAGATAGTATTGCGTCCTCATCCTTACTTTTTACCTTCATTTTTTCCAGAACCCTGTTCTATGGAAGAAAAATCACCACATTCTCTTGATGTGGTGAGAGCAGTCAAAGTCTACTTAAAGGCGACGGATCAGATTCGGAAAACGGATGTTTTGTTCGTATTTCCTGAAGGTTCTAAAAGAGGACCAGCAGTATTGAAATCTACTATTTCTAAATGGATTTGACAAGTAATCGTTCAAGCTTATGGTTTAAAGAGATAGATTCCACCCTCTCAAATCAAAACGCACTCCCCTAGGACTGTTAGTGCTCCGTGGGCAGTGCATCACTAAGCCTCAATGGCTCAAATCTGCAAGGCCGCAACTTGGTCTTCAATCATACATTTACCAGATTCTATCGGGTAGATGTAAAAAGGCATGAGGCTATCGCCTTTGGGCGTAGTTTGCTGCAGGCAGCAGTATACCTCCTCTAGTCTCATGTTGCCCTCATTCTGTTGTGTCTCCCTCCCCTCAGTTGGCATTGCTATGGGACATCCAACATAGTGATTACTATGGCTCTGTGTCCCGTGATGTACTTCAAAAGAAAAGGATTTTACAGGTAAACTGTTATAAAAATCCTATTTTTATCTTAATGCATAGAATGCATTAAGATAAAAAAAAAAAAACCTTCTACCTTACAACCCCTTTGATCATTCCCTGCAATGTAGCTGTAAAGCACAACTTTAAACAAAAAAAAGGCTAAAAAATAAAACTCCAGGCAGAGAAAAAATAATGGAAAACAAAGGCTTGTTTTGTCTGGGGGAGAGGAGAAACCATTTTACTTATTTATTTCTCTGCTCCCTGGCAGACAGGGCTCTCCAACCCCCGCGTAGGTGGGCTGTCCCTCCGTATCCTCCCATCCAGAACAGGGCCCTGATTTTGCACAATAGGCTGCTGCTATAAATCAAATAAAATCATATACACTTATGCGAAAAAGACACTAAAGATCATTTCGGCATTAACTGCCCTCTCCTTGTGCTGCGCGCATTGTGTGCTAGAAAAGTTCAGTAATATCACTCATTAAAAGTTCATAGAGCTGGATAATGTAGCATGCATCCACTATAAAGTGTTTATAGGACAGATGGGATCTTTTAGTTCCATCACCACCACACCACATGAGCTCCTCTCCCCTATGGTAATTAACTCACCACAAATGCAAATAAAGTAAGCCTTGTATCTCCAATCTTTGGTTGGCAAGTGATCACTTAAAATTGAAGAATCCTCCTCAAATTGCAATAATCCATATGACATGTAAAGAATGGGAACAAACTATATAGTGTAATCCTGTTTAAAGCTTTATTCAAATTTCTCCCATGCCTAAAATATGCTTACAAGAATAAAATTCCAATCTCGCGTTAAATGATAACAGTGTTGCTGTACAGCCAGACTGCCTGAGTACTCTCACCGCTTCCTGGATAACCTGCTTGCGGTGATGCCCGGGACGAGTCACAAGCTGCTGACCGTGTAGAAAGGCAGCGTGGTCATGCCCTAACGTGTTTCGTCATCACGTCTTCATCAGAGGATGTGGCCACGCAGCACAGCTCATTCCATTTATAAGAGACTATATGTGAAACAAAACTGCGCTTTAGGATAAGTATATGGGTTCAGAAACTTAGGTTGCTGCCTCCCTTACACAAAGTTCCTAACAAGGTTCTTTGCCAGAAAATTAAAATGAAAAATTGGGTATGTTGGCGCTACCTAAAATAGTTGTTCACTGGGATAGCCTGGAGTATAACATCCCCTAATCGTATTCATAAATCTTATGAGGTGTGCAACATGTATGAACCCCCTTTACAGTATGGGTGGTCCTACAGTAAGTGTGAACCCACTGATCATATACTATGGAGTCTATGGTAAATAACACGTGTCGCACAGCTTGCTGGGTCCTACAGCGTCTGGAAGGGAAGCCAGAGGCTGCATTCCATACTATGCATTTATTAATAACCATATAACAATGCGGTGATATATATATATTGTGTTGTCCTGGTCTGATACCATATGCGTGATCGACATATATTATAATCGCATAGAGCAAAACCGATATAACAGCCCAGGAAATCCAACAGTTAAATCTTCAACATGTATTGCAACAGTCCCATATATTGCTGTTATATGATTTATTCAGGTTCCCACAGGTGACTTAGGTGCTCCAACAATTTGTCAGGTGACTCTCTCGTGCTCCCCCTTTGGTTACTTACTCACCAACTCCCAGCACCCCCCCAGGGGTATGACGCTTGTGGTGTAGTTCGCTGGGTCACTTCACTTGTTGTTCCGTATGACAGATAATCAGCTACCAGAATCCGCACCGGGGTAGTCCACCTGAATTGGGAGATGGATCGCCTTGCTGCTGTGTTTTATGTTGGATGTCTCCTATGCTTTCCAATCCTTGGAGGTGTTGCTTCCCCTCATATATTGTAAAAAAAGAGAGCTTCCATAGCGTAATAAAGTTTGACCACTTTATTTAAACTTCATACGCCCGCAATCCAGGGATATTTAAACATAATGGGTATGAATAGAGCAAAATTAATTAGCAAAAAGGAAAACAAAATTTTAAAATCCAAAAGGAAAAAATCGATATTACATTAATAAAAGTAGCAAAAAAATGAAGAAAATATAAAAAAATATAAAAAATGGCAAACTAAAAAATGAAACTAAAAAGTCCAGGCACTATTGTGTGATTCTGTCCAAGTTAGGTAGGACAGCATTAATACCAGGCTGAGTAGACAGAGCAGTCCCTCCAATCAGGCATAAACAGTACGATGGAGGTGTCTGCTAAACAGCGTCCTCCTCTCTCGTATGCCCTAGAGCAGACTGACAGAGCGTGATGCCGTTGTGCGCGCTTCGTCACATGACGTCCTCAGCAACGGGGCTGAGGACGTCATGTGACGAAGCGCGCACAATGGCATCACGCTGTTTATGCCTGATTGGAGGGACTGCTCTATCTGTCTACTCAGCCTGGTATTAATGCTGTCCTACCTAACTTGGACAGAATCACACAATAGTGCCTGGACTTTTTAGTTTCATTTTTTAGTTTGCCATTTTTTATATTTTTTTATATTTTCTTCATTTTTTTGCTACTTTTATTAATGTAATATCAATTTTTTCCTTTTGGATTTTAAAATTTTGTTTTCCTTTTTGCTAATTAATTTTGCTCTATTCATACCCATTATGTTTAAATATCCCCGGATTGCGGGCGTATGAAGTTTAAATAAAGTGGTCAAACTTTATTACGCTATGGAAGCTCTCTTTTTTTACAATATATGAGGGGAAGCAACACCTCCAAGGATTGGAAAGCATAGGAGACATCCAACATAAAACACAGCAGCAAGGCGATCCATCTCCCAATTCAGGTGGACTACCCCGGTGCGGATTCTGGTAGCTGATTATCTGTCATACGGAACAACAAGTGAAGTGACCCAGCGAACTACACCACAAGCGTCATACCCCTGGTGGGGTTCTGGGAGTTGGTGAGTAAGTAACCAAAGGGGGAGCACGAGAGTCACCTGACAAATTGTTGGAGCACCTAAGTCACCTGTGGGAACCTGAATAAATCATATAACAGCAATATATGGGACTGTTGCAATACATGTTGAAGATTTAACTGTTGGATTTCCTGGGCTGTTATATCTGTTTTGCTCTATGCGATTATAATATATGTCGATCACGCATATGGTATCAGACCAGGACAACACAATATATATATATCACCGCATTGTTATATGGTTATTAATAAATGCATAGTATGGAATGCAGCCTCTGGCTTCCCTTCCAGACGCTGTAGGACCCAGCAAGCTGTGCGACACGTGTTATTTACCATAGACTCCATAGTATATGATCAGTGGGTTCACACTTACTGTAGGACCACCCATACTGTAAAGGGGGTTCATACATGTTGCACACCTCATAAGATTTATGAATACGATTAGGGGATGTTATACTCCAGGCTATCCCAGTGAACAACTATTTTAGGTAGCGCCAACATACCCAATTTTTCATTTTAATTTCCATTTATTAGAGAACCTCAAGCCCATTAACCCTGGATGGTCATAACAAAACCACTCAAATCAGACATTACCGCTACCAGTGATATACCGACAACTGGCCCTCACACATGCAATGAAAAGCACCAATCTCGTCAGCGTCAATCACATTGTATTAGGTTTAAACACCCTGAAAACAGATCTCCACTCCCCCTTCCCAAAATACATGTCTTAACATTCAGCGTAGAGCTGCACAGTGGTAGCATTAATATTACTACTCGTACTAGGGAAAATAACCCAAATAAAACAAGCTTGCATTTAATCTCACTGCATGTGTTCCGGCCCATTCATGCCCATTGGACAAAATAGTTAGAACAATTAATTCTAAAATAATTAATACTGACATCACATACAGATTAAATTAAAATAACATCACTAACATATATCAAAAGCTTGATCCTTTTAAATGTAACATCATAGACAATAAATAATTGTTAAATGGACCATCGGCATGTAATTCCTAAATTAAATTAAAAAAATAAATTCCAATCCAAATGAATAATTAATACAATAAAATTAATACACATGAGTAAATTTAAAATCGCTTATGAAGCAGTTCAAATCCAGTTCTACATTCATTCCAGTAGGATTTAATGTATTAGTAAGAAATATCCACTTGGCCAATATTTGGATAATTTCTTGTAGATGAGTGTCGTACATACAAAAGCCTAAACTAAAAACTTTTTACAAATGCTGAAAGAGGTGGCATTGCCTGAACATAATGACATCTTTTTGGTAACAGCTGATGTCTCATCACTGTGCACTGTAATACAGCATCATGATGCAAAGTTTTTGAGGATGGCATTAGAATTTTGCCTATCGCACAACTATTTTTGGTATGGAAAATTCTACACTCAGAAGAGGTGTTGCGATGGGCGTGAATTTTGCACCTGGTCTTGCTAACCTCTTCATGATTATAAATTTTATTTTTGGAAAAAGGAGAAGTGAGCTTT